>OZ026527.1:51574712-52174712 GCA_964019695.1 Loripinus fragilis
TTTTGAGGCTGACTTTCTATGGAAAGTCAGCCTCAAAATCCTGAATTCAGGATTAATCGGGAAAAAATTTACCCATGTATAGAGGATCTTACAGGAGTGCTCATGTTTTATTGAATTTATTAAACCAGTTTAGGAAAAGTGATCTCTTTTTTGAAACAAGTTTAATAAATCCAAAAATACAGAGGCACGAATATTAGATACTATTTATCACATGACATTAAAATTACTTTAAAAATCGCATTTTTGGCATGAAAACGTCAAGATTTGCCATCTTTTAGGCAATATTATTATGGACGTCATAACGTAACGTTACATAGTCTGTAAACCATTAGTGGTTTTATCCATTTTATTGCATGTGATAAATCTATTTAATTTATGAGTAATTAAAGATGTGCGAGAAAACCTGATTGTAATGCAAACAACAACTTTAGGTGCAGATCAGCCTGTAAGTTCATGTAGTCTGATCAGGGCCTTTGTATATCAAGTCTAAAATTAAACAACCAATTTTTTCTAAATAGTCCTCAACTGCAGATATTTGATTGCTTTTCAAGAATTAACTATTTGCCCCCATTTTGTTGCTTTTTTTGTTGTCTGCCGATTTTTTTCAAAACCAACTTTATCGAAAACTTCTTTCAGAAACACCATCTGAGTGTCAAATAGTTTGGATCAAGATCAGACCCGGTCTGATCTTGACCCAAACTGTTTGCAAAAGTTATCAGCAGACAAAACTAGGAGATCATTTTTCCCACTTTGCTGACTTTTTTCAAAATCAACTTTAAAAAATTCTTTCAGAAATACCATCAGAGTGTCGAATAGTTTGGATCCAGATCAGACCCGACATTTTGTCGGGTCTGATCTGGACCCAAACAGTGAAACTGTTTGCAAAAGTTATCAGCAGACAACACTAGGAGTTAAAGAGTTTTTGTTTGTTTGATTTGATTCTTTACGTCCAATCAACAATCTTTCAATTAAACAGGGACTAAGCTAGGATAAATGTGTCTTGCTCAAGGACCACAAGGCAGTGATGCCGGTGAGGCTCGAACCCGCAGCCTCTCGGTCTCAAGTCAAGCACTCTACCACTGAGCCACTGGGCTCCATTAGAGATAAAGAGTTAACTGAGAGAAACTTACGGGTTGTAAATGATAGACGAGTAAACTGAGAGAAACTTACGGGTTGTAAATGATGGACGTCATCATGGAAGTTGGCAATAAAACTCATCACTTGCAACTTCTGAGATAATCTCTCTATCTTGCATAACTGAAATATGAAATAGACAAGTCTTCATCAGAATTCTCAATATTTACCATAATCGTGCCATAATTTTTTATTAGTTGATTTACAAACTCTCCTACTGTCAAGATCCAATCAGAAAATGAAGGCTTTAGAGTGAGCACAACATTATCAATCAATTTCTAAGACGCTCATGGCAGCTACTTCCATAATAGGCAATGGGATCTGGCTGAAATTCAAACTCATTCAAGGTTTTATAGGTGTCCTTATAACAAGCAAGAATGAAGAAGATCCATCCAAAAATAAAGGCATGATATTCGTGTTTGAAAGTGTGGACAGACTGACGCACAGACGGACCAAGGCTCTAGTCCCATCCTATAAGCTCACCAGGAGCCTTTGGTTCAGGTGAGCTAACAAGACAGCAGTCTGAAGGACAGCTATATCCCCGCAGCAGAATCCAATGACCTGATGTGTGACCTAAACTTTGAGTTTGCATAGCTGAGTCATGGATTCTGCACACCAAATCACCGAGAGGAACATTTGTGATGTTTAATGAAAATCTAACAAATGGTTGAGGATATTTGAAGGACATGAAATTCAAGGGTAAATTCTTCAATCTAGAAGTGTGACCTAGACCTTGAGTCTGCATAGCTGAGTCATTGGTTCTGCACACCATCTCACTGAGAGGAACATTTGGGTGAAGTTTAATGAAAATCATTCCAAGGGTTAAGGAGATATGGAGCGGACACAAATGGAAGGGTAAATCCCATGACTTTGAAGTGTGACCATGACCTTGAATCTGTGTAGCCGAGTCATAGGTTCTGTACATCGTCACACTGAGAGGAACATTTGGGTGAAGGTTAATGAAAATCGCCCAAAAGGTTCAGGAGATATGGAGCGCACACAAAATTCAAGGGTAAATCCCTTGACCTTGAGTCTAGGTAGCTTGGTCATGTGCTCTGCACACCGTCTCACAGAGAGGAACATTTGAGTGAGGTTTAATGAAAAATTGTTCAAAGGATTCAGGAGATATGGAGCGGACACAAATTGAAGGGTAAATCAAATGACCTTGAAGTGTGACTTGACCTTGAATCTGTGTAGCCAAGTTATAAATTCTGCACACCATCTCACTGAGAGGAACATTTGAGTGAAGTTTAATGAAAATCGTTCAAATGATTCAGGAGATATGGAGCGGACATGAATTGAAAGGTAAATCACATGACCTTGACCAGTGACCTTGAGTCTAGGTAGCTGGGTCATGTGCTCTGCACACCATCTCACTGAGAGGAACATTTGAGTGAGAGTTTAATGAAAATCGTTCAAAGGATTCAGGAGATATGGAGTGGGCACAAATTGAAGGGTAAATTGTATGACCTTGAAGTGTGACTTGACCTTTAGTCTGTGTAGCCAAGTTATAAATTCTGCACACCATCTCACTGAGTGGAACATTTGACCTTGACTCTAGGTAGCTGGGTCATGTGCTCTGCACACCATCTCACTGAGAGGAACATTTGAGCGAAGTTTAATGAAAATCATTCAAACTATTCAGAAGATATGAAGTGGACATGAATTCAAAGGTAAATCCCTTGACCTTGACCGGTTTGTATGGTTGTTTATTTTGTTGCTTTACGTCCCAAGTCAATAGCTATGGTCAAGGTGGAATGGTCAGTTCAAGTAACCACACTTTTTTTCCTGGGCAAGCTTGAACAGGCAGTTAACCAGTACTTCATCCACATACTTTCACTTGTAACTGACAACAATCCTTCTTGAATGATTCAGCGGGAGGAGAATGACTGTAGAAATTGTTTCATAATCAATCTCCACGAAAATATGGGACTGGGCGACCCCTGGATCTGCATTCAGACTCGCATCTGTTGCCAGACACGTAACTGACTGCGCTACGCAGCCCGGTACCTTGACATGTGACCTTGAGACTAGGTAGCTGGGTCATGTGCTCTGCATACCGTCTAACTGAGAGGAACATTTGAGTGAAGTTGAATGAAAATTGTTCAGAGGGTTCCAGAGATATGGAGCAGACACGAAAGTGTTACGGAAGGAATGACAGAGGAAGGGCATTTCTATAACCCCACTTCCGCTTCATGGCGGGGGGATAAATAATCAAACATCTTGACTTTTTTCAAACTTTATGGAAAATTCCATTGGTCTGAAATGGGTTAATTCACTAACCTGCCACATAAATTTGTCTTCATCTGACAACATATCTATAGGTTTCTTGTCTTTCTCATACATTTTATAGGCTTTCACCTACAAACAGAAAAACATTTCATAAAAATAAAACAATATGACCAAGGTGATGAGAAAATAGAGGATCTTACATGAGTGGTCACTTCAAATGAAATTTATGAAACCAGAATTTATGAATTCATGAGTGAAAGTTCAAAATTTGAAGAATTTCACCTACCTCTTGTTCATTAGGTAAAATAGTCTGTAATATATCTACAATTTCTATTGATAGCACCTTCAAGTCGATACTGAAAAAGAAATATACGAAAATACTTAACACTTTTCTTGCTGAATATATTCATGCTAAAAAAGGCCACTCTGGGGCTTTGTGTACTGTTCGTTTAATTTGCATACTTATTCTGGGGTCACTAACAGGCCAACACTATGTGGATGAAGTCCTTCACCCACATGTCCTGCCAATCTATCAGACTGTTGGAATCAATTTTCTCATTCAGCAAGACAATGCCAGCATACTGCAAAATGACAAGGAACTGTTTGCAAGTCATACCCATTTGACTGGCCTTCCGGGTCCAGATCCATCTCCGAACGGCCACTCCTTGGATATTCTAGGCCGGCGGGTACATAATGGTATCCCTCCATAGCTGCCACATTTCCCTAATTTGAACAGTAGCTGGTTGAACAATGACAATGTATTCCACAAGGGGGTAGGGTACAACCCCAGGCTTCTGAGAAGATATGACTTACAATATATAAATTTGTAATTATAACATGTTCATGTCTGTATTTATTTTCAACAAAGCTGGTGAATTGGGGCAGCCTTCTTTTTATTAGCATGAGTATATATTAATAGAGCACATTCCCATGTGTGAAAGTTCACAATTTCCAACATCCTGAACTTTCGAAACTCCGATCTTAAAACTTGAAGTACGCCCACTAAATATTCACAATTCCAAGTTTAAATGTTCAATTGTGACAGACTGAATATAAATCAGAGAAACTATCATAATCTCCCTAATTCAGCATTTTAAGGCTGACTCTCTATGGAAAGTAGATGAAAAGTCTATGGAAAGTCAGCCTCAAAATCCTGAATTCAGGAATATTCCTGAAAACTTTCGTCCATGCAATAGCCAATTCAGTTGTGTGATTTCAAATTCATACAGTTGATTCTGGAGCTGCATGGAAACAGTGTAGGTCCTGATCAGATGGCTTCGTCAGAAGCCATCAGATCAGGATCTACACTGTTTTCTACAAGAGGAGTTGTTTTGTTTGGTTTGATGTTTAACATCCCTGTCAACAGCTTTGATGTTTAACATCCCTGTCAACAGCTATGGTCATGTCAGGATGGTCAGTTCACCTAACCACACTTTTTTCCTGGGCAAGCTTGACTTAACAGTTAACCAGTACTTAGTGCACATGTTTTCCCATGTAACTGAAAACAACCCTTCTTGAATCAGTGGAAGGGAGAAGAATGGCCGAAGAAATTAGTTCATGATCAATTTCCACGAACGTATGGGACCAGGCCGCGATCAAACTATCCAACCCTGGATCTGCAGTTAGTTAGACATGTATCTGCAGCCAGAAATGTTACCAACTGTGCTCCCCAGCCCAGTCCAATTCAGTTGTGTGATTTCGAATTATTACAATAGATTCTGGATCTGCATGGAAAACAGTGTAGATCCTGATCAGATGGCTTCGTCTTTTAACACCTTTGCAAACAAAGCAGACCCAGAGCTGCCTGATCAAGGTCTTCTCTGTTTGCTTATGGAAAAATGCTTAGATATGATCCTACACTAGTGAACCTTACAAGTTATTCCTTTGTTCTATGTACAAACAGGAAAGTTTATTAATATACTATTGACATAAAATTAAGCATATTCCATTTAATAACACCACATAGGGTTTAAGATATGTAAGAACGGAATTTTTTGAGAGATACCAAAAAGTTATTGTGGTAGACAACAAAACCAGAATACCAGCGATTTGATAAAGAAAAGCCATGGAATATCTGACTTGTTTATAGGCTGCAAACACCTTACAAAAATTACCCATAAATTTTACAAAATTCAATGAAAACATCATGGAGGCCAAGAGTACAATGAGGCCGCGATAGTTGTAATTGCTTCAAAACTTTCTATTTGGAGCATACACTTTCAGGACCTGGTGCAAAAAGTCACAAAATGGCTCACAATAATCCACTACTTCCGGTTTAAGTTGTGTATAGCCTTCACACTGTTGAATAACAATTTGGCACATTTTCATCTTTAAATTTGCTGGATACATGCGTTCAAGATATGAAATCCTGTGCCACTCCTGCACTAGAGTCTAGCAAAATTCATAATGGTTTTGATATAGCTGGTTCCCGGTTTCAAACACGTAAGCCGAGCTTGTCCCACATGTGTTCAATAGGGTTCCAAGTCCGGCAACAGGCTCGGCCGTGGAAGACTAGCGATGTTCTGTTGATTTTTGTATTCCTCGATGATGCAAGTAAAGTGAGATCTTATATTGACATCTCGGAGCACCATGTTCTGGCCATCTAGCGAGTACAAGGGTGGCCTAACACCAGATTCCAGGATTTGGTCCTGGTACTAGTCCCAGTTACCACCTTTAACTGTATCAGGTGGTTGTCAGATAATGCATCATGTACCATAATGCTTCAGTAACAATTCCTTGCACTCAAGAATCAATGTAAACGGTTTCCTTTTTCTAATACTGTCACTCTCTCTATGTTCTTTCAAAGGTCTGCTTACAACACTCTGAGACACGTTTAATACCCTTGCAATGTCATCTTATTTAATACCAGTGTTCCTAATGGCAATTTTACACATTCTGTCCGCTTTCTTCTTTGTAGATTTATTCAACATATGTGTTTTAAGGCAATTTCATGACTCAACAGCAAAAGAAATTCATTCTTGCATAACAACTCCTGGACAGTGTTGTGTCGTAAGTTTCCTGTTCATGGACAGTAGTGAATGAAACTAATCAAACTTATCCAAAGTTAGTAGCCAAAATACAAGTGTATATGTCGAATAAAACCCACAACTCAAATTATTTTTCATTACTTCGAAAATCAGGATCGTATAAAAATATGCTTTACTTTATGGCAATAGTATGTAATTATTCTCAGTGGGTGGAGCTTAGCATGGATATTCATGATGGAAAGGGTTAATAGCACTCCATAAGGCAGCTATAGAGAACAATTAGGATCTCATCTACTTATTTACACTCAATGTAGTACTGTAAATAGGTAGGTATATTCACTGCTATCCTCCGCAAGACCACTTTCAAATACATAGCGATGGCTCTGCATGCTGACAACTAATGTGGTTATAGGTTAATTATTCATCAACCATACCAGGACAATTTTTATTTGCAAACAGCGAATGCTCTAGTGAGACTGCATCAAAATTCCCTGAGCCTTTTCATTGTTCGCATAAGTGAGGGCATATTGCTTTCGGCTTTCCTTCCATCCCGATTATTGTGGGAACTCTTTGGAAATGTCTTTAGATGCTTCCAATTAGTATCAGAATAAATGTTGTCATGGAAAATATAATAGAAGAGAGAAATAGTCATCGTAGGTCCAGTTAAGCAAAATTATTATTTTCCCCTATCTATCAGTTTAAACGTGTTTTGGATGCTCAAAAGAACCATCTCATTGGGACTATTCTTTTGATCATCCACAACTTATGTTTCTGGCTGAAACAGAAAAATAATTTTCAGTTGCCCACAGTTATCTGGGGGCGTGGTCAGACCATATTTTGGTTGCCAAAAGCCCCAACTAATACAATTCAATAATTGATAAGACAATAGGAAGTTTACAACTTACTTGGTAATTGCTCTAGTTATTTCATCATTGCTTAATTCTATTTTTCTTCTAGTGATTGCTGTAAACAAGACAGAAAGAGAACAGTCAAGACTGGGTGTAAAATCTACTTCCAGGGTAATACAGGCAAGTTTAAGCAAAATTCAAGGACATTTCAAGGACTTCTTAAACAATTTCCTATAGTTTTCAAGCACTACAACTACTGATTTACACTTGAAAATTCTATTACCGAAAAGTTAGACTGAGATATTGAATGAATAGGTATTAGAGAATTCACTGATATAAGTCTCCACCAAAAAAATTAAATCCTTACAGAAAATAGTTTATATAGACCATATGGTCATCATGGATGCTACTTAGTTGAAAAGAAAATTTCTAATATCCTGAAGGCCCACTGCCGAAAATTTTAGAAACAGTGTATAAAATTGGACAATATTCATATTGGTGTTGAAAAATTTATAGTACAAAGAGTGTGTGTAATTATTAATTGACTTTAAAACAGATACTTTACTAACTTACCAACATTTCTAACTCTGTTTGGTTCCAACAATGAAATACTCTCGGGTTTCTTTCGTTTCATTGTCTTTGGAGTTGTGTCCCCTCCCTTAAGGCCAAGAACACCAAGTTTAAAAGTTTCTTCAAAATCATAAAAGTCTATCACCTGTAATAGAAATGGCAAAGTATTACTTGACTTTTCCCTTACTGTAAAGGCGGCGCCTCATGCATGCGTAATGCAGACTAGTCAACCTTAGGCATAGGTAAAAGCTGAAAAGGAGGTGTGGTTTTATTCAAAAGTAACTGAATCATCTTGTACCACTCAGTCATTATTTAGTCCTTAAAACGCCAGCAAAATAACTGCATCTGAAAATGTCTATTTAACATAAGCAGGGAGGCAAACATTGTGGAACCACATCAGACTGCTCTACAGGAGCAGTCTGATCTGGGTCCACACTGTTTATCATCAATGAGGCTTCAAATAGTTTAGTGGATGACAAAAAACATACATTTTGTGATTATGCGCTTTAAGGGTTAATAAATGTGAGTTCAGTGTGTATACTGTTAGGATTTTCATGAAATGCATGCACGTTTGCGCGGTTCAAAAAGCACCCTTAGGGATGTCTGTTACAACACAAGGTGGTTCTGGACGACAATCCATTACTGGTATATGACGACTGTGTTCTTGTGCTGGACGACAAATAACAGGTTTTAGACGACAGATTTTGGGTTTTGGACGACAGTTAAAATGGGTGACATAAAAATCTGTCGCAGAAAATGATAATATAGTGTTAGTTGCTTGTTTTGATCATTACTATCATTTAAATGTATGTTAGATTGGCATTACAAAGACAAGCTTCGTAGATATTTGTAGTTAAATCATAAAACTATGGTCTGGAATAGAACTTTCAGAAATACGTAATTTGTGGTCAATTACTTGCATTTCTGCCATAGAATTAGCATAAATTGTCTAACAATATAATCCACATGACTTTTCAGTCAATTTTAACATGTTCTTTTCTAAAGAAAACTGAAAACCTCAGATCTCATTTTTTCCAAATGTTACTGGTCAGAGACGACTGTGTAACAGGTTATAGACGATGTCATATTTTCTGTAACAGGTTAGAGACGACAATTTTCAATCTTGAGCAGATGTAAATACTGCCCTGAAACCTTTTCAACACTGGTCAAATACAATGCCCGGGTCTTCAAAATACAGGGCCGCGACATTAAGTGTACTCTTGATAATATAACTCTTGCTTCTGCAAATTTCACCAGATTTATCGTGCATTTCAGTAACTGTAGATGATTGTTTGGATCATGATCAGGCCTGCATTTTGTTAGTGGCAAAATGTTTGGAAAAAGGCTGTCAGCATAGGACATTCGCATGCAACAAAATCAGATTTTCGTGCAACTAGGTCAATTCATTTCAACCTTATTGTTCAATAGCATATTGTCAATCCTGACCAAAATTTCCCTATGTATAAAATATCACTGGTATCCTTTTAAATAAGAAGTTTGACGTATTATGAATGAGAATATGTTATAATTAGATAAATATATCCCTGTGACAATACAGGAGATGATATCAAAGAGGTGGGGGATGCATAATTAGACTACACCAAAACATTTAGTATTCTTTTATTATTCATTCTTAAGGGTATCATAATTTCAATACCCAATTAAAGTCACATTTGGAAGTCCTTTAAAGTCAAAATCGTTAATATTCTTGTCGGTGCTGCTGCTGTTGTTGTTGTTGTTTGTTTTGTGCAAATAAAGTATGTTCGACGACGATTTTCAGTTATAGTGACGGTGAGCCGCGACGCTTGGCCCAATTACATATAAAGCACTCATGACACACCCAGTTTTATGCACCTACTAAGGCTTTAATAAAGGAGTTATGACTGTGTCCTGTCAATGTCCTACGCCTGTTCATAAAGTGTGTTCTACCTTGGTGACAATATATATACCTGGTGTAATTTATGCAGCAATGTACCATATAGCAATTCATCCATGCATACAGTACACATATTCAGGGGCCATGTAGCTTATCTGTAAGTGTATGTACAAAATCATCTAACAACAGAATTTAATAGGGTTAAAAGGCCAATTTTCATAATCTAAGACATATATGCTAAAAGCTGATATATTTCAGGACTAAGGCGCTATGTAAAGGAAACTTACACTTGCTAATTATAAAAATTTATATTTGAAGAAAAGATTTTTAAAAGAATACACATGATAACCTATATATTGGGTTGGGGAGGAATGGTGCTAAAATATTTTTCTATTTTCCTATATATTTTATACAAAAAATGACCAGTTTAGCTCAAAAATAAAGCTGTATATCCATTGAAATAGAGACTAACAACGAGACTATATATGTGGATGAAAACATTTGACCAACTTTGATTTTTTCCAAACATATAGGCATTGTGATTTTATTACCACTGTCAGAGGTCCTTTAGACCAGAATAGTTAGGGTTTTGCAAATGATCCAACCACTGTACACATTCTCAGTACGTTCAAAGACTTCTTCAGCAAGTCCCTCATTAGCGAAAATATTAAAGGGCATTTCACCTTCACCCAAAATAGAAGATATTTCGTATAACAGAAATCCAGAGTATCCATTAGACTGTCGTCTCTACATGTAACGCTGTCGACATTAACAAACTTTTTGAAGTCGTTACACACCTGTAACATTATAAAATGACTGAGGTAGCTGCAGTTAGGTTTTAAAAACGTGTTTGTCTAAAGTAAGCTGATTTACAAGATAAAACTTATTTCGCTTATGTGATGGACAATGCAATGCCTCATCATACTAAGTCATAAAAATTACAAAGAAAACGAAAGTGATTGCATAACATAAGCATATGCAGGCATATATATTAGTAAAATACAATTTCAAGGACAATAATTGTATCAGGTAAATGTAAACTGGATAAATTCGCCTTGCTACCGGATTAATTAAGTTTTGATATGTGTCCTGAACAAATATACAACGACAAAATATGATTATTGCGGTTTAGTATGCGTCAAGGCTCCCAAAAACATTACAGGTTCACTACATAAATCTTTATTTCGTCAGGAACCTGTAACATATTGTCGTCCAGAACCACCATACTGTCGTCCAGAACCATTTTGTGTAGTAACAGACTTCCCTAAGCGTGAAAAGCTTATTAACTCTTCACCAAATTATAAGTAAAACCTGATTTCCCTTCCTTAGCAGATGAAATAGCCGAACCACACCCAGATATGAATATTAAAGTTGCCGCCTTTACAGTAAGCGAGAAGTCAAGTAATATATTATCGAGACAACTAGGTACTGTAATTTCGGGAATTTTCAAGAGGGTTCTATTTTCACAAAACTTGCATCCATGAAGTTTTGTGAAAATTAAACCCTAACGAAATGGCAAAATCACTGTCATTTACTGATGTAGGTAAAACATGGAAAAATTAAACAAAACTATGACAAATGCATTGTAATTACATAAATATTAAAATGTTACAGCTTGCAATGCTTTCTGGTCTGGCCTAATTTTCATAAAAAGAATTGTGATTTAGGGATCTAATGGGATCAGCCTTAACAATGACTAAACAAAGTTTGAAAATGTTTCCAAGTCTGGCCTTATTTTCATACATAGTAATTTTCATCATCGAGATCAGCAAACACTGTACCCTCCACCTGTTCAGGTTTAGAACTACACGAGGTCTATAACTTACATTGTTTAATTTTTCATCATTGAGACCAGCAAACACTGTACCCTCCACCTGTTCAGGTTTAGAACTACATGAGGTCTATAACTTACGTTGTTTAATTTTTCATCATTGAGATCAGCAAACACTGTACCCTCCACCTGTTCAGGTTTACAACTGCATGAGGTCTATAACTTACATTGTTTAATTTTTCATCATCAAGATTAGCAAACATTGTACCCTTCACCTGTTAGGTTTAGAACTACATGAGGTCTATAACTTACATAGCATCCATTTTCATCATTGAGATCAGCAAACACTGTATCGTTCACCTGTTGAGGTTTAGAACTACATGAGGTCTATAACTTACAGAGTATCCATTTTCTTCATTGAGATCAGCAAACACTGTATGGGGTTTAGAACTACATGAGATCTATAACTTACATGGTATCCATTTTCATCATTGAGATCAGCAAACACTGTATGGTTCACCTGTTGAGGTTTAGAACTACATGAGGTCTATAACTTACAGAGTATCCATTTTCTTCATTGAGATCAGCAAACACTGTATGAGGTTTAGAACTACACGAGATCTATAACTTACAGAGTATCCATTTTCTTCATTGAGATCAGCAAACACTGTATGAGGTTTAGAACTACATGAGATCTATAACTTACATGGTATCCATTTTCTTCATTGAGATCAGCAAACACTGTATCATTCACCTGTTGAGGTTTACAGCTACCTGAGATTTCATTACATGGTATAATTTTTCATCATTGAGATCAGCAAACACTGTACCCTATACCTGTTGAGGTTTACAACTACATGAGGTCTAGAACTTATATGGTATAATTTTTCATCATTGAGATCATCAAGCAATGTACCCTTATTCCGTTGAGGCTAAGAACTACATGAGGTCTATAACTTACATGGTATAATTTTTCATCATCGAGATCAGCAAACACTGTACCCTTCACCTGTTGAGGTTTCATAGGAGTCCAGTTTAACACAGGAAGACGGTACTTTGTCTGGATTTTCTTCTTGATTGTCATTGCAGCTGAAAAAAATCAGGCTTATAAGTGACTGTCAGCAAAAAGTAGGGGTAAAGTAGGAATTATAAAATCAAGACGGAATTTTGGGATAAAAAAAGAGCCCTGGATCAGAAGTAGATGATGTTGTAAAACCTAACTTTAGCTCTAGCAGCAATATTTTCACTGTTTGTGCATTTTGGTAGAGAGCTATAAGGAAAATATTTGTGTGTAGTTTAATCAGAATTTGGGCTTTTCACCTTGACAAACAGTGTAAACTCAGATGAAATGCCACATTATGTGGCATTTCATCTGGGTCTTCACTGTTTGTAAAAGTACCTATTTAGGGGTTTATCCTATACAAAGAATTAAGCGACGAGTTAAAGGACTGAAATGGAAACAGAAAGACCAAAATTGCACACAAGATTAGCAGAAATATGCCAAATCTCAGCACTTAGTGAAAGTAGATGCACACGCACCTTGTTATTGGGGGACCAACATTGCAAATTAAGCGGGAATATAACCATCCCACAGCCTAGAAGCAACTCTGATGTACTATCATGCCTTATCAAGGTTCATACAGGCAAGTTTGTGTAAAATTCAAGGACTTTTCAAAGACTTTCCTTCTGTTTTCAAGGTCTGAAAACTTATATAAAATACTGATTTACACATTAAATGACTACTTCGGAAATTTTGGACTGCTTTACTTAAAATATTAGTTTTAGAAAATACTTATAAAATTGTGGTGCCTTTATTTGGTGCAGCATATGCTGCACCAAATAAAGACACCAGAGTTTTATACTGATTTAGGTCTCCAAAGACAGTATTGAATACTCCTGTAAATGGAAAAATTCAAGGACTTTTCAAAGCCTTTGAGTGTTTTTCCAGTACTTTTCAAGGCAAATTTAATTTTCAAGGACTTTTCAAGACAGTCCTGTATATTCAAGTACTTTTCAAGCCTGAGCGAACCCTTCTTATCTAATTTCTTCAAGGGAAATTAACTGTCTAGCAACCCTTCAACCACTAAAATTGTATACATACCACCAGCAGCATTCATTCCTGCCCCTGGTGGAGGAGGGGGTGGTGGTGCTCCTGCCCCAGGAACTGGAGGTGGTGGAGGCGGTGGTGCCGGAGCTGGAGGGGGTGGTGGTGGCGGTGGTGGTAGGGTCGTTGACGCCGACGCTGCTCCGGCCGCTGCTGCTCCCGCTGCCCCACCTGGTCCTGAAAGGGTAAAAATTTTACAGTTCTAGCTAAAACAGAAAGTATTCTTTTTCTGTAAATTTCAAATATAAAAAGAATGGTCCTGAAAAGGTAAAAATTTTATAGTTGTAGCTAATATATAAAGTATTCTTTTTCTGTAAATTTCAAATATTAAAAACATTTTTCAAAAATAAAAACAGAGACAGCTTAAGTCAATGAAAAATTCTTAATCATCAAAAGCAATTGCTCCAATGAACTATCTAATCATATTATCAGGACTGCGTAACAGAAAAATAGTTTTCTTATTTCTCAGCCAAAACATATGTTGTGGGTACTCAAAAGAACCGTCTCATTGAGACGGTTCTTTTGAGCACTAAAAATATATGCTAAAAATTATGGGTAAGAAAATATTTACAATTTTACACTGAGATTGTTTGTTTATCTAAACCTGTGATATTATTCTGTTTTACCCTTTGTCCTTCTAAACCTCAGTTTCACCAATTTAATGTTTGTGGCCGTGTTTGTTGGCTATAACCAGCACTGGACAAGTGGTTTGGTGGTTTTTATGTCAAGGAGCACTTTAAGGCTCAACCTGCCGTTGTTCTGGTTTTAAAGTGTCTCAGAAGATTGGGCCACGGCTTAAAGTCACTGTCTCATCTGACATACTGATTGCACCAATTTATATTAATGGAAATGAGCATGAACAAGAGAATGTCACTTGTCTGAAGCCAGGACTTTAGCTAAGAGTGCGTACCCAAAAAATAATTTTCTTATTTCTCAACCAAAACATATGTTGTGGGTACTCAAAAGAACCGTCTCAATGAGACGATTCTTTTGAGCACCCAAAACATATGTTAAAACTGGTGGGCAAGAAAATATTTACAATTTTACGCTCAAAAATTTTGTTTATCTAAACCTATGTGAAGCTAAAAGCTCTTCCTTGATGTCACATGTTGTGACATCATAAAGCTTGCCATAATTAAATCTGTAGTAACCCTTATCCTGCTGAACAGATTAATAAGGCATATTCACTTCTATTTTTCAGTTGGTTCATTTGCTCCATACCACACCATGCAGTAGATTCTGAGGCTGCATGGATAACAGAGTAGATTTTGATCAGATAGCAATTTTACGCGTCAAATTATTAGCTTAACTGGACCTATAGCAAGAATATCTAATTACATAAATGATCTTGAATGAGAATATAGTACAAGCCAGGCTGATACAGACCTACCATATGGACCCCCACACGAGAATATAAGAATCTATCATGAGTGAGAATGGGATTGAAAAATCTGTTCCAAGGATCACCATTGGGCATCACGAGGCTTGCTGAGTGATGACAAACGGTGATCACGAGGGATGGATTTTTCGATCCCATCTCACAGGAAGAATTGATTCTTTTTCTTGCTTACCATAACATACTGAGTTTTATGTTTAAAAGTCTGAATACGCTCATATGCGACATGATATGATGATGTCACTTTAACAAAACAATGACGTCACTTGACGACTATGTCGCGCGAGTTCCAATACAACCAGTGTAGAGCCCTCACGTGACAGCCTGGGTAGGATAACATGGGTATGATAAGATTTTCTATCCCAAAATATTTCCATCCGAAACTATCAGAAAGCCTTATCTGGTGTGCAAGAAAATAGGTCTTTGGGGTATCTGGCTTAGTAAAACTCAAACCAGCCTATCCAGCTTTAATGTCGAAATTTAATGTGGAGAAAGTTTTAAAATATTATCCTCCCAATAAGGGAATATCGAGGCGATGACTAGACTGCCCAGATGCATGGAATGGTCTGTGCCTTTGTTGCTTGCATACAACGTCAGTTTTTCTCGCGACGAGGTCCATATCTACCTATCACACCCTCATTACCAACAATACTACACATGCTGTTAAATTTTTCATGATTTTTTGTCATCTACTGATTTGTTAAAAAAAGTCTTTCAGGAATACTATCAGTGTCAATCAGTTTGGATTCAGATCAGGCCCACCATTCTGGTGGGCCTGATCTGGGTCCAAACTGTTGGCAAAGATTATAAGCATATGAAACTAACAGACAAGGATTTTAATATAGAATTAATAGAAATACAATATTTTTATAGAATAAAGTAATAGGATGGAAAACAGTTTGAACCCTGATCACTCCTGTGGAGTGGTCTGATTTTGGGGTTCAGACTGTTTGCTTGGACCTATCTGTCCCAATATCTAGGCTTTATATGGTATTTTATTAACTGCATGGGTGAAAGTTCAAAATTTCCAAAATCCTGGACATTAGAAAATCAGAGTTTAAAACTTGCTGTATGCCTCCAAAATATCAAAAATACCAAATTTAATGGTCAAATACCTTTAGATAAACTGAAGCTAAATCAGGAAAGCTATTATTACCTGAAGAATTAAACATTTTGAGGCTGACTTTCTATGGAAAGTCAGCCTCAAAATCCTGAATTCAGGAATAATCCTGAAATCTTTTACCCATGTAACTGATGAAGTGTATAGAATAAAGTAATATGACAGAAAAAGGTTTAAACCCTGATCAGACCACTCAATATGAGTGGTCTGCTCAGGGTTCTTACTGTTTGCTTGGACCTATCTGCCCAAATATCTAGGCTAAATATGGTATGCCACAACCATAGCTTCTAGGGTATCAAAATGCTTAGCATCTGGCTGAAGGCATAAATTGGAGTGGAAAAGCAGGCTGAAGATTACAGAATTTATTCCAATAAATGACCATCTTTTAAAAACATGCCCTCAACAAATTTCCACAAAGAATAAAAACAGTAAATCACCATTTTTCATTTTTTTTTTTTTCAATTATCAGCTAAAAACGCACACCTTCCAAAGGGGCTCTTGCATGGTATGGGAAATTAACATGGGAGTCTGCCCACGCTTGGATTTTGATAATATTATGTTATTTAATTGTCTGGGGTATAACTTTAGTATTTATGGTGCGTTTGAGTTTTTATGCAATTCCATTGCTAATTTATGACATCATGAATGATATCACTATAATACCTAAGGGTACCAAGTTATAATCATTTCTAAAGTAATTGACATATCATGTAACGGGCGGAGAAATGTTTTATTAAATAGCTATATCATTGATAAATTCGTTGTTACTTAAAATGGCTTTGTATGTATAAGGATATTGGGTAGGCATTCATTTTTATAGCATGGTACCCGAATTTTCGACTGTATATTTTGTATTCAGTCAAATTTGGAATTAAATTTTTACAGGTTGCGGTCTTTGTCAAGATACCATTTCAACATATAAACTATCCATATATGTAAAGAATATGTAACCAAATTTCATGAAATTCAAGGACCGGTAACATATTTTTTCAGCTTGATATAAACACATGGCCCTAATTCACCAAAATGTAAAAAATACAATAATTATGTTTCAGTGTAAAACATACTTGAATACTTGCTTAGTTTGAATCATCATGCTAGTATGTTTATTGGTTGAAGTTGATATGTTCAGTGTTTTCCCCTTTTATGGATTAAAAAAAGAAAAAAACAATATTCTTTGATATTCAGTGCCACGATTATTATTTAATGAAGTGCTTACACAATAATATTAGCCAAAATTATACAATATGTTGACACATGTACTTACCACATCTAGTTTCTAACATTTAAACTACATCTAGCCAATGTTACACTTAATATGTAACAATATTAAGAATTTTAATTCATACAGAAGAGAAACCTTATGTCAAGTCAGTTCATACAGGAGAAGAACCTTATATCTATGATTTTATAATTGTAAGACTCATTAATAAACCTGCTTCACAAAAATAACCCCCTGTCAAACATATTGGTTAAAATTAAACATTTTGGTCACAGATAACTCTTGGCTTCAAAGATATTGCTAATTTAATGCTGAAATCTTCTCTGTTCATTATGTTTTGTGAAACTGATGCTGATTTCCATCAAATAGCAACATTTATACTTTAGCTGGCTGTATATTCTAGGCATACAGTTTCATTTCTGGACCTCACCTATTCATGTAGAACACTGTTTTATGATACCTTTTATAAGACTCTGTTACACTTTATCTTGGTCACGGCACCAAAATGTGGTTTCGCTAGTTCAGTTGGGATGTTAAGGAAATATTTAGTCTTCTTGTTTTCACATGTTTATTGTTAGGATATTATGTTTCTTAAACAATATCATGCAGGACTTGAGGAAGTGATACACATTGTCTTGGCCCCATAGTGCCATGACACAGGGCCACGACCTTCGGCATTTCTGACCATTGAATCATTAAAAATTGTCTAAACATGTCTTTCTTTAAGAAAAGTGGAAGTAGATTTAAAAACAACCTCCTCATGTTGAGTTATTGATTCATTTGAACTAAATAATTAATTTTGCTAAAACTGACTTATACCCATAAGAGGTAGGAAATGACAAAGTTACCGGTTTTGGATTTTCATGATATTTGCCTCAGATCAGCAGTAAATATATGGCATGTTTTTGTGTTAAAATAATATCTTGACAAAGACTAGAACATACTCATCTTTTGAATTGAATTTTGAATGTTTTGTAAATTTTTGAAAAAAAAATATTAAAATTTTACAATCACTTCTTCTGAAAACGTAAACCATAATTTATCCAAATGGTTTTGTGGTAATAAAATAATGTCTATGGTGTTTTGGATTCAATCTAGATGACAAATCGTAGCAATAAACAAAACTATAGATTTAGGACATGGAAATTTAGAGGCAGGTATCACCTCAAATGTGGAGTATGTCAGGGTTGCCTCCTAAGCCTTATTCTTAACTATCTAATTCGATAAATACATTTTCATAGTTCATATATGATGAGTTATTTTTATGCAAAGTTTGAAGAAAATCCATGTGTGGGCACAGATGAAAGTACTCCTTTCCATGAGAAAAATAAACATGGTTAAGAAATATCCTTTAAATTTTTTGCGACAATATTTTTTCTACATTTAATTTTTGTAAAGACGTTATAAATAAATTGTTAAGTTTTCATCCATCTTTTTTTTTGAAATGGGGGTGGGGGTTGTCTCCCAGGGTGAAATCATCTGCTCTTACCATTACATGTTCATTTTACGCAAGAACATAGACCCAGATGTACAATATGAACTGTGACATGAGATTTCCAACAATGTGATATGTGCGACCAGCACAGCCTCAGATCAGTCTGCGCATATGCGCAGTCTGATCAGAGCCTTTGCTTGTCGCTTGAAGATTCTATAAGTGTTAAGCTACTGACTGAACATCATTTGGAGTTTCTAAGCTAGAGAGGAGGCTGCACAGGCTCATCTGAGTCTACACTTGTCAAAATGCCACATTGTTAAAATCACGTCACGGCTCAATTATTGTATAGATCAAGCCAATTGTTCATATCAGTGTGATTAAATTTTTTTTTAAAAAAATTGTTTGAATTTGCTACAATCTTGGGGTTCATCATGGAAAAACTGAAAAATGAAAGTAGATTTCCTTTACTTTTGATTGGTTATTGGGTATTTAATCAGTTTCAGTGAGGTGCATCTGAAAAGCGGCTAACCAGAATAAGGGACATAAGGCGTAGTTACACAAACAGTGTGTTAATAGTAGCTCAGTGACAAATAGGCCTTATTGTCTTCTGTGCAGAGAGAAATGCAATACTAAAGTTGTGAGTGGTAAACCATTCAAAGTAAGTATGAGTGCAAAGATCAGGAATGGATACAATCAAGTACACCACCTGACCCAGGATACCAATGGGAAAGTGACAAACTGACAGTAAGACACCACAAACGAGAGCCAACTCAACTTTGCATGTGTATCGAAACTTAGTACCACCCTAAATAAAAATTATTTCATTTTTTTAAAAGGGTGCAGGCAGGGGGATGAAAATCTAGCAATTAATTTATTATCGTGTAACCATCAATTTTTCCCTAGTCATTCTTTCTCGGGGGAAAAAAACTGACTGGGGGAGGGGGGGATTCCAGCCTGTTACAACAGCCTAGCCAAACTTTGTCTCTAGATTGTCACTAGTAGAGCCCAAAAGATGCATTGTCCCAGGTTATTTGTAAGTTTTGTTTGTTTGTTTGATTTGATTCTTTACGTCCCATCAACAATCTTTCAGTTAAACAGGGACAGGTCTTCCTGGGTTGAACCAGTACTAAGCTAGGATAAATGTGTCTTGCTCAAGGACCACAATGCAGTGACGCCGATGAGGCTCGAACCCCGCAGCCCCTCGGTATTGAGTCAAGACTTGGGGAAGAATGGGCCGGCCGGCCATTCTTTCCCCGGTGAAAAAACTGACTGGGGGGATTCTGTCCTGTTACAACGGTCTAACCAGACTTTGTCTCTAGATTGTCACTAGTAGAGCCCAAAAGATGCAGTGCCCCAGGTCATTTATTAGAAATAAAAGCGCTGCAGCCATGCAACAGCCACGGGATATTTTCAATGTAAAGAGAATCATGTTGAAACAAGGGCTACAACTCTGTACTTATTTGTCAAAATTTACCCATCTGCAATCCAAGCACACTCCTTCACAATATCGACTCTCATACCAAGTTTGAAGAAAATGGGTAAAGGAATGCCAAAGATAGAGAGTGAAACCAATTTCTAACATCAATCAAGGGCCTTAACTCTGTACTTATTTGCCAAAATTTACCCATCTAAAATCCCAGGACACTCCTTCCCAATATCATAGCAAGTTTGAAGAAAATTGGTTAAAAAATGCTCCCAGCAGAGAGTGAAAATGATGCGCTTACGGACGGACATACAGATGGACGGACGCTCGAATGCGATTTTTTGAATGGAGGGTATAACATAATACCCCGCACTTTTTATCATAGAGTGCTTTACTAGACATGCTGACACAGTACCCATGTTACCAATATTTTTCTTGAGATGCTCCAATTCTTGAAGTTTAGCGTCCAGTATTGTCAGGTTCTTCCGAGATTCTTCATCTTTCTCGTTGATAATTTCTCTCAGTTGCATTATTTCTGACTCATTCTGCCGCACGAGATTCTGTGGGGAGAAAAATGGAGGAAATTTAGAAGAATTAACCCTTATCATACTATCCCGATTACATCCTGTTTTGAAACCAGTGTATATCCTGATCAACTGGCTTCTGTGAAACCAGCTGATCAGGATTCACACTGTTTTCCACTCTGCTTGTCTATGCAATTTTAATAAATGGATTACTACATGTTAATTTGACAGAAAATAAGGAGGAGTCTTGCAGAAAAAATTACCCAGCATGATAAGGAATAAAGGTAACTGTATGATACTACCAGGGTTCATACAGGCAGGTTTGAGTAAAATTCAAGGACTTTACAAGGACTTCTAAAGACTTTCCTACAGTTTTTCAAGGACTAAAGTTTATGAAAAATACAGATTTAAGTGGAAAAATTCTACTTCAGATATGCTAGACTGAGATAATGCAGAAATTAATACTAGAGAATGAGTATAAAATTGTTGTGCCTTTATTTGGTGCAGCATATGCTGCACCAAATAGAGGCACTACCATTTTATACTGATTTAGATCTCTATTAACTGTGCTAAGTTCTACAGAAAATAGTAGAATTCAAGGACTTTTCAAGGCTTTTGAGTGATTTTCCAGTACTTTTCAAGGCAGATTTAATTTTCAAGAACTTTTCAAGAAAGCCCTCTAAATTCAAGTACTTTTTAAGCCTGTGCGAACCCTGACTACGACATGAACTGTTTCATTTGACACTACTTACAACTTAGATAACATAGAAATGGGACTGTTTGATGGTGGTGATGCAGAAAGTTAGTTAAAGTTAGTGGGAATGGTTAAAATGTGTAAACTGCGTGCACAGCTATCTATTGGGGCTAGGTCCAATTTTGGTCTCGGACTTTCTCTACTTTAAAAAGTCTTTGTGTATGCGAGCAGCAAAGGCTCTGGCAAGTCTCATCAAATGTACAGGCTTGTTGGAACCTTCACTGCTTCAAATGTGTATATATCATAACCTCATGTGCGGGCTTATAACTTGTCATCAGGCCCCCTAGCAGACTCTCATGAAATTAAAGGTTTTTTATAAAGGCTATTTTAGGCAAAATAAAGGTTGTTTCATTGAAATTCAAACAAAAATAAAGAGCAAATTAACATAAAATTTTCTAGTATTTTTATCGGATCCTGATCTTTAAATCCATGTTATGATACATGATGGCATGAAAGGGTGCAGTAAATCCTCAGCCAATAAATTTTAGACCATTAATCACAAATCAATAGAAATGCTCATGTTTTTTTTATTCCTTAGTTGAAAGCCTCACTAAAAACTAAAGGCTTTGTGTTCAGCAGTGTTGGATTGAAAAATAAATCACAATTTATCTAATCTGGAAGGGGGGATTTGAAAAATTTTGAAAATCAAGAAAGCAGGAGAGGCCATCTCTGGTCATTTTGTAAGGACAATTTTACCTTCAGTAAATGAACAATAACAGAAGATATTGCTCCCATTTATTGTATGCTCTTTTTTAAATATAGAATTTAGGCAGATATGCTTCTGTATTAGTCTTGGGGTGTAGATAACACTGTTTAGATTGGACAACCTATGACAATGACATTAAAAAATCAGGACATTATTCAAGTCAATAAATCCAAAAGATGCTATCCATTAATATTTGTTGGCACAGTTATTGCAGTTGGTATTATGTCCAACCTTATCTCTGGCGTTTTGCAGGTTCTTTTCCCAGATCTGGCACATTCTTTCATAATAAAATTCATTAGTTGTCAGTTACTAGTGAAGGATGAGCCCTGAGTACTAGTGGAAGGTTTTGGGTTAAGCCAGCCTAGGAAAAGGGTGGTTAGGATCAACTAATCATTCTGAAATTACCTCAGCTGTTTAGCATGGATGTAAAGCAAGAACTCAACCTAAAACATTTATATTTACCTTACCTCACTCTTTTTTATTGCTACCTTATCTGAAGCCACAGAAAAATTGATTGGCCGAGCCGCGTAGCGCAGTCGGTAACGTGTCTGGCTACAGATGCGTGTCTGACTGCAGATCCAGGGGTCACGAGTTCGATCCCGGTCCGGTCCCATACTTTCGTGGAGATTGATCATGAAATGATTTCTACGGTCATTCTCCTCCTTTCCGCTGATTCATTCATGAAGGGTTGTTGTCAGTTACAAGCGAAAGTATGTGCACGAATTACTGGTTAACCGCTTGTTCAAGCCTGCCCAGGAAAAAGTGTGGTTAGGTGAACTGACCATCCCGCAATGACCATAGCTGTTGACTTGGGACGTAAAGCAACGAAACAAACAAACAAACAAACAAACAGAAAAATTGACTATTAGAGTCACTCTGGTGCAAGGGGTAGATATAGACACAATGGTCTGAGGATGAATACAGCTCAAGATATCACAGACATTACTTTTCAATTTTTTATATTCAAAATGATCTTGCAAAAATATAAAGGTTTATTAATCAAAATAAAGGTTATTAAAGACATATGCTGCTATTTCCAATGCGCACCTTTCCCACGTCTACAAACGGGGAAAGTTGTCTGGGCCCTGTCTTTCGACCCTCAACGGATTCGGATCAACACAGCTTCCGATATTATTATGTCATATCGGTGTTCCGACATTTTCTTCACAAAATAACTAATTAAAGTGTGTCCGAAATATCTATTGACATCTTTTCACAACTGATCGTCTCAGCACTAAAGACAGATAAATGTAGCTCAGTCGAAATCAAAGGACGTTCACAATAACCCTGGTTACGAATACGATTGTGGCCGAGTCTATACTATTTGTATGGTTATTTAGAGCGGCGCACGACCTGACCTCGTTGCCTAGTGGTTAGCGTGTCTGGCTACAAAGCCAGAGGACCAGGATCGATTCCCGGATGCGCACATATTTTCAGTGTGTTTTTTCTTTCTTTTTCAACATTTTAATGCTAAATTACTTCATATACTAGTAAAATGGCATCATCAAAACGACCGAAATGGTCATCCCCGAACATTTTATATTGAATTACGCATAAAACCTATGGGGGTGGGGTTAAATTTTGCCCTCTAGATAGAAAGAGAATTAGTTCGGTGACCCCAGATTTTTATTCTTTTTTCTGAAAGCTATAATAATAGTCCATGAATTAAAAATAAATTTTCAAGCTTTTCAATATCAGATTTTTTAATACATGGTTTTGTTCTAAAAACAAATTCCATTTTTCGACGAATTGCCAAAATATATCATGCAGTATCTTGTCACAGCATGGGATAACGAGTAAACATGCACATTTTCTTAAAAGTTTTAGGTCATTGGCAGTAATTTAAGTTAAAAGAAAGAAGCTGGCTGAAGATTACAACCGTTTTAGCTCGATAATTAGGACTAGTGTTATTATTTTATAATTCTAGAAAATTGGTCAAATGCTGTAAACTTCAATATGAGATTCTGAAAAAATAAGCACGGTGACATATCCTTTTTATTTCATAAATGGATAGCCCATGCATAAAACAAACTGTATGCAAAGTATTGAAAATATTTCAATATGGGAAGTATTTAGTAGCATATGTCCTTAAAGGTTTTTCAGCCAAATTAAAGGTTTTAAAGGACTGCAACCAAATTAAAGGTTTCTAAAGGTTTTAAAGGTTCCACTAGGGGGCCTGTGTCATGCACAACTGCACTCAGGGCAGAGTTTTGGTAGAGGCGGAGAGCTCCTTAATCTGGCTCATATCTGCTTATTTTCAATTATGAGTGAAGTTTGTTTCCTGTGTTGATGCTATACGTCCCAATCAACAATTTTTCAGTCATATCAGGACATTTTCCTATATTTCTGGGTTGAACCAGTACTAAGCAGAGGATAAAGTGTCTTGCTCAATGATAAAGCAGCGCCTCTCATGAGTCTCAAACCAGTGACCCTTCGACATCAAGTCTAACACTCTACCACTGAGCCAATGTGTTCTTCCTTTAAGGCCATTATATGGGCCCTGTCGCAGGAAAACCTGTCTTCGGGGTTTCCCAAAAAAAGAGACTCAAACCAGTCTCCTCAGCTACAAGGACTAGATAGAAAATTGACATTTCACTTGTAGCAAGTTTAGATATGATACTTCCAAAAAGTGAATAACAAATGCGCTGATCAGACTGCGCAGATGCGCAGGCTGGTCTGGGCCTGTGTTGTTCGCAAACCTTGGAAGACAGGTTTTCTCATGTCGAGGCCCATATGGTAAAACTGGGTATTCAACGATGTTCTTATTATAACTGCTCATACACCAATTGTGGAGGAATGTTCCAAGCTGACATAAGAAAAATACTGCAGTATTATTTATGAAAGATAAATTCATAGATATTTTGTAGAAAAGCATTCCTATATGGGTAAGGGAATATATATTACTTTAACAAACCTTTTCCTAATGTTTGAATCAACATGCAATACCAATTTAAGACTTCTAGCCTGTCCTATTGCACAATTCCATCTATTACCATGGATACAATATCAGGATTACTACACCCATTTAAAGTTATGGCCCACTACATGCATCAATTTTTGTTTGATAGATCTTTGTTTTATTTGACAAGTTAAAAGCGGGCTAAACATTCTCAGTGGTCAAGAAACTAAACATTCTTTTTCATATAAACATATTCTTGGGAGCGCAGTGGCTCAGTTGTCGAGTGCTTGACTCAAGACCAAAGGGCCGTGGGTTCGAGCCTCACCAGCGTCACTGTGTTGTGGTCTTTGAGCAAGACACATTTATCCTAGCTTAGTACTGGTTCAACCCTGTTTAACTGAAAGATTGTTGATGGGACGTAAAGAATCAAATCAAACAAAAAACAAAATATAAACACATCCATACCATAATAGAATCTTACCAACATCTTCATGTAGTCTTAGGTTAAACTGGTCAGCTCATGAGATTTGGGGACTTATAACATATGCTTAAAGCAGTTTTGTGTTGATCCTTTATGCCCCAGTCAACAATGTTTCAGTCATATCGGAATGATTTTGTTTGTTTGTTTGATTTGATTCTCAACGTCCCATCAACAACCTTTCAGTTATAAAGGGATGGGTCTTCCTGGGTTGAACCAGTACTAAGCTAGGATTAATGTTCTTGCTCAAGGACACAAGGCAATGATGCCGGTGAGGCTCGAACCAGGCGCCCCTCAGTCTCTTGTCAAGCATTCTACCACTGAGCCACTGTGCTTCCTCGAGATGATTTCCTGTCTTCCATGGTTGAACCAGTACTAAGCAGAGGATAAAGTGTCTTGTTCAACTCTCAAAATAACAACCCTTACTACTCTATCACTGCTCTCCTCATAAGCTTAAAGAAGTTCATTAAACAGACATGCTATGCTAGTGGCCTTAATTTTGGCATGAGCTTTCATTTATGACACTGATTTGTGTATGCGAGCAGTGAAGGCTTGAGCCTCACCAGAGCCTTTGCATACATGACTAGTTCCAAAATCTCATGAGCTGGCTCAACTGAAATTTACCACATTGATGAAAGATCCAAATTTTCAAAATCTTGAACTTGGAAATTAAAATTTTAAAACTTGCAGTAGGCCTAAAACATATTAATGATCCAAGTTTAAATGGTCAATTGTCAGTAGCTAAACTGTAAATATATCAGAAAAGCTATTATAATCTGCCTGATTCAGTATTTTGAGGCCGACTTTCTATGGAAAGTCGGCCAAAAAATCATGAATTCAGGAATAATCCTAAAACTTTCACCCGTGTTCACCAGCTACATGCATCATTGGTTAATTATATATGGGCCTCGACGCCAGAAAACCTGTCTTCGGGGTGTTGCGAATAACACAGGCAAAGACCAGCCTGTGCATCCGCGCAGTCTGATCAGCACCTTTGTTATTCGCTTTTTGGAAAGTACCATATGTAAACTTATCACAGATGAAATTTCAATTTTCTAGCTAGTCTCTGCAGCTGAGGAGACTGGTTTGAAACTCACTTTGTCAGAAGCCCCAAAGACAGGTTTTCTAGCGTCGAGGCCCATATGATCATGCATGACCCGTTGACCTTGGTGCATGTTTATTCAGCAAATACTCTACAAGTATCAGTCAACTTACATCTGTTAGTTTAAAAAGCAGGGACTGCAGTGACAAAATGGATTGATTTACAGTTAAACTTGTCTTAGCTACCAAAAGTATTAAGCAAGCAACCTGATTAAGCAAGCAGAAAAAGCCCAGTGTTGAATGTGTTGAAATCTACCCATAAAACACCTCCATTAAAAAAGCAACATGTTGATTATTCCTTAGGTGCCTGCTTAATGGAGGATGGACTGTATTTATCACATTGCATCACGTCTGGGAGTGATATAACGTGGTTACAGTGGTTTACAGATTTAGTAACTTAACATAATGACATCCATTATAACGTTGCTTAAAAGATGGTAAAATCTTGATGTTTTCACGCCAAAAATGTGATTTTTAAGTAATTTTAATGTCATGTGATAATAGATAGAATCTAACATTCTTGCTCCTGTATTATTGAATTTATTAAACTTGCTGAGAAAAAAAGAGATAAAATACTCGGCAAGCCTAGCTTTATATCTCTTTTCTACAACTCGTTTAATAAATTCAATAAAACATGAGCGCTCATGTAAGAGCCTCTATGTATTAAATATTGTATGATCTTGCATGTACTAACACTTGGTTTATCCATGACCTGACTAGCATGACTTTTATTGAGTTAAAAGTATTAAATTTCTAAAATGCAATCTTCCAGTTGAGTATCTGGACTAATCCATTATAATTAAAATTCAATAGTTTGCTAAAGAAAGCAAACAAATAACAAAGCAAAACTTGGTCACTCTCAACACAAATAAGGTTTATTTAAGCAAGACTGTCAAATCTCACATACCCCCGTCGGTGACCATCAGAGGTTGTAACACTTTCAGAGAAAAGTAAAAAGTATGCAAAGGCCAGGAACTGCAGCAATCAGAGCCCAAATCCAGCCATCAAAACCAAAGCGTGCAGTACAACTTGTTAAACCCAACCTTTGCACAAAATTTCAAAAAAAAAGTCAATAAGCAATGCTTATTAGATACCCCCCGCGCAGTAAGGGTCAGTGAAAATACTTAGTTTTGGCAAGTGATAGTTCAAACCAGCAGACCCTAGTTTTGAAAACAAGATTTCAGTAGAATCTGTGAAAACAAGATTTCAGTAGAATCTGTGCAAATGATCTTAAAGCTTGCAATCTGGAACATTTGTAAAGATCAAATACACAAAATTATTCACACCTGAAAGCTCTATAAGTCAAAGCTTACACCGGAAAAATAGTCTAAGTTCTCATAAATGTCTAAATGCGTTATATACAAGAGTGACAGATAGGAAAAATGAAAATTGGAAAAAGAAGGCAAAAATGAGGATTAGCATCTTAATTTTCATTTACACAATACACTTTGCCTACCTGAAGGTGTACACAAAATTTCATAATCCTAAAGCAAGTAGTTGCTGAGAAAACTTTGACGAAAAATGTCCATATGCGTTAAATAGGAGTGACAGAAGGAAATAATTGAAAATTTGAAGAAGGCAAAATGAGCTTTAGCATCTTAAATTTTCCTTTACGCAATACACTTTGCCGACCTGAAGGTGTACACAAAATTTGAAAACACTTGCTCCAATAGGAGCTGAGAAATCTGTGACAGAAATTTTCATTGAAAAATGAACAAATGAAGGGACTGATAAGTAAAAGGTGGCTGTTTTTTTGTTACACAATACCACTCATCACTACCAAACTTTGTACCAAATAAAAAGAATCCTGTCAAGTAGTTGCTGAGAAATCTTTGACAGAAAAAAAAAGTTAAAATTTTCATTGGAGAGAAAGTAAAATTAACAAATAAAGGGTCTGATAAACAACATGTGGCTGTTTTTTTTGCTACACAATACAACTCATCAATATCAATCTTTGTACCAAATTTTAGAATCCTAAGTCAAGTAGTTGCTGAGAAATCTTTGACAGAAAAGTTAAAATTTTCATTGGAGAGAAAGAAAAATGAACAAATAAAGGGACTGATAAGCAATATGTGTGGGTTTTTTTTGTTACACAATAGAACTTATCATTATCAAGCTTTGTACCAAATTTCAGAATCCTAAGTCATGTAGTTGCGAGAAATCTTTGACAGAAAAAAAGTTAAAATTTACATTTGAGAGAATGAAAAATGAACAAATAAAGTGACTGATAAGCAATATGTGGCTGTTTTCTTTGTTACACAATACAACTCATCACTATCAAGCTTTGTACCAAATTTCAGAATCCTAACTCAAGTATTTGCTGAGAAATCTTTGACGAAATTTTTTACAGACATTGGAGAGAAAGAAAAATTAATAAATAAAGGGACTAATAAGCAATGTGTGGCTGGGTTTTTTTTCATACACAATACACTACCAAATTTCAGAATCCTAAGTCAAGAAGTTGCAGAGAAATCTTTGACAGAAACAAGAAATGTCACAGTCACGTGACGAATGCCCCCAAAGGTATTGTTCTAGCATAAGACACATTTGAGGAAAGTTAGCTGTAATATAGGAGATATGCTCCAGACACAAAAAGCCTAGAAATGAGGCCAGAAGTCAATGTCAAGGTCCAAGTGACCCAAAATGGTATGCTCCGAACACAATAATTCTTAAAACTAGGTCAGAGGTCAAGGTCACAGTGACCCGAAATGATATGTGACACTCTGTCATCGCAAGATACATTTACACACCAAATTTGGAAATCCTATCTCAAAGAGTATAGGAGATATGCACCAGACTCAATGCAGTTTCTGGAAACTTGGTCAGAGGTCAAGGTCAATGTCATAGTGACCCAATTATGGTATGTGACACTTCATCATCCCAAGATGCATAATTACACCAAATTTGAGATTCCTAGTTCAAATAATATAAGAGATATGCTCTGGACATGATTATTCTATAAAACAAGGTCATAGGTCAATTTCAAGGTCACAGTGACCCAATTATGGTATGCAACACTTCATCATCCCAAGATGCATAATTACACCAAATTTGAGATTCCTAGCTCAAATAATATAAGAGATATGCTCCGGACATGATAATTCTAAAAACTAGGTTAGGTCAAGGTCACAGTGACCCAACAATGGTATGTGACATTCTGCCTCCCAAGATGCATTTATACACCAAATTTTGAATTCCTATCTTAAAGAATATAGTAGATATGCAACAGACTCATTGCAGTTTTTAGAAATTAGGTCAGAGGTCAAGTTCAAGGTCACAGTGACCCAATTACGGTATGGGACACTTTCTCATCTCAAGTTGCATCCACACACCAAATTTGAAATTCCTACCTCAAATAATATAAGAGATATGCTCTGGACACGATTATTCTAAAAACTAGGTCAGGTCAAGGTAAAGGTCACAGTGACCCAAAAATGGAACATGACACTCCGCCATCCCAAGATGCATCCACACATCAAATTTGGAATTCCTACCTCAAAGAATATAGGAGATATGCACCGGACACGAAGCGGGCGGACGAACACTGTGATTACTATAAAAACTAAGGCAGAGGTCAAGGTCACTGTAACCAGAAAATGGTATGCGACACTCCGCCATTCCAAGATGCATCCACATACCAAATTTGGAGTTCCTACCTCAAAGAACATAGGAGATATGCACCGGACACAAAGCTGGACGGACCGACAGTGCGATTACTATATGCCTCCCAAAGTTCCTTTGGGGGCATAAAAAAAGTTTACAAACAGACAGACAAACATAGTTACAGAAAAGGCTAAAACTATATACCCCTATATACCTTGTACTGGGAGTATAACGAGGTGTATGTTACAAAGGGACTGCACTGTAGATGAGATTCAGCAATCCATTAATTACTTACCTTGAAATCATCAACTTCTGTATTGGCATCAGACAGCTGTTTTTCAAGTTCAACTGAAATAAGATATCATCAAATGACAGGGTTCATACAGGCTAGTTTGAGTAAAATTAAAGGACTTTCCAAGGAGTTCTAAAAGACTTTCCTACAGTTTTCAAGGATTAAAAGTTTAAGAAAAACAGATTTAAGTGTTCATATTCTACTTCAGAAATGCTATACTGAGATAATGGAGAAATTAGCATTGGAAAATTAGTATAAAATTGTTGTGCCTATATTTGGTGCAGCATATAATGCATCAAATAAAGGCACAACCATTTCATACTGATTAAGTTCCCTATCAACAGTGCTAAGTCCTACAGAAAATAGTAGAATTCAAGGACTTTTCAAGGCCTCTGAGTGATTTTCAAGTACTTTTCAAGGCAGATTTAATCTTTAAGGACTTTTCAAGAAAGGTCTCTAAATTCAAGTACTTTTCAAGCCTGTGCCAAACCTGTGTAAGTGAAACAATGGTGCAGAACTGCCTTTGTATCCACGGAGTCTATTTAGCATATGGTTTTTCCTTAGCTGGTAAATCTAATAGATGTATTTGAGACATCCATAGAGGGTTACGATAGCTTAGGCCAAATAAAAAAAATGAATTGTTTCTCAGGCACCGCCGCATCTGTCTTAAAAGCTCTGCGTTACTTTTTTTTATTGCTTTCTAAAAAAATAAAAACAAAAACGCATTTTCAATTTCATAACATCGTTATTGGTAATAACCATGCGATTTCACAAGGATTTTGTGGTCCATTGCTGGTCGTGTTGGGTTGTTTATTTATTCTCGACTCTACTTTCGGTATTCTGCACGATGTTTTTCTACTGTGTTTTGTTAGTTTTCAAGCCCCAACAGTGTAAGTTTTATGCAGCCGTGATGAAGTGAAATCTACTCAATGTGTAGAGGCTTTCACTATCAAGTTTTATGGCCTGGCTTGAATAATATCAGACGAAATAACCGTCAAAGCACAGCTTAAAAAAAAATCTTTCGAGTTTCAAAAAAAAGTTCCCGCATCTGTTTTCTGCTGAATAAAAATTAAAATAAAACCCCGCCCTGCCTTATCTGTTTTGTTTTGTTTTTTAAAATGGCCTGAGAAACAATTCAATATTTTTTTTGTATTGGCCTTACTTTTTGTATTGGCCTTAATTTTCTTTTTTTTTGCATCCAAACCATACAAAACCAACTTATGAGATTTCTGTTCTAATTGCATATGGTAGCAGCGAAGGCTCAGGCAAGCCTGCGTAAATACAGATTCTCGCCACAGCCTTCACAGCTCTCTGACATACTTTATAGATGTAGGCTCAGATCAACCCATAGACCTCTAGCCCCACTAGATAGATGTACATGTACATTCAAAAAGTGTCTTTAGGAACAGGGTACTATAATACCATGGCCAGGCCCTGAGGTTATAAAACTTTAGAACAGTCTCAAACTCAAAATAAAGCGAAATGATTGGCTGTTTGCAAACACATGTCTGCAAGCAGCTAATCATTGCGCCTTATTTTGAAACTCAAAATAAACTCAAGTTTTATAACCTCAGGGCTAGGTCCATATGTTGTAGATTCTTGTAAGAATTTCTCATTGCAAATATCTGTAACCAAGACACTGTATTTTCTCAATTATATTTCCCTTCATTTTTCATTTGCTGCCCTTTATCTGATTAGACTTGATTTTTTCAATGATCAACATTCACAGACTTTCTGAACAGATTTCAACTACCTTCCATCTGATGTAGATTGTGACAATCGGCATGCAGTTCCTAAGGGTTATCACTCCTTAACAGTTCACTCTACTCTCATAACTGTCTTTGATCATTTATGAGATTGTCATTAAAATTGAGTCAGTATCCAGCATAAAATACAAGTTAGCATTTGCCCCCATCAAAGACTGAGATCAGCATGGGTCTGCCGAGTCTGATCAGAGTCTTTGATGGGAGCTTTGTGGGTAGCTAAGGGTTCAACATTTCTTCAGGCATAAAACTAAGACTCTGATCAGACTGTGCAGATGTGCAGTATAATTTTATTCTTGTACACTGGATAAGGATATCTGAGATTTTACCCTGGGATAGAAAATCTTATCTTACCCATGCTATCTTACCCAGGCTGTCACGTGAGGGCTACATACATTGGTTGTATTGGAACTCACACACATGGTCGTCAAGTGACGTCATTGTTTTGTTCAAGTGACATCATCATGTGAAATTGTATCTTAAGAGTATTCAGGGAATTCTGCAAGCTTATTTTAAAATAAAAAACAGTGGCTTGGAAGAAACTGATGGAGAAAGACTGCCTTGAGTTGAAGCTCATGACAGTTGACCCTCAAGAAAGAAGCACCTGGAGATCAGGTGTGAGATCTGCTACGGGTGCAGCTACCCAGTTACCTGGAAAGGGGCCCATTGATGTGGATAATGCAGCTGCACCTGCATGTTAAGCAAAAATCTGATTATGATGATGATGAGTGGGGAGCAAGAAAAGAATCCATTATTCATGTGAGAGAAGGATAGATAAATCACAATTTGTCATCAATCGGTGATGCCAAAGGGTGATCCTCTGGACAGATTTTTCTATCCTACCCTCAAAATCATAATGGATTCTTATATTCTTTTCTATAGTTGCCAAGTTGTTCCTTATGCTGGTTACTCACTCATTTAATGCTGTTTGTGTAGATTCTTAACGTCCCACAATTTTTCTGTTATGTATTGAATTTATTACTTATATTTAAATCTTATTATAAATAACTAATATATAGAAAGTATTTAGAATTTAGGAGATAAAATAATTTTGTATTTAATATTTAATCGAATTAACGGTTTTGCTGGAGTGTAAAACGGAAAAGCGGAATAGCCAGTGTGAACACGGACTGCCAATGGAGCAAACAAGAAGCTTGTTTTGCATGTGCGACTCAGGTGTGGCTCGCTGTCAATTACAACTTCAGTGTCACATCTGGCGAATGAATTCGATGTTTGAAGCAAATTGCACGGGCAAGTGAGCTTGGCAGCTGTCAATCAAATTTTGCATTGTTCATGAGGCTATGAACGGTTGCAAAAATCTAGATTCATTAAAGGCTTGCTTTGAAAATGTAAATATTGAGGACACACAACATATGTCATATCACCATTACAGGCACTTTCATGGCATAGCTATAATTGCGTTTTTTAGCAGTTTTACAAACCCTATGCAAACTGGGGATTACTTTTTACACCCTTTAAAAGTATCACTCAATATAACCCACATAGGTAGGCTTATTTTCTCACCTGTTTTAGACATGGCTTCTTCCTCCACTTCAGTCAGTCTTTCATTAACCTATAATTAATCAGAAAAGTTCATTTTCATTAAACTACATGCAGTAAAAACATGAATATTGAAACATTGATTATAGAAATAGTATTCGCTAATTCGAAATAAATTTGGGACACACTGGATTCAGAGAATAGGTCCTATTCGTGGGACACACTGGATTCAGAGAATAGGTCCTATTCATGATCTATTTTAATAACTGTCTATAATAACATATGTTTTGGGTGCATAAAAGAAACGTCTCAGAGACGTTTCTTTTATGCACCCAAAATCTATGTTTGTTAGAAAAAGAAAACTGGTAATAATCATTTATGAGGGTTATATATTTATATGTCTACCACCCCATAATTCAAACTACTGATAATTTGAAATAAAACCTCAAGGTAGTCTCTGTAGCTGAGCTGGCCCAGAGCTTATAAAACTTATTTCATGTTCTACTAAACTGAGCATGAAATTATGCTCATATATTATGTTTAAATGCCAACAATTGTTGTCATTTTAACATTTATTAGCATGATACATACAACCCTAGAATTTGAAAGCTAGGAATTTCTTTATTTTGCAGTAGTTTAGTTTTTACGAGGGCTGTTCAAATATGAATGCAAGTGGCTTCATAACTTTCTTCACATATATGCTACGACAAAATGGTAAGCGTTTCTATAAAGGACTGTATGTCACCTTTAAACTGGCACCAGACCTAAAGACAAACACAGTAAACTTATCGAGTTATAACCCTTGGAATAAGGGTCACGTTAGTATACTAACAAACGTTATGCTTTTAACATATACCAGTGATAGATGAGCGTATAATTCTTCGATAAACGAGTGAATTTTTTTGAAATTTTGAAGGAAGTATCCCCATATTCTTATAAAATAATTCTGTGAAGATTGCGAAAATCAGACATGCTTTGGTTAAATTAAAACTAATCCTTTTCATTTAAGTCTCCTTATGTTTGCAAATAAATGGTAAACAAAACATCAGCTTGCAGTTTTCAGTTAAACTTATCACTAATAAAATGCACGAAGCAACATTTAAACTAATTTTAACTCAAAGACAATATGTTGATCGCTCATACTGAGTTGTTGCTACAAATTATTGATGGATAATAGGTATTTTTTAAACGCTGAAAAGCATTTTTATTAAGTCAAAAATGCTTAAAGTGAAGGGGTTATAGAATTTATTCTTAATTTTGTTTTCATAATATTGCGACTTTATTCTAATTTTGGACGTAAACTTTGAGTTTGACCTCTTTAGATGTTGTTTACAATAAAATTACTCACCTGGTTTTGAGAAGTAGACAGATTGACCCTATTTTGATTAATGTAATCACGTCATTAAGAAACAGAAAAATGCTCGAAAAATGATATAAAATATGATAACTCTGTAAATAGAGGACGGTGCATTTTGAAAACTCCCTTATGACATATTTAACATGTTTTCAGCAAAATGCAAAGAAAAAGACACAGCAATGTTCATTATTACATCAACAGCAGATAACTCAAAATGACGTTGATCATAAAATTAATGACGTCACAAACGTACCCATTAACTCGAGATAGAAACAGGATTATATAAAGTTTTTCCTACAAGCAACTTTGGGATTGTTACTTAGACTTGCAGCTAAAATTTGGTGTCATTTTGTCTCAAATTAACAAAGATATGACTCTATATCCGCACAAGTACCAAAACGTGTGTTGCAATTTGATTAAGAAAAACTTCAGTATACTAGAGCGGCCTTTATATAAGGGTATGTAACTCGAGAAAAATAGTGATTGTTTCTTTATGTTTGGTGCCATTTGAAAGGCGAGAAACAGTTCTTTCCAGAAAGGTATGGCATTTTGTCGTAGCATATACGTGAAGAAAGTTATGAAGCTACTTGCTTTCATATTTGAACAGCCCTCGTATGATCAATTGAAATTCCATGCCCAGTTCAGCTGAGCATGAAAAAGTTTTATAACCTCAGGGTCTGGTCCCAAGCCCCAAAGACAGATCTTCTCATGTCAAGGCCCAAATGTGCTTTTGTTTTACAGGGTTCGTACAGGCAAGTATGAGTAAATTCAAGGGTTTTCAAGGACTTCTCAAAACCCCTAAAACAGTTTTAAAGGACTTAATGTTAATGAAAAATACTGATCTAAGTGTTAAAAGTCTTCTTCAGAAATGCAAGACTGAGATAATGGAGATATTAGTACTGGAAAATTAGTATAAAATTGTTGTGCCTATATTTAGTGCAGCATATGCGGCACCAAATAAAGGCACAACAATTTTATACTGACTTAAGTCTCTATCAACAGTGCTAAGTCCTACAGAAAAAAAGTAGAATTCAAGGACTTTTCAAGGCTTTTGAGTGTTTTTCAAGGACTTTTCAAGGCTTTTGAGTGTTTTTCAAGTACTTTTCAAGGCCAATTTAATTTTCTAGGACTTTTCAAGAAAGCCCTCTGAATTCAAGTACTTTTCAAGCCTGTGCAAACCTTGTTTTATATATATGTCCCTTTCAATTTTTCTTACTTTTGTTTTTACGTAATCTCTTTCATTACTCACCTGAGATAACTCATCTTTGAGCTCAGCAGCTTTCTCTAATGCCTCAGTTTTGGTTTCTGAGTCTTCTAGGAGAGCAGCTACATCTATCGTATTGTCTAAGTACGCATGTACTTACATAAGCTATATCTCCTTCATCACTCACCTGAGATAACTCATCTTCGAGTTCAGCAGCTTTCTCTACTGCCTCAGTTTTGGTTTCTGAGTCTTCTAGGAGAGCAGGTACGTCTATCATATTGTCTAAGTATGCATGAACTTACATAATCTATATCTCTTTCATTACTCACCTGAGATAACTCATCTTCGAGTTCAGCAGCTTTCTCTAATGCCTCAGTTTTGGTTTCTGAGTCTTCTAGTAGAGCAGCTACGTCTATCATATTGTCTAAGTACGCATGAACTTGTACTGATAATCTGTCACTCTCTGTGTGCCGTAATTTCTGGAAATATAGATACATCATTTTACTGCTGAACTTATCCTAACAATCTGACATGCAATATGCACCATAATTTCTAGAAATATAGGTATATTATTTTACTGTTAAAATTAAACTGACTATCCCACAACGTTTCTTGAAATTTGGAGAAAATGTATATCATTTTATTGTTAATTATGCCAAGATTTTGGCAAAATGAATAGCAGCGCTATTTTACTTTTAACCCTTTCTGACAAAGGAATTCTTCCATCACATTTGATGCTGCTGCTCCACACAAAAAGTATGTACTTGTAAGTGTTTATAATGCAGGCTATTGACACGATATGGGAAAAGCAAGATCTAAAGGTCAGTAAGAGGGTGTTCTCAATTTCAGACGTTGGGCTTTTTAGAGATATTTGACCATTTTATTGCTAGCCATTTACCTTATTCACACGGCTGCCAGAGAAATAGCTACTTTTCTAGAGGTGCAATTCTACTTACTTCTAAATAATCATCTAAGCCAATGATGGAGAACTCATGTTGTAAATGGACCCGGAAGTTCATGTTTTCTACAGAATGTACCACTATATTTATAAACTGCATACATGCAACCTGCGGAGAAAAGAAAGAACGATCATATAATAACAAAACAGAAGCTTTTTATTGAAGGATCCAGTTTGATTCAGTACAATTTAACTCTTTGCATATTGGGTAACAGCATGCTTTTTCTGTCTACTGATTTTTTTTTTAAATTAACGTTTACAAAAAAATTGTACAGGAATACCATCAGTATCAAATAGTTTGCATACAGATCATTTTCTCAGGCCTGATCTTGGTCTAAACTGTTTACAAAGGTGATCAGCAGAGGATAAAAGCTGCCACTGGCAGGAAAAGATTTAATGAATATCTGAGCCGCAACATGAGATTTCCAACAATGTGGAATGTGGGACCAGCAAAGGCTCAGACCAGCCTACGCATACGCACAGTCTGATCAGAGCCTTTGCTAATCGCTTGAATATTCTGTGACTGCTAAGTTACTGACTGGACATCATTTGGAGTTTCTAAGCTTAAAAGGTGGCTGCACAGGCTCGTCTGTGTCTACACTTGTCGAAATGCAACATTGTTGGAAATCACACGTCACGGCTCATTTACAAGGGCTTTGTTATCAGAAAAACATGAATTTAATTTTTCAAAGAGGGGCTATAATAATTATGCACTCCTAACTGGTGGCCTGGATATTGCACCCACCAAAGTGGCAGCCATTTTGGCACCAATCTACAAAACCATATAATGGGCATATTGGGCACATGGGTTTACATAGATAATAGTTAAAACAAGAAATTTCTGTATACCATGAAATCTATATGGAATTCTTCATAGTTCTTAAAATAGTCCATCAACGTTTCGAACCGGTGCCTCTCTGCACAAACCTGTAAAATATAATCAACATATGTTATTGTATTCGTAATTGAGAACAGCCCATAGAGTACATGATGTTTATTGTGTTTATTAGGCAAACGATCCTTATCAACAAATTGAGATATTTTTATTCACAATGCTTTTCCTTGCAAATATTCTAGATTTTCTGTGATAAATAAAAAAAATACTTAAGTCTTAGAAATAAGACATATTTTGAAGATGACATAAACACTTAAAAAATGTTGCATTTTTACAAGCCATAACAATTCAATAGTGTGTATGAGCTATTTTATTTGCAAATGTGTTGTATGCTGATCTGCTCTTATTACTTTTAAGTGCTCAACAACTCTGAATAATTTGGTGTGAGTAAAAATAACTTCAGAAATACACTTTTTCTCGGTATGCATGAGATTAAAATATATTTGTGCATATCAGTAATTTTGTATGCCTACATGGTACACATAGCTTTAAAGTCACAATGCGTAGAGACCAATAAACAGTGTGTATGTATGGGCCTTGGTGTGAAAAAAAACTGTCTTTGGGGGTTTGCAAACAACAAAGGTGCAGACCAGCCTGCATGGATGGGCAGCTGATCAGTGCCTTTGTTATTTGCTTTTTTCAAAGGTATCATATCTAAACTTGGAACAGGTAATATTTCAATTTTCTAGTTAGCCTCTGAAGCTGAAGAGACTGGTTAGAGTGCCACTTTGTCGGAAACTCTGTGGACAGGTTTTGTCACATGTGGCCCATATGCAGTACACACCCTTATCTCTTAAGCTGAAAATCTACAAAACACTGGAGCTTGTAAAACAAAATATTAGTAGCAGCAAAGGAAATGTTAGAAGCATTTTAGGCTCATTTTACTCTTAAGGTTTTGGGGGCTTCCAAGATGGTTTTCCGCTTAAATGTTTGAACATCTAGACAGGATCAAACAGTGTAAATACAGATCAGCCTGGGTCTTCTCATTAATGAGCAAGGTGATCTGTGTTTACATGATTTGCCATTTTAACGCTGTTTATCACATAACATTGCATCTGCTATGTATAAAAATCGATAAACCACTATTGGTTTATATGTTGTAATATTATGTAATTACAGCCATAACAACAACGTTGCATACACAATGGCAAAAATCTGAACTTTTTAACGTAGAAAAGGCGATTTTAAAGAAGCTTTAATATCATAAATAGAATCTAACATTCATGCTCCTGTATCAATTATTGAATTTATCAAACTCGTTACAAAAAAATACTAAGGCTTGACAAGCCTCCCATTTTGTCTCTTTTCCCCAACTCCTTTAATAGATTGAATAATACACAAGTACTCAAGTAAGATCCTCTATATATTACACAACTCATCAGGTAGACATATTAACCCTTAAAGCGCCAAGAAAAAAAATGCATCTGAAAATGTTGTCTGCTGAAGTCGCCTGCTGCAAATAATTGCCTAGCATTACTGACGAATTAAGTATAGAAGCAAACAGCGTGGACCCAAAACAGAATGCTCCTATAGGAGCAGTCTGATCTGGGTCCACACTGTTTGCCATAGAGGCTTCTTAAACATTTCAGATGACGAGAAAAGCAGACGGCTTTTGTTGCGATTGGCGCATTAAGGGGTAACTCCATAAATTGGAGGATATATAGGCCAGATCAGGAGATTTCAGTATTTCTCACATGAGGGGGCAGCAATGACTAGGGTGAGCATGGGTATTTGCAGTCTCGCTAAAGCCTTTGCTGCTCGTCTACACAAAGAAGGGAGATAAAGGCTCTGAGATAAATAAGGCATCTAACCCAACTAGCTAGATGAGCATGCTTGTTTAACCCTTTGTGAAATTTTCCATAAAGTTTGATAGTTAAGTCAGGATGCTTCATTGTGCATAATGAAGGGTCACAAGTTAAGATTTCAAAATACAGGTCAACCTCGTTATCTCAAAGTCCAAGGGAATGGAGAAATACTTCGAGTTATCCGAAGTTCGACATAGCCAAAATGTGACGTAACCAAAATAAAGTATACATGTTGAATTTCGTTGAACCAGATTTCCTACGATATACATTTGCAGTACAGAAGTAGTAAATCTGTTCTACTCAAGACTGGATTGAAATAAGAACAAAAGAAAAATCTTTTGAGTTGTTTTATTTCCATTTTAATTACATAATAAAATGAAATAAGCAAACATCAAACAAAACAAGTTAATATCTCCATATACGAGAGCATATAGATAGCTAAAAACGGAGATCTTTGCAGCACACATCACTAAAAAACGTTAATTTTGTCGGAGCAGAACCACAGATATTCTAGCTGAATCAGATTAGGCTGCACTCTCGCAGTCTAATCAGAGTCTGCACATGAAGAAATATTACACCCTTTAATATCAAAATATCTCACAGCAATCTAAAGACTCTTAAAACATCTCTCATCAAAAGACACCGATGAACAATATTAAGTCATTAAAATTTGAAAGGGATCGCTAATTTTCTGATGCTCCAATCGAACACACCTGAGTGGTCACGTCAAGGTCAATCGGGTCAATTATCTACACAAACAGCTGATCAATTAACAACACACTATAACTAATTGGCGATTACTTACAGCAATGGATTAATTGGGCTGAAATTAAGGCTATTGTTCGATCAATCAGGTAAATTACTTTGTCATTCGGACCGTTTCACTTTTTGACCACTTCGATACAAGCAGTGGTAAACAAAGGGAAAATTGGCTTTAGGGAATGAAAAATCGCTTCGAAATAGCCGAGTTTTCATGATAACCGAGTTTGACATAAGCAAGGTCGAATTACAATGCAATATAGGGGAAAAAAATCGGGAATGGATGATCACTTCGACATAGGCCGTGTATTCGAGATAGGCAAGTTTGACATAGCGAGGTTGACCTGTAATATTGTATTTCTTTCTGTGAAGATTGTTTTGTCTTCAAGCAAACAGCATTTCATCTCGGTCTTCAGTGGTTGCAAAAATATCCATTTGAAGGCTTCCAGTCTACAAAGGGTTAAATAGTGATCTTTCCCAACTTTTTTAACCCTTTGCATTATAATGAATGTTTCCTTCTGGTTTGATACAGTGAACTTGGGATGGTGCATTGAATACAAATAGGGGTGTCAGATAACATTTTTTTTAAATATTGTATTTTTTTGCCTGAAGATCTTCTTTAGACCCTGATGAAATGTTGCATTATGCAGCATTTCATTTGGGCCTTCACTGTTTAGAAAAGTACACATTTAGGGGTTTCCAGTATACAAAGGGTTAGGTACCGAAATCTGGTGAGCCCAGATATGGCAACAGTAAAGGTGTACCAATATTTAGGGTAAAACTTGGGTAACATGGGGGATGATGGTAAAAGCAAAGGCTCTGGCGAGACTCCCTTTATGAGCAGGTCCCTAAGGGCCTTATCTTACTTAACATATTGATATCATTGGAAGGTATGTGATATGGAATAGCTCTATTAATTGATGTGAAATAGATATGTTATTTAGGCAGCGCAGTGGCAAAGTGGTAGAGTGCTTGTCTTGAGATCAAGGGGCCTTGAGCAAGAAACATTAATCCTTGCTTAGTGCTGGTTCAACCCAGAAAGACCAGTCCTAGCATAACTGAAAATTGTTGTCTGGGACGTAAAGAAACAAATCAAACAAACAAAAGATATGTTATTTGTTGTGAAATAGTTGTTATTTTTTATTAAATAAAAGACATTTGGTGTAAATTCAATTTCTTTGGTGTTTATTTAATAAGTTCTGATTATTAGTTCTGATGTATGATGTTAAATTGCAATGATTTAAAGAGAAATATAATTTACTTATTTGATTTCAGTCATATGATGTGATCATGAAATAGTAATTAGAGATTATTTGAAGTGAAAAAGTAATATTTGAAGTGAAATGGATATCATTTGAAGTGAAAAAGTGATAATTTGAAGTAAAATAGTTCAGTCAATTGGTTCAATGTCATGTGCAGATACAGAGAGTTTTGTCAGGGGTGGTCCAACAAAGTTTAGACAATGTTATTTTGTTGTTGTTTTTCTGCTTCAGTCATCATATTTTTACCGAGGGGACAGACGGATGAGGGGGTCAAACAAATATTCTAAGTCGGCCACCATTGGTCCATCAGCTTGACCCCACTGAAATGGAGAATGATGGTGTGATTGGGGGTGGAGGGACCTTGTTTCCCCACCACAGGATCCAAGCGAGAATGTGGTATCTTATCTATGTTTTGTCAAAGTGTCTGATTGATAAGTGGTTTCCAATATAGAACGAAATGACTTGAACAGATTTATTAGTGTGAAATATGTTAGTGCCTATAGTAACACATAATTAACCCTTTTCCCACCATTCATAATGATTGTTGACTGCTCTCTCTCTCTTCCGCTCATGTACTTTGGTAGCCTATATTGCAAACACTATGGACCCAGGTCAGACTGCTCCCAAAGGAGCAGTCTGATCAGGGTTCATAGTGCTTACCTCCATGATAAAAGTGGTTTGAATTTCAATTGATTATAAGCAGATATAAAAAGCAGACCACTTTTTCATGACAAAAATTTTGGCATGATAAGAAAACAGAACAATTAATCTATTTGTCTACAATTTTAACAATCCTTTCATCTCTGAAAAGAAAAGTTTTTGAGTAGTAGTAGTAGTAGTAGTCTTTAACAAAATATGAGCTTAATGGCTTTTTCCAACCAGGCTAAAATAGCAAGCCCCAGACTAAGTAATTTTGGAAGAGTTATACAGAACACTGGAAGGCCAATAAAATGCAGACCCTATATACAACTGAGATCATTATGTGGCTCTCATTTTTTCATAGGTGTCTTGGTGTGCTTTTTTCTACAAACCACTTGTAGCTCCCTTTTTCTCACTGAATTTTGTATATCAGTTTGTTTTAATGCTACCAAGAGCTATCTAAAATGTGGAATATTGTTGACACAAAGTGACAAATCGTTTTCTTGGTGCAATATACATGAAAGACATGGTAGGTCACCAAACAAGCCATTCTTTTTATAATTCAGAATTCTTTTTTAAAGTCCCATTCTTGTTCACATTACTACTCTATTATACAAGAACTGTACAATTATAAACAAGAATTACACATGTTTACAGTACAGCTAAAAATGAAAAAAGTCAATAAGCAATGCTTATTAGATACCCCCCGCACAGTAAGAGTCAGTGAAAAAACTTGGCAAGTTGATCGGCCCATGAAGGCACCATCTATGCATATACAAAAGCCTTATTAGGGAAAAATTGTCTAAGTTCTCACAGCTGTCATTTTGTCAAAAATTAATTTTTCTGAACCAAACTCCTTCATGCATATGTTCAATGTGTCTACATTGTATAGGCAAAGTATCAAATTGCTCCATCAAAAACTGTGGTATAAGTTGATCGGCCCATGAAGGCACCATCTATGCATACACAAACACCTTATTAGGGAAAAATTGTCTAAGTTCTCACAGCTGTCATTTTGTCAAATATTATTTCTACTGAACCAAACTCCTTCATGCATATGGTCAATGTGTCTACATTGTATAGGAAAAATATCAAATTGTTCCATCAAAAGCTGTGGTAGGAGTTGATCGGCCCATGTATGGCCTATAATAGCATAAGCATAAAACCCTATATTAAAAGCCATTTAGAACTACAAAGGGAAATAACTCGAATCCAATTGGCCCCTAGCCCTTACTTTTTTGTCTAAAGTATTTGTCTTGCATATATGAACATGTTTGCAAGGTTTGATGAAAATCCAGAAATGACTCTTCAAGATATTAAGGAAACAAAACGTTACGGACGGACGCACGCACGGACGGACAACGTGAAAACAGTATACCCACCACAAACAAAGTTTGCGGGGGGTAATCCAGAAATGACTCTTCAAGATATTAAGGAAACAAAACGTTACGGACGCACGCACGGACGGACAACGTGAAAACAGTATACCCACCACAAACAAAGTTTGCGGGGGGTATAATAAGTATATTACAGCATAGTTTATGATACCACGGCATAAACTGGGTGCCTTTTAAAAATGGCGGGTCAGGTATCACATTACCAAAGTGGAAAAAATGACTATGCAGTATAACCATCTAGACTGCTTTTAGCATGGTGGCCAATTATGGATCTGAGTCAACACTCTATATCAACATTCCAGTGAATACGGTTTCTTAGAAAACGTCAATGTTACTCAATAAATGTCCTGATTAAACGCTATATATATTGTTAATTGTTAATATACATGTTTATAATTGCATACTAGTGGAGAAAAGGCTCTTTTTCTTGATAAGCATGGATTACCCTTAAGCTTCTGGTTAAAAAGAGAAATAAATGTAATAGTAATTTCAATCTTACATTTGGGTCAATGGGACACTTATTATTAAACTGAAATTAAATAGTATATTTCAGTGGAACTAAAACAAAATGGAAATTGTCGGCTTTTGAAGAGTCAGTAAATACTGTCAAAGTCAAGAAAAAGAAAATACCCATGACAGCATAATTGCCCACAAGATAATTAGAAATTATCACACAAAATGTTGGTTATCGCCCAAAGAATCAAACCAAGACCCCATTACCAGCCCGAGAGCTTTAATGGTCGAGAGTTGATACTGAGTGCTATAACCAAAACACATATTCCAATTTTATTGTTTTTACATGTTAGACATACAAAATGTAAGTAAAACAGAGGACAGACGTAAACTTTGCGTTTTGTCACGTTTCTTGTTTAAATCTGACGTCATCTAGTCTACGTCTTGAGTCGGGCATGATAACCTCTACATTCAAAATATGCAACTTCAAGGTATCAGCCGGGTGGGCAGATAACCACTTGGCAGGAGATAGAGATTATTGCATATGCATCCTTTGGTTTATCACGTCAAAAAGTGTCCCAAATATGTGATAATAGTGCTTATTGCAGATGAGTAAAAATATTCTTTAAATATTTATGCACAGCTATACAGATGGTATCAAAAGCTTCTGGCAAGACTGTGTAGAATTAGGTAATCACCCATGCAATAAGTGTGCTGGCAAGTCAAAAAATGTTAAAAATGTGTTCCCTTTTTAATTTCTTTAAAGAAATGCTAGACAGAAATGCACATATTTTGTGAGTTATGGTAAATGTTCTAAAATTTCGGTTACTTTTCTCTTTCTGTTCTCCAATAAAAAGTTGGTTTATGTGACTAAAAGCCCCAAAATGCTTGTCTGAATAGCAAATAGGGAAGAACCTGATCAGACTGCTTCTTCAGAAGCAGTCTGATCTGGGTCTGTCCTGTTTGTTTATACCTTTTCCGCAGGCAATTAGTGTTCAAAATTTTAGAACATTTACCATTTATACAATTTCAACGATTCTGCTCTCAAATATCAATGTTTGGTTATTATCCTATTACACTATTTCCAGACAAGCTTCTTGTTCTTTTATTTAAGAATGCCTTACAGAAAAATAATTTTCTTATTTCTCAACCAAATCAGATAAGCTTCTCATTCTTTTAGTCAAGAATGCCTTACAGAAAAATATATTTCTTATTTCTCAACCAAAACATACACTGATAAAAATATTTAAAGAACCACCTTATAATTCTCCATAGGTGATAATGATAACCCCTGTCCCGTAGACAAGTAATGCATTGCACTAGACAATATGACAGAAACCCAGTTTCTTTTGCCACTTTTGCTAAGATAGTCAAAGTTTGGGATCAAAAAAAGTTTTTGATAAAACAGTCGCTGCTTAAGTCGGTGGCTCAAGTTTTGTAATTTTCAGTTTTCTTGAAAATGATGCTTTTTTCTGGAACTCTGTCGAATCTTCCGAATTTGTTAATAGCGTGACCTAATGGTGTTTGCAACATTAAAAGGCTATTGACTGTACAGAAATGATGCTGTTGTGGTGCTTGATTGAAAAATTTGTCTTAAAATTTGGCTTTGAAAAATGGGTATTTTTAACAAAAATCCATTTTTACATATAGCGTTCCATGGAGATTTCTGGAAAGGGACTACTTCATTTCTATCAACAAGCATCATCTTTGATAGGTAACAAAACTAATCACATGACAAACATGTTTTTGCCTTATTAATCCAACTCTCGCTATGAGTCAGACAATGCATGCATTTGTATTGCCATCAATGACAAAATACGCAGTGTTCCTTTAAATATTTTGAGCAGTGTATATAGTGGGTACTCAAAAGAACTGAAAATTATGGTTAAGAAATATTTAAATTTTTACGCTGATTTTTTTTGCTTTTCTTCTGTACTGGATGCGATGAAAATTGATCATTTTGTCATTTCTGTGGATTTTATGTCTAAAACTCAGGCCAATTCCCTAATGCCAGTTTTAATTACATATGCTTGCCTTTGGTGCAGTTTAAAAACAGCAACAACAGCCCCCTAGACAAGAGTGCGTAATTGAAAATTTAATTTTCTTTTTTCTCACTGAGACGATTCTTTTGAGCAACCAAAACAAAAGTTTAAACTGACGTATATGAAAATATTCACAATTTTATACTCAAAATTTTGTTTAATGTAGACCGATCTAAACGCTCAAAGATTTTGTTTAATGTAGACCTGTGTAACAATATTGAAGTCAATCAGCTGCATTACAGATGCCCATTGAAATTTATTTCTTCATTGACAAACCACTAAAAATGAATGTCCTACAATAAAGCCTGCTGCATAGTTCAAGATATACCATTTTTTAAAGCGTAAAATTGTGAATACTTTCCTTTCCGTCAATTTTAACCTTTGTTCTGGGTGCTCAAAAGACGGTTCTTTTGAGTATCCATGACCTATGCAGGGATATTGCTGGCCCAAAAATGATGATGGACCAAATAAAAAATGGGCCAAAAGCCCCATTTCCCACTCAAATACATGCAAATTTCACAATTTTAATAGGCCATTCAGGAAATCTGATGGGCCGAAGAATTCTTTACATGCAACTTAAAGCAAAACTAATGGTGTATTTTGAATAGCTCATATATGTGAACCAGCCAAAAATAAAGTCCATCTTGGTTTCACATTTATAGTTTTCACACAAAATGGCTCCGGCCCATCCCAACATTATCCCTGCATGTTTTGATTGAGAAATAATGAAAATCAAATTTAATTGTTTGATCTTATCTTAAACATGCTACTATCTACCTTCCAAATAAGAAATTTTAAATATAACCATCCCTTAATTCATTATAACTACAGTAGAACCTGTCTAAAATGGCCACTCAAGAGACAAAACAAAGGTCTAAACGACAAATGGTAGCTAAATGAAGGGCCAAAGTATTGCAAAATGCTCTCTTGGAGCATTCTGCAATACTTTTGACCTCCATTAAGCGATGATCTGTCTTGAAAGCCAATTTTTGGTATTTTTTGAGTGGCTGCTTAAGACAGGTTTTACTGTATTGTCCAAATTACTTTACAAATGTGTGATGGGTATAGTGATTAAAAACTTACCTCTTTAAAATTGTCAAATGCCGATAAAATAATCTCATGCCCGCCACTCACTAGACATACAGCCGCCAGCAGCTCCAAGACTAGTGCTTTTGTCCTGAAATTATACAACTTTACTCTTTAAAGGCTGGGTTTTTTTTCATATTTGAGCCGGGACATATGATTTCCAACAATGTGGCATTTTGACAAGTGTAGACTAAGACGAGCCTCTGCAGCCTCCTTTTAAGCTTAGAAACTCCAAATGGTGTTTAGTCAATAGCTTAACAATCATAGAATAATCAAGGGACAAGCAAAGGTTCTGATCAGACTGTGCGTATGCGCAGGCTGATCTGAGGCTTTGCTGGTCGCACATACCACATTGGTGGAAATCTCATGTCGCGGCTCATTTATTGTATGCTGATTTTTTTTTCAAAATTAACTTTTTCAAAAAATTCTTCCAGGAATACCATCAGCATGTCAAACAGTTTGGATCCAGATCAAAAAGGACATTTTGTCACATATTGGCCTGATCTGGGTGAAACCAGTTTTGCAAAGGTTATCAAACCATAAAAATGGTCACCTTCAAACAGTTTGGACCCAGATCAGGCCCGACAATATGTCGGGCCTGTTCTGGGTCCAAGCCATTTGACATTCTGACCCAATTCCTGAAAAAAAATGAAAAAAAAAGAAATGTTGAAAAATATCTGCAGACAAAAAAAATTCATCATGCAAAGAGTAAAAGTAGAGTAAATAAAGTATAAATGGTCCATTAAACATTTTAACCCATAAAGGGCCACCTACAATTTGCAGCAGACCACAATTTTAAATTTTGCCGCTTTTTTTAAAAATACCAAATAAGGCACGGTATTTCATGAGAATCGTCTGCTGGCAGACAACTCTCATGATATATCATACCCTATTTTTACCAAAAATTAGAAAAATGTCGCAAAATTTGTTGTCTGCTGCAGTTGTAATTGGCGCATTAAGGGTTAAAATGATTCAAATTTTAAAATAATATTGTACTTCTGTCTCTAAGAATTGCTTTTATCTTTGCTTATCTTTGCAACCTTAAGCGTAGACTCTGATGAGAGACTGCATCATTATAACTTGTTAATTTTGTGACAAGCTGATGACAGAGAAATTTCATGATCACTTTGTGGGTACCCTATGGAAGCTCTTTGCTGAGATACCTTAATCGGTGCCCATCATGGTGATCACTGGTGTAAGGCTGGTCTGCACCTTTACTGGCCATATGCAACAATATGTTTCTCTTGTGTTGAGGCCCATTATGTGAGTCCAGTAAATTAAGAGAATATTAATTAAGCATAAAGGCAAGACTAAATTACAGAACTTGATTAACAAATATTACTATGACAGAAATATACAAATGTGAGTTACAATACAGTGCAGTCCTTTTTAACACCCTTCACTATTATAACATGGTCATGTTGTGGCTCACAATTTTTTTTATCATGGAAGTTTTCAAAGGAATTATTTAAGAAATGAAGTCAAATTTGAAATGTTCATGGAATCATGAATACTTCAGGTCTCTTGCAAAGTAAGTGAAGCCCAAAGGACATTTCTTTAACTTTGCAAGAGGCCTGAAGTATTCATGATTCCATGAACTTTCCATAAATTTAAATTATTGCTTATATTTACATTTTATTATAAATAACTAATATATAGAAATTTTTTGTAATTAGGAGACAAAACAATTTCGTATTTAACATTTAATCATATTAATGATTTGTTGGAGTGTAAAATGGAAAAGCGGAACAGCCAGTGTGAACACGGACAGCCAATGGAGCAAACAAGATACTTGTTTTGCACGTGCGACTCAGGTGTGGCTCAATCACAACACCAGTGTCTTTTCTGACGAATGAATTTGATGTTCGAAGCAAATTGCACGGGCAAGTGAGCATGGCAGCTGTCAATCAAATTTTGTGTTGTTCATGAGGCTATGAACGGTTGCAAAAAATCTTAAGATTCATTAAAGGCTTACTTTGAAAATGTTAATATAGGAAAATGACAATGAATGGTCATTTTCCTATAATTCCTTTGTCAAGTTGTTCCTTTATAACATAATTCACTTAACACAGTCCATTCCTACAGACCCCGTTCATAGCATGAGTAAATGGACTATACTGTACTACCTTACCTACCTTAGACTTCTGTGGTTCAAACTTAAGGCTATACAATTGATAGCATGAGTATGTGCTATCACCAGATTAAAACCATACTGAAAAACAGAAAACAAACACATAAGGATTAACACTGAACTCATTGAGCGTCAGAACCAAATTACTCCACAGGAAAAGCATGTGCAAGCAAAATAGTCCCAGATAAGGCTGCTCCTCTACTCTGATATGGGGACTATTTATTTGTTTTCCTCAGCAATAACAAGGATTGATTAGTCCCGCTCAACATCTGGAAAGTTGAGCACTTTTAAGAGATAAAAAAATATTGACTATGGAAAAGTAAACTTTGAGATACTTTATTTTTAGCTTATACATTTTTAGAGAAAACCCTATCATTCAAATCAGTATATCATATGACGCTCATGTGATAAATAGAGGATATTGAAATTCTTGGAATTAATTTGCCATTTATTTCCTTGAGTGAATCAAATAATGCATATTTCATGAGTGGCAAAGCCACGAATGAAATATACTTTTTCTCCCTTCACGAGATGAAATAAATGGCATATTCATTCCAAAAATTTGAGTTTTATTTTTATTTTATACAATTTTAAGTTTGACAGATTTTATGCACTATATCATAACATCAAACAAGATCATGCAGTATGTCATATTAATGATGACATTGCATAATGTGTCTGTCGGCCAAAACTGAAACCACAGAAGCAGGAGTAGAGAAAGTGATAATTTCAGCAAATCCAGACAATTCTATTACCAAAAAAAATCCAAGTGATCTAATTAAGAAAATGAATACCCACACTTTGTGCTTTTGTCAACTTATAAGAAATGTAGGAGTTGGAAAATCTGAAGCGGGCTCAAGGAAGTCAATGGAGAAAACAGAGGACATCCGATTTCACCAGTCAAAAAACGTTTTATATTTCAATTTTTCACATGTGAAATACAACATTTTATATTTTCACATGTTGTCAAATGTACATTATACTCAATCAATATTTTCCTATATTTCATTACTTTGTGAATAATAAACATGCAAACTGGGTTAAAAATCCATCAAATAATTTATGAGATAATATGCATGCAAGAACATTTTGGCATAAATTTGGCAGCGTTAAAGTCAAAGAGTGAACTTGAAATCTTAGTTGGACATGAAATTTCCAACAATGTGGTATGTGAGACCAGCAAAGCCTCAGATCAGCCTGCGCATATGCGCAGTCTGATCAGAGTCTTTGCTAGTAGCTTGAATATTCTATGAGTGTTAAGCTACTGACTGAACATCATTTGGAGTTTCTAAGCTTAAAACAGGCTGCACAGGCTGGTCTGAGTTATAATACACTTGTCAAAATAGCCACATTGTTGGAAATCACATGCTGTGGCTCATTTGTGTCAATGCCAACAAATCCAAACCAACTCTTCAGTATGTCCCATTGTTATAGACATGAAATTGTGGTGTCCTGTGTCATCTTCAAGACATTCCTCCACCATGTTTGAATTCAGCAGCCCATTTTTCACTATGCTGTAGTATGGGGCATATCCTTGCCTTATGCTCCTATTCTGTCAATTCTATTTTCGTTATATACAGTTATTCAGTGTATAACTTCATGTCATAAATAATGCTATGGCCACACGTTACATAACATATTTGGCAAGTACAAGTAAGGTCATGGCGATGTCCATTACAACAATGCAAATTTTCATTGGAATAAACAAACTTTGAAGGCGATAAAATTGCATTTAAAAGGTCATATGATAAACAGAATCTTACACTCGTGATAATTTCATATTAAATTTATTAAACTCGCTATATATGGGGCTCCTTAAGTTTTATAAATTTCATATGAAACTAGAATTGTTTTTATACGAAAAAACAGATGTCTCCCCCCTTTTGATGTCAAAAGCATGCATCATTGAATACAATTTCAAACAGAAACATTAAATACAATTTCTAACAAAAATTCTAGTCACTTCATGCAGACAATCAGCTCGTATCTAGTAAAGATATCTGTCAATGTAGTATACTATTGCACAATCATGACCTGGCATAAAATAGTCATAGATAATTGTTTTTGTGATGGACAAAGTTCCAAGGGAAATAACTCTAAGAGTATAAAAAAATACAGAGTTACTATTCTTGCACTCTGCACGTCAGACTCATGTTGGTTGATACTTGTATAAAGTTTCGTGAATATAGCTTAAGTGATTTTCAAGTTACAGAGCGGACACGTTTTTGTGATGCACAAAGTTCCAAGGGAAATAACTCAAAAAGTATAATAGGCAGAGTTACCATTCTTGCACTCTGCACGTCATCTCATGCTGATTGATATTTGTATAAAGTTTCGTGAATATAGCTTAAGCAGTTTTCAAGTTATAGAGCGGACACTATTTTTGTGATGCACAAAGTTCAAAGGGAAATAACTCCAAAAGTATAAAGGCAGAGTTACCATTGTTGCACTCTGCACGTCATCTCATGCTGATTGATATTTGTATAAAGTTTCGTGAATATATCTTAAGGGGTTTTTAAGTTATAGAGCCGACACGATTTTTGTGATGCACAATGTTCAAAGGGAAATAACTCCAAAAGTAAAAAAGGTAGAGTTACCATTCTTGCACTCTGCACGTCATCTCATGCTGATTGATATTTGTATAAAGTTTCGTGAATATAGCTTAAGCGGTTTTCAAGTTATAGAGCGGACACGATTTTTGTGATGCACAAAGTTCAAAGGGAAATAACTCCAAAAGTATAAAAGGCAGAGTTACCATTCATACAATTGCACTTCATCTCATGCTGATTGATATTTGTATAAAGTTTCGTGAATATAGCTTAAGTGGTTTTCAAGTTATAGAGCGGACACGATTTGTGACAGACAGACGGACAGACGGACGCCCGGGGAAAAACAAATTGTCTCCCGACCCTGAAGGGGGGAGACATAATGATCACTCATGTAAGATCTTCTATATCTATAATTTAAGGCTAAACAAAAAAAGAGGATTTTCTGGGGCACCGCCGCATCTGTTTTAAAAGCCCTGCATTACTTTTTTTTATTGCTTTCTGAAAAAGAAAAAGAAAAAAAAAACGCTTTTCACATTTCTTAACATCATTATTGTTAAGGACCATGTGGTTTCACTCGGACATTGTGGTCCATTGCCGGTAATGTTGGCTAGTTTATTTATCCTCGACTCCATTTCCGGTATTTCCTCGATAAAAAAGTTCCCGCATCTGTTTTCTGCTGAAAAAAAAATAAAATAAAAAGCCGCCCTGCCGCATATGTTTTTAAAAAAAAAAATGGCCCGAGAAACAATCCTCTTTTTTTTTTTTAGCCCAAGGGACTGACCAAACAGTTTGGATCATGTTGTAAGCCTAATCTGGGTCCTGAGAGTTTCCATAAGTTACCAGCAGGTGAAAAATGTTGCCAGAAGCAGGGTGAGAATGTAACATGCAAACACAGCTATCTAAAGAGGCTACATCAGACCCCTAGAAAAGAGTAAGTAACTGAAAATTATTTTTCTTATTTCTCAACAAAAACATATGCTGTGGGTACTCAAAAGAACCATCTCGATGAGAAGGTTCTTTTGAGCACCCAAAACGCAAGTTTAAACTGATGGATAAGAAAATAATCGCAATTTTACGCTAATTTTTTTGCTTAACTGGCCCTATGCTACATGTCCTGTGTCTTCCCTTGACAATGCGATAAACAAAGCTCATTCAATCCTTACCCCTTAAAAAATTTGTCCAGAAAATGTCATCTACGGTAAGACCCGTGTAAAACGGCCACTCAAAAATAGACAAAACAATGATCTTCATGACAAATGGTAGCTTAATGAAGGTCGAAAGTATTGCAGAATGCTCCCATTCTGCAATGCTTTTGACCTGCATTAAGCGATAATAAGTCTTGAAAACCAATTTTCGGTCCTTTTGAGAGTGGCCGTTTTACACAGGTTTACTGTACTTATTATATCTGTTGCATATATTCAATAGACCCCTTTCCCATTATCGGATTTTACCTGTATCACGTGATATCGGCTGACCAGTTCAACAATTGGACTACTTCCGGTATATGAATCTGTAATAACTTACTACTAATTTTGAATGCATTTCACTTATATTCATAACGGTTAAAACACCAAACAAAAGGAAAATGGCAACTATGTGTACCATAAATACATATGATGACAAAAAGAGTTAATTTTTATTTCAAATTTATCTAATTTACGCTGAACGAAGCCTTGCAGACTTTTATTCAAGTGGTACGCGTACCGGCATATATTTCCAAAATTATTTCCGCTGCTGCTGACGAAGGCCCTGATGAGATGATGTGTTTCCCTGCGGGTCTGCACTATTTATTAACTTTCTCAACAAGAATGTCCAAAATATCACAGAAATCGATGTGTCGCATAAAGTTTATGCGAACTTTTCCGAGAAAGGACGTCTTTATCTCGCCATATATGCGAACTTTTCCAAAAGAGAGAAGGAATGGATAGGTTGACCCGCGGGAAAACACATCTCTCCAAGGCCTTCATCAGCAACGGAAATAATAGGGAACTGTCTGTCTGTTTCACAAACGTATCATTTTAGCTAAAAATCATCTGAGTAAAAGTAATAATTTGGACATATTCGCGCTAGAAGCAAATACGCTGTTCTTACTTTTAGAAGTTGCTGCAATAGAGTAACCTCGACAGCTCGAACCCTGGTACATCGAAGCATCCGCCTATGTCGAAAAGAATATATTAAACATTGGATTCCGAATATATGGTATATTTCTTAATATGCTATGTTTCGTGGGTACTCAAAAGAACCGTCTCAACGAAAATTGTTTTTGTGTATTCAAAAGCATATTTTTTGTACGACTCGGGCCGAATGTAAGATCAGAGGAGAATACAAAACTTTTTGATTCTATTTTATTTGCAACCAAACGCCTTTTAGCTCAAACTACTGAAAGCTCGCTGTGAAATGTCTAAAACCCGCGCGCACTTCGAGTTGAAAGAGTGGATCCCTATGGGTCCCTATTTGTAAATAACCAGTTACGTAAAGGCATAGGTTTTGAAATTTGGGACCGCATATCGGCCCAAAACTGAATGTCGGGTAACTCATATTCCTCCTTGGTCAAATTGTTATTGCATTTGTAAACGTATGAACGCCGAATGTTAACAGAAACTATTTAAAAGTGTTTCTACAGTATCTGTTTTCACAGCTTCGCGTTGTAAGTAATTTGGGAACATTATTAAGCTACTTGAAGAATTTTCAGAGGTAGAATTTCTATGGATGTCTACTTTGATTTAAATGTTTCAAAGAAACAACACTATGTATTCATTTTACTATTTTTGGGCCACTGAATGTACGCGCCAAAATTCCAATCCACTGTAGTCTAGCTATTAAGAACTTAAGAACGGAATCGCTACATTTCGTTTTCTCGAAAAAAGATAAATTTGTATTTTCATATACATTTTATAAGTATTCCATACTTTTTTTTCTATACATGTAGTAAGTGAAAAAATATACTTTGATTTCGAACTATTATAAAAATCGGCGCAGATTAAAGCAGACTGTAGAGAGCGCACAGACTCGCGAGAGTCTTCGCTGTTCGCATACACCAGGGCCATTCTAGTAGAACTACCCCCCCCCCACACACACACACATGCACATACATGTAATAAGTAGACGTCTAGCTGGGCTTCTTATCAACTTCAAAGAAAGCGACTGGTCACGCGTGCCGAAGTTCTAAAGACACGTGTGCAAGATTTTATTGTTTTCAAAGGGCCCCCTTCCCCTGGGCATTCATTGAAGAACCGGATGCAATTTAGGCCTGCACAAAATAAAAAGTATCTTATCACTCAGTGGACAGTGAACAGATGTAACCATAAATGACCATAGTGACACGCATTCTTGTCAGACTCTTCAATTTATAAATTGTCGTTTTTTTTAATTTCTTTAAATAAAATTTTAACCGATATTATAGAAGTTCTATAAGGTGAAATCAACAGCCAGTATATGTTGCTTTATACCGGAAGTAGTCCAATTGCTGGACTGGCCAGCCGATGTCACGTGATATAGGTAAAATCCGATAATGGGAAACTCCTCTATTGTATTCAAGACTAACTTTATCAAAGAAGTAAACACAATGAACCCTGTTCAGACTGCTAATATTGTTTGCAATATATGCTACCAAAGTATGTAAGCAAAAGAGAGAGCCGAAGACCATTGTTTATGAATAGTGTGAAAGGTCCAAATTAATTCTTTCCTTGCTAGCGGCAACTTTGGTTATCTGCTGATAACTTTGCAAGCAGTATGGACCCAGGTCAGAACTGACACAAAATCAGTCCTGTTCTGGATCCAAATCATTTGACATTCTGATAGCATTCCAGGCCTCCAGATAAGAGTGCGTAGTGGAAAATATTTTTTCTTATTTCTCAACCAAAACATATGTTGTGGGTACTCAAAAGAACCGTCTCAATGAGATGGTTCTTTTGAGCACCGAAAACACATGTGTAAATTGATGGGCAGTGTTGTCCCCAGGTCAGAAATTTTGAGGGCCATGTTTGGCCTCCTTCAGCATTTTTTGGAGGCCATTTGAAAATTTTGAGGGCCATATATTACCATCAGTGAAACACAACCCTGAACTCTTTTTTTACAAAAGCTGAACTTGTCCCAATAATCCCCAAATCGAAGTCAGAAGAAAAAAGGTTGTCATGCTTTTTTCCAACTCTCTTTTGGTCCAATATTTACCATTTTATGCATTTCTTTTCAAATAATATACAGAAAGTGCTGTTTTCTGACAAAAACAGCGAAATTAGGTGCAAAAATTGGTAAAAAAAAATCAGGTCCGCCATCTTGTCAGTGCATGTGTGCAACATGAATGCGCATAAATAATATCCATGCAGCCAATCAATGAAGCCATTCCCAGGGATTGGAATCTTACAAAAGATTATTTTTAGAATACCCGGCATGTGCAGAGTATACCATTTTCCAATAATGTTTGTGAATGTTTTTTAGCAGAGTGGAATGGTATTTCACGACTTTTTTCAAGCCTATATTATCTCCCACTTTTCAGCTGAAACAGGACTTCTGATTCACTTCTTGGCTCAATTTGGGAGCGCGCCAACAGTGGCACATCAGTGCATTTCTAAAGGGTCATAATGACTGAAAATTCGTGATTGGTGCAATGGCGCAGCCTCGGGACAACACTGGATGGGTAAGGAAATAAATGCTATTTTAGGTGCACAAACGATCCTTGTCTGGACCTTTGGTGTTCCTGAAAGAACTTTTTGAAAAAGTTAATTTTGAAAGAAAACAGTCAGCAGATGACAAAAAAGTATGAAAAATTACCCAGCATACAGAGTTAACCACTTACTTGATGATTCATGATGGCTCGTAGACACATGATACACACATGAACATCATCTCTCGCTTCTCCCATGTTGAGTTTCTGAGTATATCGATTAATGTTACGAGGCGAACCTATCGTGTTGGAACGTTTTAGACTTCTACGTGACATCTGTGACAGTCCAGTGTCCAGACTAGAACTCTTTTCCCGATTCAACAACTGTTCTCGTCTGAAATAAAAAGGAATTCAGAGCGGAACATTATAATTCATGCAAAGATCCAGTTTATAGAGGTTATAGAGGTTATTAGATAGAGGTCTCTGTTGTTGTCACCAGTACTGACAAATCTTTTATTACATGGGCCTCGACCCCCCAAAAACCTGTCTTCGGAGGTTGGCAAACAACACAGGCGCCAACCAGCCTGCGCATCCGCGCAGTCTGATCAGCGCCTTTGTTATTCGCTATTTGGAAATTATTATATGTAAACTTATTACAGGTGAAATTTCAATTCTCTAGCTAGTCTCTGAAGCTGAGGAGAGTGGTTTGAAACTTGCTTTGACGGAAACCCCTAAGACAGGCTTTCTCGCATCGAGGCCCGCATGACGTCCCATCTGGGAGTGAAATAACACCAATTAAAACTGATATACCACTAGAGGTTTACATATTTAGTTACATTATGTAATGACATCCACAACAACATTGCGTACATAATGACAAAATATAAATGTTTTCACGCCAAAAAATGTCTTCAATGCAACTTTTAAGAGACATGATAAGTACAATCTAACATTCAAGCTCCTATATTATTGAATTTATTAAAGGACCTCGGACAGTCTTAATGAAGGATTGCCCATAAAAATGACCAGAGAAAAGTTTCAAAGAAAATTATATTTTTTCAATGAAAAAGATAGTAGATTCAACCCTCGACTTATCCACAAAAGCCGTTTTCTCATTGGACAAGTACCAAATGAAAAATATGGGTTGAAAATTCCGTTTTAGCTATTTAACATATAGAAAATAGAAAAAGTTCTACTGAGGTGCTTTCCCCCCCGTGACCAAACTAATCCTTTTGCTTACAGTTGTAGTTTTACATTTAACACATCATATAAAAACGGCATGTTTGGTCACGGGGGGGGGGGGGGGGGGGGGGGGGGGGGGGGGGGGGGAACGCTGTCAAAATGCTCAAAAACACTTTATTATAAAAACTTATTAGAAACTTATTTTGTAAAAACCTGTAGGTAAATATCAATTTGCAATGGCATATATCAGGGCTTTAGTTATGAGTGCTTACAAAGAAATTAATTGTCTCATTTCTCAACCAAAACATTATGTTGTGGGTACTCAAAAGAACCGTCGCAATGAGACGGTTGTTTAAAGCACCTAAATTATAGGTTAAATCTGATGTGTAAGAAAATATTACGATTTTACGCTAAAAAACTGTGTTTATCTAGACTCTGATTTATACAGTATACAGATATGATACACCTCAGTGCACAAGTGAACTGGTTGAACTAGAAACATTACAGGTAATAGTCAAAAGTAGTTGACAGCACACTTCTTTAGACGAAACAATGAAATCTTCTCAACCCGAATTTTATGCAAAGGCATCACTTTCGTCTCAAGTTTTATGCCACAAACATTATATTAACTTGTATTTAGGTGAATACTCGACGAAACTTTTACTTTCTGTGAAATAAAATTTGGTCACAAAAAATACCCCCACCCCCTAAACCCTAAAGTCCTGGCATTATTATGCAATATTTTCAAAATATTTTTATTTTGTTAGATGCACTAAATGTCAGGGTTTCGTTTAAGCACAAAACCATAGTTGTCAGTTATGCATTATGCTAGCCACAGGCTGTCGAAATTTGGGCAGATTGAATAGGAAACTGTCCGAGGTCCTTTGTATTCAAAAAGCGATAAAATGCTTGGCAAAACTTGTATTTTGTCTCTTTTCTTCAACTCATTTAATAAATTCAATAAAACATGAGTACTCCAGTTAGATCTGCCATATTTTATATGCCTTCAAGTGACCCAAACGTTCGATAAAAGAAATATAAGGCATCAAGCGCGGTCTGTACATGGGTCACATTATAAGTCATGGTTTTTAAGAGGAAGCGCAGTGGATCAGTGGAAGAGTGCTTGACTGGAGACCGAGGGGTTGTGGGTTTGAGCCTCACCAGCGTCTCTGTATTATTGTGTCCTTGAACGAGACACATTTAAAATCCTTGTTTAGTACTTGGTCCCAACATACCTGAAAAATTGTTGACTGGGACGTCAAGAATCAAATCAAAATGGTTTAAGGGATTTTTTTGTTTCTTTGGTTTGTAGTTTAACGTCCCAGTCAAGTGGAGACAGTCATTTAACTTAACCACACTATTTTCCTGGGCAAGCTTAGAAGACTAAGCGGTTAACCAGTACTCAGTGCACATACTTTCTCAGGTAACTGACAGCAGCCCTTCTTGAATCAGAGGAAGAAGGAGAATGACTGTAGGAAATATTTCATGATCAATCTCCACAGAAGTAGGGGGCCCGAGCCAGGAAAGAACTCACGACCCCTGGATCAGCAATCAGATTCACATGGTTTTTAAGTGAAGCTGTTACTATGCCAAAGTAACAAACAGAAAATTAGGTGAAGCTCAACTTAGCAACCCCTCACTCTCCACTTGAGCACTCTACCACTGAGGCTCCTCTAATTACTCCTCTAATTCCATATTCAAAACAGTTTTGTGTTCATGATAAATGAGTGGTGACATGAGATTTCCAACAATGTGGCATTTTGACAAGTGTAGACTCAGACAAGCCTGTGCAACCTCCTTTTAAGCTTACAAACTCCTAATGGTGTTCAGTCAGTAGCTTAACACTCAAAGAATATTCAAGCGACAGGCAAAGTCTCTTGATCAGACTGGGCGTATGCGCAGGCTGATCTGAGGCTTTGCTGGTTGCACATACCACATTGTTGACAATCTCATGCACTGGCTCAAATAGAGAATACTAGGTGAGTGTCTTCTGATATCAAGATTACCAGGCATAGCTTCGAGGACGATTGTAGAATCACAAGGCTTATTGGACATGCCTTCTCAAAGCCCGGCCTGGTAAACTTGATATCAAAAGACACAAATCTGGTATTTTTATTAGTTAACAAGTTGATCCACTCTTCAAACTAGCATTTTGATATAATTATCATTTTCCCATGTCAATTCAACATGATTGACTACGTCATTCATAAAGTGCAACGTCATGATGACCTGATAAAGGCACATGCAGTGAGATAGGCAACGTTTATCAGGTCAACCTGCAACAATGCAGTTAATATGAGAGTTCATGGGTGAAAGTTCAAAATTTTCAAAAATCCTGAACTTTAGAAAATCCGAATATGCTTCCAAATTATCAAAAATTCCAAGTTTGATGGTCAAATACCTTAAGATAAACTTGAACTAAATCAGAAAAGCTATAATTACCTGCAGAATTCAGCATTTTGAGGCTGACTTTCTATGGAAAGTCAGCCTCAAAATCCTGAATTCAGGAATGATCCTGAAATCTTTCACCCGTGAGAATATCACTTACCTCATAACAACCTGACTAAAAGATAAGTAGTCAACCAGGACATCTAGACCTTGGTTTTCTTCACTTAAAAATTCTCGAACCCACCTAAAAAGTAAAATCATGTTGTAGGGTTCATACAGGCAAGTATGGGTAAAATTCAAGGATTTTTCAAGGACTTCTAAAAGCTTCTCTAACAGTTTTCAAGGACTTAAAGTTAATGAAAAATACTGATCTAAGTGTTAAAATTCTACTTCAGAAATGCTAGACTGAGATGATGGAGACATTAAGTACTGGAAATTAGTATAAAATTGTTGTGCCTATATTTGGTGCAGCATATGCCTATTAACAGTGCTACAGAAAATAGTAGAATCCAAGGGCTTTTCAAGGCTTTTGAGTGATTTTTCAGTACTTTTCAAGGCATATTTAATTTTCAAGAGCCTTTCAAGAAAGCCCTCTAAATTCAAGTACTTTTCAAGTCTGTGCGAACCCTGTGTTGTTGTATAAACATTAAAAGCACTATCCCGAATTTGTTGCAAAACACTTCTTTATTTTTCTTCATGCTTTTAGAAATCGAACAAGGCTTGGCATTTCATATGAAATGTCTGCAAGATGACTCGCATGAAATGTCACGCCTCATTTCCGCAGATGAATAAAAACGAAACTGGGTGCATGAAAGCTGAAAATTTCCAAAATCCAGAAATTTTAAGAAAGTAAAATTTAACTGTAAATATCATGCCTACCAAATGCTCTGATACTCAACCGCTGGTTAAATATAAAAAACAATTGCCCTGAGTGGAAGAGAATCAAAACTCAGGCAATTTCATGCAATAGCCTATGGATTCTAACCTTTGTGGTATAAATAAGGTCAGAAAGTTCTCTCGTTTTGTCGGATTTACTTTTCATAAAATAAATGAAAGTGTACCAGAATCCATTGCGCAAAAAGTAAATCTGACAAAAGGAGTGAGCTTTCTGACCTCCTATTTATACCAAACGTATGACATTGCCTGACTATTGACTCTTCCTAGGACAAATGTTTTTCATATTTAACCAGCAGTTAAGCATTTGAGTGTTTGGTAGGCATGAACCTAAGTGTTTTATTTATAAATTATGAACAATAGTTTACTGCCCTTAGCTAATCTAAGTCTAGCGCAGTGATGATATTATGAGCCTGATTCAGAATTTTGGAGATGACTTTGTGGAAAATCCTGAATTCATGAATAATCCTAAAAAAATGACCCCACCACACATGCTCAAATGTGACTTATTTCGCCCCACCTTTGACCATGAAAATTAGGACAAGGTGACCAAAACCTGATCAAGTCTTCACCATGCCCTAATGGTATAGCCACAATCTGCCCACTAGTTCATGATGATATCTTGCACGCAAAAAAGTGTCATGCTGACAACGCCAAGAGATCGGTACCAAAAAAAAAAAAATTGCCCCCCATTCTCTATGGTAGAGGGACATAATTTAAAACCTTATAACAATCAAAATGCAAAGAGCATGTGGTGGGTATGTGCAAACAAAACAACATGGACGAAAATTCAAAATTTCTAAAATCCTGAACTTTCAACTTAAAACAAGCAGTATGCCTACAAAATAATAGCAATTGTTCAGTTGTCTTATGACATGTGGAAAGTAGATCAGAGAATATATTATAATCTGCTTAATTCGGCATTTTGAGACTGACTTTCCACAAAAGTCAGCCTCAAAATCCTGATTCAGGAATAGTCCTGAAAACTCTACCCATGAAAGGGAAGTGAAATGAGTATTATGACTTACTCTATGTGATTTGTGCGTAGAGAAATCTCAAGATCTCGTAGAACTTGAGTCGAGCTGGAATCGCCCAGCATTTTCCGCTTCTGAAACAAGAAAATAATAATGATGTTAACATTGTTGAACCCCAACTGGTTCAGAAAATAACGCACAAAAACATATTTTGGACATTTCAAAGTGCCGCTATGACCTTGAAAATAAGGTCTAGGTCACCAAAATTGAAAGCCTGTGTTAGTGTTTAGTGACCAGCAAAGACTCTAACAACCTTGCCTGCCTGACAGGGACTATCAGAATCTTGTCAGTACCAAGAAAAGCTTACGGTAACTGTTACAAAAATTTTGTTCCCTGACAGCCTAGGCAAACATTGTAGATCCAGATCAGATTGTAGGAGCAGTCTGATCTGGGTGCAGGAGTAGTCTGATCTGGGTTTACAATGTTTGCGATTCCAGTAAGTGTTTTGTGAATGAAATACTTGAAAACCAAAATATAATGGAAGAAACTTGAGATTTAATGTATGAAATTTTAGAACATTTACCGTAATACTTTTACAACCGAGGCAAAGAACATTACCATGGAGCAGAATGCTAAGATAAACAAGCTGATCACATATACAGTAAAACCTGTGTAAAAATACCACTCAAAAATAGAAAAAACAAAGATCTTAATAACAACTGGTGGCTTAATGAAGGTCCAAAGTATTGCAAAATGCTCCACTTGGAGCATTCTGCAATACTTTTGACCTGCATCAAGAGATAATTGGTCTTGAAAACCAATTTTTGGTCTTTTTTGAGAGTGGCCGTTTTACACAGGTTTTACTGGAGTATAAACAGATGTTCTCGCAGCATATATAGTTATGAATGTGGTTAATATTTGTAAAGGACTTTTTCATTCTGGAAAGAAATGTTAGCACAAGAGCTACTGGTTTCTGCAAACATGCCCATCAATACGGACTATGATAATTCATGAACAGCAACTTTAAATTTGTTTCAATTGTGTTTTCATATAAGAAAACCTTAACAACAAACATTCCAGTTCATGAACTCTCAATATTTGACACTTCGGTGTTCATGAAATTAGTTCATAAACCATGCAAAAAGTGACATGAACATAATTGTAAATTTTGTGGTCTATATTATTGCATGCTCATTAAAATATTACTCAGCTGAAGTTCAGGAAATTTATATTTATCAATAAAAAATTCACTGAATTGTTCATGAATTAGTCCAAGAACCATTCATGATTTTGTTCATGCTATCAATTATGGAAGGAAGCATATCTTCCGTCAGGAGTCAAAAACTTGTATCTTTGATTTTCACAATTTTTCAGGACAAAAAAACTGAATAATTTTTGTATTGCTGAAAGTCAGACAGGATTATATCTAGTAACATCCAAATTCACTGTTTTTGGTGTTTTGAACTCCCAATAAAGATTACACTGTCATTATGAAGAGTTTCACTTGATTTACCTCATTTTGAGCATATTTTCGTGGTAAACCATTTGAGCATCTTTTTCATGGCAAAACAATCGTATCTTGGTAAAATGAGCACCAAAATAATGGTATCTTTCATAGATACAATATTTTGAAGCATGATTGATGCTTTCTAATGGGGTTCTAATTGGTCAAGAGCTAAGAGAATTTGACAGAATGTGCGTCATGGGTATGGAAAGTCATTTTGGTATAAGTCAGAGTTGTGAGGTTTTGACTTTCGACCGATGACATGTTATTTTCTTGATTCATGCTGCTGTTACAAGATACATGTAAGTAGCTTTTGCACAACAAAAACTTGATAATTCAAACTCAGATAGTTCCAAATACAGTAAAGCCTGCCAAAAGCGGCTACTCAAAAAGAAGACCCAAAATTGGTCTTCAAGACCGATTATTGCTTAATGCAGGTCAGTTTTGCAGAATGCTCCAACAGAGCATTCTGAAAAACTTTCATCGTTCAATAAGCTACCATTTGAGCCAGTGCATGAGGTTTCCAACAATGTGGTACGTGCGACCTGCTTTCAGGATCTATGGTTGGTGGCTTTTATTGGGAAAATAATGAATAGGTAAATTTGCACTTTATTGTCCATTCCTGCCTTTAAACACATTTATAATGGAAAAAGCAAAGACCTCTGATTTTTTGAAGTATATGAGTAAATAATTTAGCAAAAGAGAAAGCTTTTAAAGAATACACCGCCATTCAAAGTAAAAAAGATGGCAAAGATCAGGAAATGATACAATCAAGTACCACACCTGACCCAGGATACCACATGGGAAAGTAACAAAAAATACAATAAACATCACCAACAAGAGCCAAGAGGTCAGCCCTTTCCCAGCAGGTGACCACAAGGCAGCAATGAACAGACGCGACAGCATGAGAAGCACAAGACACAAAAAAACACAAATGATCCACAAAAGAAGTACCGCCTTGGAACGGTCAGTAAAAATATTTTACTGGAGGGCTTAAATGACTTTTTTGTTTTATTATCAAAATATGTTAAATGCTCTGAAGAAATACATGATCAGCATCATAAACTTTTAATTTACCATTCTGCTTTGTCATTGATGCTACAAATTATTGCTGTCAAGTTTTTCATGAGCCTTATAACCCTTCACCTTCTAGACTGTCAACTGCTGGAAACCTTTGCAAATAGTATGGACCCAGATCAGGCCCGACAAAATGTCCGGCCTGATCTGGATCCTAACTATTTGACACTGATGGTGTTACTGAAATATTTTTTGGAAAAAGTTGATTTTAAAGGAGAAAAAATCCAAAGGACAAAAAAGCATGAAAAATTACCAGTGGGCAAGGAGTTAATGGTTACTTTTTTTTGTTTGTTTGATTTGATTCTTTCATCCCAGTGAACAACTTTTTATAGTTATGTCAGGATGGGTCTTCCTGGGTTGAACCAGTACTAAGCAAGGATAAATGTGTCTTGCTCAGGGACACAACACAGCTAGTGACGCAGGTGAGGCTAGAACCTGCATCTCCTCGGTCTCGAGTCAAGCACTCTACCACTGAGCTATGGCGCTCCATAGTTAATGGTTACAAAATAAATGGTATAATTAAACCACAAACAGGTAGCTTGTTTGTTAATCAGGTTTACAATGTAATTGATTTCCAGTTTAGAATATTTTTTCAAGGAGACATCTGATGGGATTTGTTATAATTGAAAACATGTGTACCTTTTATCTTTATTAGACAATTAATCAGAGACCACACATGGCTGATTTGTTTAATATTCTGCTATTGCTGTTAATGACAAAAAAGCTGGCCCAATCAGTATTCAATGGAAAGCAACAGCAATGCACTAGTCGTTTGTAACATCTGACATCCAACCTATGGGTAACGGCAGGGACAGTAACTTTTCATAATTTACAGCCCTGCTTAAAGCTATGCGCTGCAAGGACCATCCATTTGAGCCATGACATGAGATTTCCAACAATGTGGTATTTGCGACCAGAAAAGGCTCAAACCAGCCTGCGCATAAAGCCATGACATGAGATTTCCAACAATGTGGTATTTGCGACCAGAAAAGGTTCAGACCAGCCTGCGCTAACGCGCAGGCTGATCAGAGCCTTTGCTAGTCACTAGAATTTTCTATGAGTGTTAAACTACTGACCAAACAGCATTTGGAGTTTCTAAGCTCAAAAGGAGGCTGCACAGACTCGCTGTCAAAATGCCACATTGTTGGAAATCATTGTCAGTGCTTCACTCATTCCTTTTTAGGCTTTGCTGCTAAGCAGTACTAGCCCAGAACTTACCCTAGCACTCTCTGTAGGTTGAGGGCAGTGGTTACAAATGACTGGTGCTATAAGCATACAGTTTACAGCAATGAATTGTACACAAGTCTGATTTCACTCTCTCTTTCTTTAATGCGATGCAGGGAGCACAGTGGCTCAGTGGTAGAGTGCTTGACACGAGACCAAGAGGCCACGGGTTTGAGCCTCACCGGCGTCACTGGGTTGTGGTCCTTGAGCAAGACACATTTATCCTCCCTTAGTACTGGTTCAACCCAGGAAGACCCGTCCCTGTTTAACTGAAAGATTGTTGATGGGACGTAAAGAATCAAACAATTAAATGCGATGCACACTTGGCATGCTAAAGTCATGTGCTATGTCATCTGCTGATAACCTTTGCAATTGGTTTGCCAAACATCTTTAATCCCTATTTCTTTCTTTGTATGTGCTAGTATGTGCCCCCTCCCACCTCTCCCTACAAGAAGATAATTACAATATTCAGAAGTTGATACATTGAAGCAACTGAGAAATTATAAGCTCAGGATAAAAAGCATATAGATACATAATTATATTTCAACAAATATGCGCTCACACACACAGCCAAGGCAGAAAAACAAAAGAAATTCTGATATTGGACAATTTCTTTATACTTTGGTTGACCTTTATTTTCAAAACTAAAGAACAAAGAGCAAAATAATAAGGCTGAGCCATTACTAGCCACAGTTTCACCCCCTGTATTTGAACTGTACGTAGCGCACAATCCGCTACTATACTGACAGTCTTCAAGTTTACCTGGGCATGCACAATTTGGCAGAGATTCAATCAACAGTAAAACCTGTCTTAGCGGCCACTCAAAAGACTACCAAATTCAAAAATTGGTTTTCAAGACAGATTATCGCTTAATGTAGGTCAAGAGTATTGAAGAATGCCCCAAGAGAGCATTCTGCAATACTTCCCCATGAGAGCATTCTGCAATACTTTGACCTTCATTAAGCTACCATTTGTCTTTATGACCTTTGTTTTGTCTTTTCAGAGTGGCCGTTTAAGGGTAATTTTTCAGCCGATTATTACACATTTTACCTTCCCCTAAAACCAAAATGTCTCCAGGTAAACAAGACTGTCTACAGTGCGAAAGCAGGGGGTGAGTTTGAGAAAACGTCCTTTTGAAACATTTGTTTGTTTGTTTGATTTGATTCTTTACGTCCCATCAACAATCTTTCAGTTATATAGGGACGGTCTTCCAGGGTTGAACCAGTACTAAGCTAGGATAAATGTGTCTTGCTCAAGGACCACAACGCAGTGACGCCGGTGAGGCTCGAACTCGCGGCCCTTCGGTCTCGAGTCAAGCACTCTACCACTGAGCCACTGCGCTCCCTCTTTTGAAACATGAAACAATGTACACCATCATGGTATGCATGGGGCCCATGAGTGGCATATTTAACTACTTGCCTGCTAGCTGATGCTGTCTTTGCAAACAGTTTTGAATCGACCAGACCAGTCAAAGCCTTAAACTGAATAAGACTGATGGTATTAAAGTTAAAGCCTTTTTTTTTAAATCAATTTTGAAAAATAAAACTTCAGAGAAAAAAAATAATAAAGAAAAATTTCCAAGTATGCAAAAAGTTAACAAAGATTCTCTGATACTTGAAAGTTCTGATACTTAAAAGGACGTTTACTCTATTGTGACTCAATTTATGATAAACTCAACATCAAATGAGCCAGTGCATGAGATTTCCAACAATGTGGTATGTGCGACCAGCAAAGCCTCAGATCAGCCTGCGCATGCGCGCAGCCTGATCAGAGCTTTTGCTAGTCGCTTTAATCTTCTATGATTGTTAAGCTACTGACTGAACATCATTTGGAGTTTCTAAGCTAAATAGGAGGCTGCAGAGGCTCGTCCGAGTCTACACTTGTCAAAATGCTACATTGTTGGAAATCTCATGCCGCGGCTCATTAATATATTTACAATACTTCCACAGTGGGCTAAAGGAAACATTGTGTGCATGAGGCACATTTGCTGAAACAAAGAAATGTACAGAAATATGACCATTAAGTGCTTCTGTGGGAGAGAAAACTAAAAATATATGACGCTATTTAACCTATGATCCCTGCACCCCAATGGCCGTAGTCTTATCTTAGGTACCGTACTGTACCTAGCTTTTTGTACAGTTGTCTCCCTTTTCAAAAAACAATTGCAAATTGTCTATTTCATCTAAAATATGATTTTCTCTTCCAAAAAGAAACAAAAAAAATCTGGATCATTCTTTTAAATGATTTTCCTGCCTTACATCTGCTTAACCCATTTAAGCCAAATGGATCTTCCCACTCTTATCAATTGGAACAGTCCATTTCCATTTAAGGATTGTTGGGTGGTATCTAATTATCATAGAACATTCTGTATGCAAAGAGTGGAGAACCTGATCAGACACCGCGATCTGCAGCGTCTGGTCTGGTTCTGCACTTTTTGCCAACATCCCACAAAAAGGACACTAGGCTTAAATGGGTTAATGTACTTTGGTAACCTAAATTGCAAAAAATATGGACCCAGATCAGATTGCTCCCTAATAGGGGCATTCGGATCAGGGTTTATAGTTACTCATGGCATAAGCATTTTTAATTTTTAAGTGCATTTAAATATATGAAGCAGACATAATAAGCTGACATCACAATTTCTGTACGAAAAATAATGGATGGATACGGTTTAAGAATTGTTTTGGAAGAGAATCTATCCCCACCAGGCAGAATAAATACATCAGGTTTCTTTTAATTTTTTATGGTGTTTTAGTTTTGGATAATATAAAGACATTTTTTAGGATACAAAAGAGCATTTTAAAAGTGAAATTCTAGATCATGAAAACCAATGAGAGTGTAAAAGCGTGCTTCAAGCGATATTGAAAGCACAAAAAGTTTGTTTCAAATAACACTGACAATGAAATCTTGAGCTGTTAGAAACAATCTTCAACAATTAAACTTTGTTAATTGAAAATTGATCGCAAGGAGGAAGGGGGTGAGTCAAACTAGCCATTTATAAAGTGAGTGAGCCTAGTGAGAAATTGAATCACATCAGGAGAAAACCTATCTTCTCAACCAGTATAGTCTCAGCTACAGAGATTAGCAACAAACTTGGAGATTAAAATCTACAGTAAAACCTGTGTAATACAGCCACACAAAAATAGACAAAACAAAGATCTTAATAACAAATAGTTGCTTAATGAAGGACGAAAGTATTGCAGAATGCTCCCCCTGGAGCATTCTGCAATACATTTGCCCTGCATTAAGCGATAAATGCATGGTCTTGAAAACCAATTTTTGGTCTTTTTGAGAGTGGCTGTTTAACACAGGTTTTACTGTACTCTAGAAATACATGTTCCATCTTTGTGTCTTGATTGCAAATGACTTGAAGGGTCTGATCAAACTGTGCTGATGTGCTGGCTGATCTGCACCCTTATTGTTAGCACACATACTCGAGTACAGCCTCTTTATAACACACCTCCTTATAACAGCCATGTTTCAAAAAAAATTTACAAAGAAATTATAGGGAATGATCATTTTCCTATGATTCCTTTGTAAAACTATTTATTAATAACAGGATTCACTTAGAACACAGTCCATCCCTGTGGACCCCAAATATAGAAATCCTGAATTATAAAGGGACTGCACTGTTTAGGGCATAAACAGGTTTTCTCTTGGCATGACCAAAATAAAATTAGCAGACAAAATTAATTCAAAAACATCTCAAAGAGTCTCAGTAGTTTAAACAGCTACTATATAATACAAACTTGTGAGATTTTAACATTAATACATGTACTTTTGAATCATGCTCTAAATTTTGAACACAAGTTGCCTGCCAAAAAATGCTTTGACATTAGCGAAGACCCAAATCTGACTGCTTCTGAACCACTCACTATCCATAGAAATCAGACATTGTCACTTGCCACCAAGCCCATAATTCCTTGGCAAACATAGGTCAAGATAACAAAACATTTTAGCATAAAATTGTGAATGTTTTCTTACCCACCATTTTTAACATTTGTTTTAGGTGCTCAAAAGAACCGTCTCATTGAGACAGGTTTCTTTTGAGTACCCACAACATGTTTTGGTTGAAAAATAAGAAAAATAATTTTTAATTATGCATTCTTTTCAGCAACTTGCCACTAAATCCATTGCGCTTATAAGTGACTTGAAGTTTTGGACATCAAATTTTTCACCAATATATCCTCTAAGAACCAGTAATGTAATACTCAAACTTTGATAAGCATCACTATAAAGATGTTGCCAGCTGCATTTTCAACTACCACTGAAAAGTTTGTTGAATTTGAAGAACAACGTCGAAAGTTATCGAGTGCCAAAGGGGTATAGGCTCAATGCATTGATCTCTATGGAAATCTTTATGTTGATGCTTATCAATGTTTGAGTAGTATACAAAATTGTGAAAGGTGAATAGTGAAAAGAAAATTTCTGGCATATATCTATAGTTTCTAAACCTTTTTCCAACCCTTGTCCTGCTGAGAAAATTATAGTACTATTTTGTATGATTAATTCACAAAGCCCCCATTCTAAGGCTGATTGAAAAACAGTGATCCTCTGATCTGAATCTACACTGTTTCAAAACAGAGACCAGGCTCAGCAGGACATGGATTAATATTGAGTGTCAAAAGAAGTGGTGTTTACATTAGCTGTGCCCCGAGGTTATAACTTTTTTCATATTCAACTCAACTGAGAACTTAATTTATCCTGCTAATAAATATTAAAATGCCAACAATTATTGGCATTTTAACATTTATTAACATGATAAATACAACATCTAAGGGACTTAAAGCAAGAAACTTCTTCATTTGTCGTATTTTATTTTTTATGAGCAGTTGAAGTTTCGTACTCAGCTGAGTTGGCATGATAAAAGTTTTATGACCTCAGGGCCCATTCTCTTAACTTGACTGCACTCAGGAAGGAAAAAAGAACTGAGTTTTGGTCGTTTTGAATGCTATTAGAGAATAAAAATGCTCATTAAAATTCACTCAAGAAAAATCATGCAATGGACAATATTTTTTTATAAGTTTTGTTGCCCAATTTTATAACACTTATATAATCATTTTATAACACCCCTTCTTGTGACAATGCACTATTTCAAATCTAAGGATGGAATAGTCCACCTCCATGTGATCAGGTTGCAACAGGGTCCCAGATAAGCAGTCATATATACATGGCTACAATCTTCTGAAACTATTTAGAAACAAGTCACATTTCCTAAATGTCCCAAATTTCTGCTTATCTGGCTTTCAGGGACCAGCTGTTCAAAACGATAAAACTGTTAGTTTCATGTGCGGATCCAGAGGGGGGACAGGGGGTCTGGTCCCCCCCCCCCCCTGAAAAATCACAAAAATATAGGGTTTCTTATCAATACTGGTCCGGGTCCCCTGAAAAATCACAAAGCTACCGAGCCAGTATTCAATGTTGGGCCATCACATTAAATGGCGTTTTGCTGGCGGGCTGATGCTGGCACGGTTTTAGTGGTATTTGGATCCACTCATTAACTAAAAAAAAAAGTTGGACCCCCTCTGAAAAAACTTTCTGGATCCGCGCATGAATTTGATGAAACAGTGATTATTTTTTGCTGCAAAAAAGTAAGTAACCTTTGCCCCTGCAAAAGCTACTTAACATTTTCAGCACAATTAAAGCTGTGCAAGACAGCAAATCTTGTAAAAGTAATTAATACACTGCAAACAACTGTGTTAACCAAACAATGCTTCAAACAACTGGGCCCTTGTTGAGTGTTAGTATGTAGCTAGCTAAAAGAGTTTTGTTAGTATATCGTGAGGCTGGTGAAGGGTCGTAACAAAAGCTTACAAAAGACATTCTCTGTCGTGACTGCCTGCCCTAGAAACATTGAGAAACAAAGCAATGCAAATTAGAAGGAAGTAAGAGTTTTCATGAATGGAGCACTCAATGAGATTATCAATATCTCCGTACAGTTTGTTGTTGATATGTATTGTGTTGATTACTTTGTCAATGGTGACAAACCATACAGTTAAAATCTATTTATTCATCTACTGACATAAACATATGCTTAATAGTCGAAGCTATAATGTCATGAAAGAATCACAATGTCAAGACATGAACGAGGGTCGTCCCACTAATTTGTGGACTTTTTGCACTGTATTGAAACCATACGACTTATCTAATTCAAATGTTTATAGATTCTTTTTGTATTATTTAAGAATAAATGTTGAAAATTTTGCGCCAATAGCTCAAAGATTATGGTTTGTAGCAAACTTCTAGCAGCACCACATATCGCCCTACGGACCATGCCAAACATCAACACCAGAATTTAATAATGTAACGTCATTTCTCTTCACTTCTTTTCTAAGTATTCTCCTGCATAGTTAATGCATTTTTGGTGGCGTTTCATCCATTTTTCATACACTTCTTTGAACTACGCAGTATTTAAGCTCAAATAGCATATCTGATCTCCTCGCGATCTTGAAATTGTTTTCCACGCAAATGCATCTTTCACCGTGCGGCCAGCTGGTACCATGTGGACTAGAATCACACCGAACTATCCATGAATACGACACACATCACTTTTCCCATCAATTTAACTACCTTCGCCTTCTTTAGGCTGGACTGTCATAATTCTTCCATACCATAGACATTATTTTATCCTCAGGTTCATAATAATGCACCCACGTTTCATTCGTAGTGTTTATGCGATCGAGAAAGGTTGGGTCTAATCGACCAGTATCCAAGAATTCTTTGATGCGCCTACATGAGCAGATTTTCTTCCTCTGTTAATAGCCTTGGTACCCATCTAGCTGATATGTGCCACAAACCCAGGTCTGCAGTTAAAACGCATTGAGCAGTAGACTTGCTGCAACCGGCACTAACAGCTACTTCATGTACTGTCTTCCAACGATTGCTTTCAATGACGTTCATGACGGCCAGAGTTTGCTTTTTGTCCTTGCATGGCGGTCATCCACGATGAGAACTCAGTTCAGACAGTCTGTACACCCATTACTAAATCTGCCATGAAACCTGTACACAAGTTGTTTAGACACATACTTATATCTATCCGTGCTTTGCATCTGTTGTAATGTTTGTATGGGTGTCATTCCACCATCGACACATAAATTCATTACTGTTCTTTGGGCCGTTGCGTCGTCAAAAGTCGTAATTTGCTTCAATTTTCAAAAGGCAGAGGTACATGTATAACTTATCGCATTCGTACATAAATGACGTAAGACGTTCGAAACTTGACATGCTGACATCAGAATAATTATGATGTCCACTGTCCGTGTCGTTTTTGCACATAATAGAGTAGCTGTGTCAAAAACAGTTGTTAAAAGAAAATGTTATGACTACATATCTAAGCAAATTTCGACGTGGTCCGTATACCCCTACCTGGGTTTATTAAAATGCTGCTATAATCAAAACCAACACTTCAATTCTCTCCAAATTTACTTCTTATGCGTGTAATAAAGTATTTGATATATTCGAAAAGTTTTATTAATCTGTGACATTAGGTTTTTGATATATTTGTAAAGTCCACGATTTACTGGGACAACCCTCGTATGTACCAGATCATTCTGATGAATAAATATTTTGGCCATATGCCTTGCCACCAGCGACAAAATAATCAACACAATACTGACCAAAGACAAGCTTTAGCCTTTACGATGATCCCATGCATCCTTACTGTGTTAATTGAAGGACAACTTTCAGTATTTGAACATACACAGTAGGTACTCATTAGTATCATTTAAGTTAGTGTTTCCAATGAGCACTTCCAATTAATGTTTAACCCTACTACAATCAGAATGACAGACACTGAGTGCAGAAGAGTTATACAGAACTGAAGAAAATTATCCTACAATTACCTCTCAATGCTCCTCATTGATTTAGGGGATAACCACATTCAAAATTATAATTTGGTAAAGTATGTTTGTTACAGTAATATGTAGGCAAGAATGGTCAGAAATGTGGTTTTATGGTAACAAGTGGAGCCGTAAAATAGTATTCTGTTAATTTACTCCCAAAATCATTTTTTGAATGTGGTTATCTTTAATAATTTTAATGCGCAAAATACACAAGTGCTTTGGATAAATGGGCCTTGGAGCTAGAAAACCTGTCTTTGGTGGTTTGCGAACAACAAAGGCGCAGACCAGCCTGAGCATCTGGGCAGTCTGATCAGCACCTTTGTTATTCGCTTTTTGGAAAGTATCATATCTAATCTAGTTACAAGTGAAATTCCATTTTTCTAGCTAGTCTCCATAGCTGAGCGGAATGGTTTGGGTATGACCAGGAAACCTGGAATACAGGTTTGCTCGCCTTGAGCCCAAATATATTTATGCAAGATTCTCATCAAGCAAACACAGTTCAGTCAACAAGCATGAAATTGGTTCAAACATGCAGTTATCTCCCCTGGATGAGAGATAGGAAATAGTATTATTATTATTTTCTGTTGCTTTCATAGACAATAATGTTTTATTATTCTGAATACCACAAATTTAAGGAAATGCTTTGCATAAGTAATTAGATTATTTATATTTAGTAAATGGTTATCCATTGAAGGCCAGGAAGCAACTTTAAAAATGTGTATGCAGTGGTCTAGAGATAATTAAATGAGCCAGTGCATGAGATTTCAAACAATGTGGTTTGTGCGACCAGCAAAGCCTCAGATCAGCCTGCGCATACGCACAGTCTGATCAGAGCCTTTGCTAGTCGCTGGAGTATTCTATGATTGTTAAGCTACTGACTAAACGCCATTTGGAGTATCTAAGCTTAAAAGGAGGCTGCACATGCTCGTCTGAGTCAATACTTGTCAAAATGTCAAATTGTTGGAAATCTCATGCTGCTCAAATGTTTTTGCTGTTGTTGTTGTTTTTTTAATCTTACCTGTATAATATACATGTATAAGCATTGTGCTAATCATTCATGTTCTGTTATTTAAATAATGAGCCATTGTAATAACAAAACCTGTTTTATCCATACACAATCAACAAAGATGCAGTCTCAGCACGAGATGTGCATCCTCAGAGTTTGATCAGTGCTTTTTTTCTTTGCTGACGCCTAGTAGTACACTTGCTAAACTCTTTTCATACTGGGAATCGTCATCTGCCGATTTTTTTTCTTCTTCAGATTTTTCAAACTGTTCTTTCAGGAATACTTATATAATCAGTGTCATTCAGTTTGGAAAAGTTATCAGCAGCAGAAGCCACTGGCAAGTAAAGAGTTAATCCGAACTTTCATGATTCTCTAAGGTCCTGATAAGAAAACTTTTAAGGTGCAAAATTGTGATTATTTTCTAACCCATCAATTTTTACATGAGTGCTCATGTTTTATGGAATTTATTAAATGAGTTGAGGAAATACTAAAATGCTAGGCTTGCCAAGCATTTTATCGCTTTTTCGCAACAAGTTTAATAAATTCAATAATGCAGGAGCAGGAATGTTAGATTCTATTTATCATATGACATTCATTAAGACTACTTTGAAATCTCATTTCTGGCGTAAAAAAGATAAGATTTTGTCATTATGTAGGCAACGTTATTATGGACTTCATAACACTTCCCGAAAATCTATAAACCACTAGTGGTTAATCAATTTTATTGCATGGTGTTATATCACTCCCAGACATAACGTCATATGATAAATTCTGCTTTGGGTACTCAATAACCAATAAGATGGTTCTGATTGAGAAAAAATCAGCACTGATATCTAAGCAATGAATTTCTGGAAACTCTATAACTCAAGTCTCACCACCAACGACATGGTTCTATTATTTGGGCCTCGACGCAACAACACCTGTCTTCGGGGTTTCTGACAAAGGGAGTTTCAAACCAGTATCCTCAGCTACAGAGACTAGCTAGAAAATTAGAATTTCGCTTGTAGCAAGTCCAGGTATGTTACTTTCCAATTATAAGCGAATAACAAAGGCGCTGATCAGACTGCGCGGATGCACAGGCTGGTCTGTGTCTGTGTTGTTCGAAACTCCCGAAGACAGGTTTTCTAGCGTTGAGGCCCATTTTATCCAGAACCAGTATTTGTCCCTTTTGCATGTCAATACAAACAACCCACTTGCATGTATAGTGTTATTCAAGGTTGCCACCATTGTGTAAAATCGAAATTACCTGACCTGGCTGACTAAAAAGCCAAAATCTGACTGTGACAGTAGTTGATGCTGCCTTATATTAAATTTAGAAAATTATGAAGACACATTTGGATTCTGTCACATGTCGCTTTTTTTAAATGTCAGGAAAAATTTGATTTTAGCCAAGCTACAAACCTTAGTTAAGAACTCTCAACTTCTAGAAAAGCCCATTTCACTGACTTTTCTACATGGGTGGCAACCCTTTAACTGAATGTTAGTCAGTGCAACTTTTGGCATGCATATTTTATTACTGAACAAATGTACCTGTGAAAACAAATATACTACTTCACTGCTGCAATGCATGTGACCAGTCCAAGCTTAGAATATACACAATTTGCTATTCAATTTCTTTCTCAGCTTACCTCCGTTTTCTGAGACAGAAACTAACCTTAATTTGAATAGTCAATTCCAGATGATATTATAAACACCCAACCCCCAATTTTGATGTTAAAAATGGCATTTTTTCAGAATAATGACAAAAGTATGCCCATTACACAATACACAACTTGTATTTCTTAAGGTCATTTAAAAAGTTGATATCAACATGGTATGGCTACATGCTAGTGTCTTTGATATCTATTATAAAGTCAACCTTTTTAAATGAAAGTAATTTGGTGCCTGGTGCTTGTCTTTGGTTGTGTCAACCACGGCTCAGCAATGATTATCTTTGGCTTCAAACAGCTGGTTGTGAGTTAAGGGCCTTTTTTTTGTTTAACCCTGTTGGATTAAATTGATTTGTTACCCTGTGGTGGTGTGTTGTGTGAGAAATGTGAGACTTCCATGTGGGTTAACAAATTTTTTTAATGGCAGCAAAATCTAGAGCCTCAATTTGGCCAGCAAAATATGGTGCTTGTCTTTAGTTAGGCTCGCCATGGCTCAGCTGGGGTTATCTCTTCTTTCTACCTGTTTGTTTCCCTGTGGCAGTAGGTGGCTCTAGGTTTGGAGGCCTCCATGTGGGTTAATAATTTTTGTGCTTTAATGACAGCAGAATCTAGGGCGTTAATTTTGCCAGTATAAGCTATACAGTACTTTATTTCATTGTTTGGTGTTGTTTTGCATGGGGTCTTGTGTTTGGTACTTAGTTTGTGATGTATATCTTAGTGTCCTCTCTAGTTATGCAATCTACTCCCTGAGGAAGTCAAGAGAGCTAGTTGCTTTACTTTAATTGTATACGGTAAATATTCTAAAATTATTATCACTAGTTGCCAGCCAATAAGGTCTAGACAAACAGAGCAGACCCAGAATAGACCGCTTCTGAAGAAGCAGTCTGACCTTGCTATTCGGACAACAATTTTGTGAATTCCAGCCCTGAAAACCAATATTTCATTTGAGAACAGAAAGAGAAACATAATGTTTGAATTTTTTTAACATTTACAGTACTTGCTGTTACATGGGTGTCTATGTTGCAGTGCTGTGGGTTGGTCTGGGTTCTGTAATTTTGGCATTTCCTGATCATACTTCCTTGCTTCTTCTTTTAGTCCATTGTCTACTAGTGACATTTCTCCCATCCTTACACTCCCCCATCAATGACACTATCCGGAATGCATTTCTAACTGTACACTTAAGTCTCAATGTCAACTCTCCACCCATATTTTTCAACAGTCATTCCCTGTCTTCAACATTTACCCAATTGTCTCCTAAATATGTTCCCATTTTTCACTCCCTACCTGTGCATTTATAACCATATATAATATATACCGTAAATTTTGAAATTTTCACGAGAATTTGATTTTCGTATTTAGCGTTTAAGACATATTTGCAACATTTAAAATTGCGACTCAGGCATGATTTACCTATATATCAGTAAACCACAGAGTGATTTCGCCATTTCGCGAGGATTTTATTTTCCCCAAACTTCGCATATGCGAAAATAAGACCCTCGAGAAAATTTCCTAATTTACAGTATTGAACACATGCAGCAAAATTGTTAATAAAGCGATATAATATCTGGATATTTTTGTACACACTTTGTTTACCTTGCGAAGAACCTAAATAATTATCAACACAATGCATCTGTTAGAATTGTATCAATTAATTAACTATCATAAGAACCTAAATAATTATCAACAAAATGCATTCATTCAAAATTAGAATTATATCAATTAATTAACGATCACATGAATCTAAATAGTTATCAACACAATGCATTACTTAGAAATAATAATTATATTAATTTAAATTAACTATCACATTCTACAAATGCATTTTTTTAAAATCTAATAACATTAGTTTTCTTGTGACATTTAGAACTACTTTCAAAAATGCAGTCAGGGAGATTCTTTGTTTGGCAATACATTAATTTGGTCTACCTAGATTGACCATTTGGCTGTAGAATATTTGTCAAGGGTTTTTCCTAGTAATGTTATAGTTCTGCCATTGTTTGTGTCCGCCTGTAGTACATCGAGATATTCTGCTAGCTTTAGCAAGTGGGTTAAAATGATCTCCCGTACAGGTTTTCAAAAGGTTTTTTTTAATGCTTTCCATGTCCTCATAAGCTCATCCATATGCCTGAAGGTACAAATGTAAGCTGAGGCTGGAGATCCATAAGTTTCTAAATTCAGCCTTAAAATTGTGAAACATGCTATATTATGTTTACTCCTGATATTAAAGTTGCATTGATTAGCTGGGCCTCGACGTGAGAAAACCTGTCTTCAGCGGTTTGCGAACAACAAAGGCACAGACCAGCCTGCGCATTCGCGCAGTCTGATCAGCACCTTTGTTATTCGCTAATTGGAAAGTATCATATATAGCCTTCCTACAAGTGAAATTTCAATTTTCTAACTTGTCTCTGTAGCTGAGCAGGCTGGTTAGAATCTCACTTTGTGGGAAACCCCGGACAGGTTTTCTCGCGTCACGGCCCGCGTCAGGCCCGGCTGGTAATTGAGTTTCTGGAGCAATTTGTAAGAATCTGTCACAGCCATATGGAGATACTCCAGAAGAACCAATCAATTTTTGATGTGCTGCAGACCTCACTTTTATTATTGTTTTATCATTGATAATGCTTTCAGTTCTCCATGTTCTTTAATTTTTCTGACTAGAAATGGATTAAGTAATAAAATTCTTTCATATGTGACAGTTTTCAATCTTATACACCATTCCAAACAGTCAGGGGATAACTGTATTCAAAACCTTTATTTGGGGAGGTATATCATCAGATATACGGTTGGCAATTTAATCTTACGGCAAAGTGCGAGCAGAGCCGTAAAAAAGAGATTTCTGACCATAATGTATCCAACAATATACCTCCCCAAATGTAATTTTGAATATGATTATTCATTCTAATGAACTTCTTCAGTCTAGCTCGTCTCAAAATTTGAGTTTTGGAAGCCGTCATCAAACAAAATGTGTTATAAGTAATGACGTCAAATTAATTCTGACAATATATTGCAAGATATACTGTTACAAATTGCTTAAATCCAATCAGAGGTCGCGTTACAAGAGCAATAGAGCATTAGAATCCATGATAGAGCTTACTTGCTTACTTAAGATACATGTACTTTCTTATGCGGAAACCACAAAAGATTATTTGATTTTTTTTGTAATCTGGGGGCCCTATGCAAATTTAAATCTCACAGTCCCGATCACTTTGTATACCATGAGCATGACTCAGAAATCTGTCATACATACGTACCTTTGTACTTCTCGTTGAGCGGGGATCCAGATAGGTGCGTAGTTTTGTGAGGTAGACATCTGGAGCATCTTTTGCATGGACTCGTTCCTGAAATCAGATAAAGAACAAAGTGAACCATGCCAGGGCTCACCCTGCCATTAGCTATTGTAGCCATTTGCTACTAAATATGTTGAGTGGCTATAAATATAAGTCATTGGCTAAAAGTACAGTTTAGGTGGTTCAAAAATTACATATTTGCGAAAAAGTGTATTTTGATCAACTTTGGATTTTCGAATAATGCTTTCTTTTCTTCACACTTTATTATTGTGTCCTATTTTACTCTTTGGATGCTGGATTTTTTCAATACCATCCGGCATCCGGGTGTCAAAAAAATTTGGATCCAGACCAGGCCCGACATTTTGTCGGTCCTGATCTGGGTCCAAACTGTTTGCAAAGGTTATCAGCAGACATAGCGGGCAAAGAGTTAAATACAAAACAACTTGTTGATACTTTCTGGCTAAAACCTTGGCTAAAGTTAAATTTCATTTGGCTCCAACTTTTTCCACTTGGCTAAAGTGTTGGCTACAACAAATTCTGAGTCAGGGTAAGCCCTGCATGTCTCCTTTTTATATTAGAGGTAGCAGTCATTTCCCTGCCAGCATATTGTCTCGAGCCAATACCGCTCTGTTCTTGGCAGGGGGAACGGGGATGCATGTCCCCGAATGAAGCTAAACATCGTAGACAGTGATGTAATAAATGCACCAACTTAAACAAAATTGTAAAATCGTATAGTATAGTGAGTGTGTTTGTGTTCAACGTCCCACCAATGGCTACCCTCATATGGAGATGAGGGAATGGCTCATCGGACAGACTGGAGGAGCCGGGGATCAAACTCGTGACCTTTGGGTTCAAGGGGAGTGGTTTATTCAATACACAACGATGGCTCCATTAATATATACTTTAAGAAGATATTCTGTGTCCAAATATTTTGGGTCAATACAGTACACAGGCTCTGTGTTGCTGCATGGAACTTGCACTTGTCAACAACTTGCATGCTACAGTAGCATTGATTGAGACAGCTCAATGCCAAACAATAAAATGAATTTCCAATTCCAAGGCCAGACTGCTACTGTAGTCTGTGAGTTCTGGCTTCTCCATCAATGTTTCATTGTTAGCAAATTCACAGGAGGTTTCTGAAGAATTGAGCAGATATTCTGCAGTGTAGGTGTATTTTCAGACATATCTACTGTCCTGCCAGCCAAGAGTGACAGTGACTTCATGTTTTGTGTACAAAGTTATCAGGGACATATATTCGATAGATCACTTGTGTATTAATCCTATCAGCAGGATAGGATTAATACACAAGTGATCTATCGATTTGTGTTAGCTCAAGTGAAGTGTACAGGTTAGTGTTTTACTTTGCAATTCTAAACAAAGTATTACGTCACTGTCACTCTTGGTTGGCATGACAGTGAATTGCAGTTTGTTATGTTGACTCTATATTTTGCGGTAGATACATTTGTATACATGAAGACTATTCCCCCCCCCCCAACTGCCCCCCCTTCACATCCCACCCTTAACCTTCATTCAAAACTGCCATATTAATCATCTCTATGACCATCTAAAACAATCACAAGGATAGAAACCTCAGGGATGGGGAGCATTATGGTGCAGTGATGTGATCTTCAGCCAAAAATCGGTTTTATTGATGGTTGCCGATAAATGTTATCGTAGTAAATCATGACCTTAAATTTTATAGTATTTTGAGCATTTTATCGATAGAAAACTCACTGTTCATAAATATGACTTTTACTTCATCTTGTGAAGTGAAAAAAAAGGTCAAGGACAACACTCATGAAATCATGAAATTTACCATTTTCACTTCATTTGATAAAATAAAAGTTATATATTGAAGCCTCAAGTTTACAAGCTGCCGAGATTGTACTATCTGACTCAATCTGTTTCTTCTAGACAAAACTGACAGACACACATTCAATAGAAATCTTGTATCACCAACCTTCTATTGAATTCTAGGTCTCCAATATGTCAAAGATTGCACTGGCAGCCAAATCAGGATTCGGTTTGTTTTTTGAAAGAGACTGGCATTGGAAAGATTATGCTACAACTATGTTTAGCACAAAATATCTTGTCATGCACACTTTTTTGGTCCAAAACTTGAGATATTAAAGTGCTATTTTGTCCTTGAAATTAAGTTTAAGGTCACCAATATATATATTTTACCCCCCCACCCCCCCAACATATGTTAGTTTGGTCGATATCTACCTTCAGGAGATGGAGAGCAGACGAAAGTGGATTCTAATGGGACACACACTATATGCAATACGCCCACCCCAGCCCCACCCACTTTGGTTGAGGGGGGGGGGGGGGGTGGGGGGGGGGGGGGGGGGAGGGGGGGGAGGGGACATTAGAAGTTGAGGCATCCAAATATACATGTAATAGAGTGCATGGTGAGCCTCTCTCCAGCATAGTGAAAATATCTCTGATATTGTTAAAACATTGTCAGCACCTGTGTGATTTTATTATACCTGTGTATTTACATACTCAAGCAACTGCTTATCTGCATAATTTGCTTATAAAATGCAGCAACATGAAGTTTAATATCTAATTACAGAAACAACAGCCAGAGTAAATGCACATCGTTAATTCTTCAACTGTCAACTTGGCTGCAATAGCAGGGGAAAATGAACTTTTTCTTTTTTCATTCCAAAACTGCATTAGTGCATCACTGATCATTATTTGGTTTATTTGGGGCTTGTTTTACTCCCTCAGCAATTTTGTCAGCATCAACGGAAGCTGATGACTCGACAGGAGTGAGAGATAAGCTTTGCAAACAGTTTGAACCCAGACATTCTGTCATTCCTGATCTAGATCCAAACCATTTGATACTCTGATAGTGTTCCTGAAAGAATTGTTTGAAAAAAAGCATATGCAAACAAATTAAGATAACTATGTAAATAGCATTAAATGTACGCGCGTATTCTCCAAAAGGCCCTGTCATTTAAAGTTCAGGATGTTGTGATTTCAAAATTATTGGTGATCTTTCAGGGATTTTTTGTCATTTTGCAAATTGCAAAAATGTAACAGATTCAAACTGCAATAATGCCCATAATTCTGTTACCACTACAACAACAAAAAGGTTGGTTTTCAACAAGAAAGGACCCCATATATCTTAACTCCACCCAACCTGCTGTTAAATGTCTACACCTCCTTGATTTTATTCCATGTCATACCATATTTACCTTAATTCTGGTGAATTTTCCAAAACAGATTAATGCAATAATAATGGGATTGTCCATTATATATTTACAGGGATCACAGGTTGTTATTTCCCAATTATGATGTATTTCTGTCCCTGAGGATTGTTTTACTTTAAAAATTGTGTCGACCCAGTTAAGTTGTAGGAGGATCTTTAATTATTTAACAGAGGGGTCATTAATCTCAAATAGAGTTGTGAAAGGATTTTTTTACTTTACAGAGGGGCCTTTAACCTCCACTAAAGTTGTAAGAAGATCTAAATTATTTTACAGAAAGGTCATTAATCTCAAATAAAGTTGTGAAAGGATTTTTCACTTTACAGTCAGTGGTCATTAACCTCCAAAAAAGTTGTAAGAGGATCTTTAATTATTTTACAGAGGGGTCATTAATCTCAAATAGAGTTGTGAAAGGATTTTTTTACTTTTAAGAGGGGTCATTAACCTCCAATTAAGTTGTACAAGGATCTTTAAATATTTTACAGAGGGGTCATCATTATCAAATAGAGTTGTGAAAGGATTTTTTTTTACTTTACAGTCAGGGGTCATAAACCTCCAATAAAGTTGTAAAAGGATCTTTAATTAGTTTACAGAGGGGTCATTAATATAACCTCCAAAAGAGTAAATTGTAAAAGGTTATTTTCTTTACAGAGGATTCATTAACCTCCAATTGAGTTGCAAAAGGTTATTCTACTTTACAGAGGGGTCATTAACCTCCAATAAAATTGTAAAAGGCTTTTTATCTTAACAGAGGGGTCATTAACCTCCAAAAGAGATGTAAATGGTTATTTTACTTTAAAGAGGGGTCATTAACCTCCAGAAGAGATATAAAAGGTTATTTTACTTTATAGAGGGGCCATTAACCTCCAATAGAGTTGTAAAAGGTTATGTTACTTTACAGAGGGATCATTAACCTCCAATAGAGTTGTTAAAGGTTATTTTACTTTACAGAGACCCCATTAACCTCCTATAGAGTTGTAAAAGGTTATTTTACTTTACAGAGGGATCATTAACCTCCAATAGAGTTGTAAAAGGTTATTTTACTTTACAGAGGGATCATTAACCTCCAATAGAGTCGTAAAAGGTTATTTTACTTTACAGAGGGATCATTAACCTCCAATAGAGTTGTAAAAGGTTATTTTACTTTACAGAGGGATCATTAACCTCCAATAGAGTGTAAAAGGTTATTTGACATTACAGAGGGATCATTAACCTCCAATAGAGTTGTAAGATGTTATTTTACTTTACAGAGGGGTCATTAACCTCCAATAGAGTTGTAAAAGGTTATTTTACTTTATAGTGGGGTCATTAACCTCCAATAGAGTTGTAAAAGGTTATTTTACTTTATAGAGGGATCATTAACCTCCAATAGAGTTTTAAAACTATTTTCTAAGTTTACCAAAAGTTGCATTACCGAGGGGCCATTAACTAATTGTAAAAGGGTCTTTTACTTTACACAGGGGCCATTAACCTTAACAGAGTTCTAAAACAAGTGGCTACTTTGCAGAGGGGTCACTAGCCCCCAATATAGATTTAAAGGAAATTCACTTCACAAAGGATTGCTTACTTCCATTATATTTGTAAAAGGATCTTTTACTTTGCAGAAGGGTAGGGTAACTCACTAATCTTTTACTTCACTGTGAGTGGGGTCATCAACAGCACGATGATAGTTGCAAACTCTTTCTTAGTCAAAAATGGGTCAAGTAAATATTACAAAATTATGGAGTTGCTTATTTTTCAATTTGTGCATTTTTTGTTGAAATCATTAGTATAGCTACAGCATTAATAAATAAGCTATAATAATTCTGTTACAATCTAAAACACATAAAATATAATAGCTCTGTCAGGGTGCAGAATAGAGTTGCTGAGACCACACTTTCCACTCAAGATAAATTTAATCATGTTTCAAAGAATACTGTCAAATTTGATTTGTGCCTAATATTTTATTAACAGAGCCTGCAGTTTTCTGCAGACTGCCTGGAATTTTTGATGTACTTTGGAATTGTGGGAAACATTAACTAGCTGTTGTGAGACAGAAATGTCTTGCCTTTTTTATTCATGGCCAATTTCTATCTGTTAGTGCCCTCTAGAGACATAATTGAGCCGCTTTAATTTTATTCTTTACGTCCCAGTCAACAATTTTTTCAGTTATGTCAGGATGGGTCTTCCCTGGGTTGAACCAGTACTTAGCAAGGATTAACGTGTCTTGCTCAAGGACACAATGCAAAGACACCAGTGAGGCTCGAACCCCCAACCCTTCGGTCTCAGCACTCTACCACTGAGCCACTGCGCTCCCCTTTAATTGAGCCATGACATGTGATTTCAAATAATGTGGCATTTTGACAAGTGTAGACTCAGACAAGCCTGTGCAGTGTCCTTTTAAGCTTTAGGAAACCACAAATGGTGTTCGGTCAGTAGCTTGATATTCATAGAATATTCAAGTGACATTCAAAGGCTCTGATCAGACTGTGCGTACGCACAGGCAGGCTGATCTGAGAATTTGCTGGTCGCACATACCACATTGTTGTAAATTTCATATTGCGCCACATACCTTTCTGTATAATATACGTATACAAGTCAAGAAAACCTGTCTTCAGTGTTTGGGAACAACAAAAGCGCAGACAGCTAGCATGCTAGTTTGATCAGCGCCTTTGTTATTCATTTTTTGAAAAGAATAATATCATAACTTGCTTTATGCAAAAATACAACATTCTAGCCGGTCTATGTAGCTCGGCAGACTGGTTTGAGCATTACTTGATTGGAAACCCTGAAGACAGGTTTCCATATCATTTTGAGGGGTCATATTATAAGAATCTATCATGTGAGACATGACGATCACCATTTGGCATCACAAGGCTTATTGAAGAGATCTTTGTGCAAGACAAGTAAGACGGGCACCCACCCTCAAGAGAGGATTATTTCTTGCCAGTATAAAATATGGATGACAATTATGATGATATGGATTGTTTTTTCCTTCCCTGATGACATCATGCTTTCTTCCCTGGTGATGCTCAGAGAGGCTTGTTGTGAGATGTCTTTTAACCCTAGGTTATCTGGCCACTTTTTTTGTCCTGAAAATGTTGTCTACTTTTACTTTTGAAGTCTGCATGCTGCATATATTCAAGTACACTTCAGACTAGAATTTTTCATGGAACTCTGCAGCAAACAATATAAATATGAACCCTTGCAATATACACACTTTGTAGGCTATGTAGCTAAGAACAAAAGCAGACCAGAGAAGACGAAAAAGGGGGTGGGGGGAGTTGGTAACAAGGTTACAGCGCACTGAGTGCAGGTTTTATTTATAAGGTCTGCAAGAAACATGTGGATGGGCTCAAATGATCACTTTTTAAAAGATCCCAATATCTATGATAAATAATGTATAATTATGAGAGAATTATGAGTCAAAAATCTTTTCTTTTCTTCTTCCCCTTCCTACTAGAAAGTTTATGAACCATGAGCCAGTAGCATTTTTAATGACATAGGTCAAGTTAAGCAATTTATTTAAGCATGAAATCATAATTATTTTCTTACCCATCAGTTTAAGCATGTGTTGTGGGTACTCAAAAGAACCGTCTCAAAGAGATGGTTCTTTTGAGTACTCACAACATACGTTTTTGTTTAGAAATAAGAACAGTTATTTTCAAATATGCACTCTTATCTCCAGGTCTGCCATTAGCATCTCAAACTCTTTACATACTAGAGTCTTCTGCTGATGATAACCATTGCCACCAGTTTGAATCTCCAATGCATACCCACAACACTTGCATGTGCGGATCCAGAAAGTTTTTTCAGAGTGGGTCCAACTTTGACGGGGTTTTTTGTTGTTGTTTTTAGTTGATACCACTAAAAGCGGGCCATCATCGTCCTGCCAGCGAATCGCCATCAATGAATGCTGACTTGGTAGCTTTGTGGTTTAACAGGGGATCCAGTATCATCCAGATCAGTATTGCTAAGAGACCCTATATTTTTCGTGATTTTTCGGGGGTGGGGTCAGGACCCCCTTTCACCCCCTCTGGACCCGCACATGACTTGTTGTTTATACAATTTAAGAAAACCAAGAAAATACTATGTGCGGTTCTGATTCATCAGAACAAAGATGGCTCTCCACACCTGGAGGTAATTTGAGCGTAATAACAAATTACTAGTATATAGTTGTTCATTATAGGTTACCAGGTGCAAAATTTTAACTCTTTACACAGGTTTAGATAAACAAAAAATTTTCAGCGTAAAAATGTAAATATTTTCTTACCCACCAGGTTTAACATATGTTGTGGGTGCTCAAAAGAACCGTCTAATTGAAATGGTTCTTTTGAGCACCCACAACATATGTTTTGGTTGAGACATAAGAAAATAAAATTTTCGTTAAGCATGCTTAACTATAGTCCTGCTCTTTACCCACTGAGTAATTTTTGTATGCTCACTGTTTTGTCGCCTGCTGATTTTTTTCAAAATCAACTTTTTTGAAAATTTCTTTCGGGACAACCATCAGAGTGTCAAACAGTTTGGATCCAGATCAGGCCTGCCATTTTGTCCGAAAAATGTGGGGCCTGATCTCGGTCAAGATTGTTTACAAAGGTTATCAGACAACACTAAGTAGGTAAAGAGTTTTTAACATCCATAGCACACCTGAGTAAGCCAAAAATTTTGAGAATGAAAATTTTATTTTATTCTTATTTCTAAATTAAATAATGAGTTGCGACTGCTTCATCTAGACAGTTCACCTGATTCCTACATTCAAGATACAAGAATACTATACAACTGATCAACCTAGGGGATCAGAACCAAAATACATGAAGAATGTGAAAGGAAAAAAGGGGAATTTCCAGGGGGATTTTTCACCAGAACATTTTTGCATCTGTATAAGGGTCTGACTCCCATACATGTTATGTTAAATCCATTATTTTTTTATTTTTATTTTTTTGCTTAAGACAGGCACTCTGGTATGAGCACATTCGTATTGAGGAAATGTGTTAAAATTTGATTCAATTCATTCAAAAATTATTTCCTAAAGCTAATGCTTGTTGCATTGGGGTTATTATTGACTAATCCAGCTAGGTCCAACATTAACAAGCTCACCATCAGCACTTTGAAATGAGCTAAAAAAATGCCTTATCTCAAATATTGAGTTATTACAGGGGATTCATATTTTACAATCTTCCATTTAAAAACATATTATAAGGCAATAAAGAAGCCAGGTCTTTGAAACCTTACACCAAATGTTAAGTCATTTCATCTCTAATAGTTTTGTTCACAAAAATGCCAACTTTGCATGAAATATTTGACAAAAAGTTGAATGTAGCCTAAATATTCAGAAGACAAGTCTGAGTAAACAGGCTGTAGACCCAGATCAGACTAATGTTGGAGCAGCCCCACATAATTCGTCATTCCATTACATTTTAAACAAATCAAAATCTGTTCAATGAACCCCTTCTATTTTAATTTTCTATCTTTTTTACTTTTTTTTTTTTTTTTTGAGGGGGTGACTTGGCAGTGGATTAGTAGTTGGGCGGGAACTGAACAAAAGAAAACTGTATAAATCTCAATCTAAGTACAGAAAAATAAAGAATTGATATCTGTTTGGTAAAAGAAAATTTTAATTTGGAAAATCAGCCCAATTGCACGTTTTAGGCTTAAAAAATGAGTTGAAATGGCATATTCTTTGGAATATAATAAAGTGATATAGCAATGAATATAGCAGCATACTTGTCTGTTTTGACAATTAGTAGCAGGATAAACAAACTTCACACCCTATTAGATGAGTCTGTAATGCCAAGAAAAATCTATCAGACTATTTCAGCCAGCACAAAGTAGAGACTTTGGTACTAATCACACACTAATAAAGTCATTCTTAAAATGTGTAAGCACACATGAATGCCTTTAAGTTATGAGTGCGTACCAAAAAAATTAATTTTCTTATTTCTCAACCAAAACATATGTTGTGGGTACTCAAAAGACCTGTTTAAGCACCCAAAACATATGTTAAAACTGACAAGTGGTAAGAAGATATGGAAATGTACTTTTTTCTATCACAATTGATATATGTTGTGGGCACTCAAAAGACCCGTTTTGAGCACCCAAAACATATGTTAAAACTGACAGGTGGTAAGAAGATATGAAAATGTACTTTTTTCTATCACAATTGATATATTTAAATTTCAATCTTAATTTTGATAAAATTGTTGTATTTCATCTTCAATACTATACAAAATAAACAAACCAGGAGATAAATAGGTTGAAATTTATTGTTTGGTCAACAATCCATTGGCCATTGAACCATCAATCAAGCAATTTACTTTTTAACCCTGTCTCAATGGGGGAACCAAATACAAATGTAGTGTTCAGATACCTAAACCCTTTGTATTTTGAGCGTAAAATTGTAAATATTTTCTTACCCATCAGTTTTAACATATCTTTTGGGTGCTCAAAAGAACAATCTCATTGAGACGGGGTTTTTTTGAGTACCCACAACATATGTTTTGGTTGAGAAATAAGAAACTTATTTTTTTGGTACACACTCTTAACTTAAGGCCTGTATTCTGATGGAGTTTCCCATACACATTGATACAATAAGTATTGATGTATTTCAGTCCCTGAAGGTTGTTTTAATAGCAAACAGTGCAGACCCTGATGAAATGCAGCATTATGCTGCATTTCCTCTGGGTCTTATCTGTTTGTCAGAGTACCCGTTTTGGGGTTTCCAAAACCCAGTAAGCAACAGACAGTAAAATTGAACGGTCCTTAATGCTGTTTGCTGCATTTCATCTTGGTCTTCACTGTTTGCCAGAGTACCCGTTTTGGGGTTTCCAAAACGGATACTCTGGCAAACAGTGAAGACCCAAGTCAAACATAACCTTTTGATTGAAAAAGGTTAATTTAACTGCCTCTAGTTCTGCCGTATCGAAGCAATGGATGAAGTTAGCTCAGACTCCATTCTCACATAGATTGACATCCAGGATATATAGATGTGGTGCTTTCTAACAGTAGGATGAGGTGGCTTGGCCACATAGAGAGCAGATAGGCTGGATGGCCCAAAAAAGCAAGATACATGTATAGGTGGTTGGAGAGAAGAGAACCCCAGCAGGCAAAAAAGATGTGGGAGGAATCATTGAGAAATGACAGATAATCTTGGTATTGAATGATTCAACCGACCCTCAACAGAAGCCCGAGGGCTTCTTGGAGATAGACCATAAAAACTGGTCTGTATTGATGATGATGATGATGATGATGATGATGATGATGATGATGATGATGATGATGATGATGATGATGATGATGATGGTGGTGGTGGTGGTGGTGATGATGATGATGATGATGATGATGATGATGATGATGATGATGATGATGATGATGATGATGATGATGATGATGATGGTGATGGTGGTGATGATGATGATGATGATGATGATGATGATGATGATGATGATGATGATGATGATGATGATGATGATGATGATGATGATGATCATGATGATGATCATGATGATGATCATGATGACGATGACAACTACGATGACATTGATGACGACAACAATGACAATGATGATTATTAATGTGATCATATCAAACCGTATCAGCTCTTTAATTCTACCAATGTTTTACCCATATGCAAATTCTGACAAGGAAGTCCACACTTATTAATCAGACATCGATAGGATCCACTTAAAAAACAATAGGTTCCTGGGTCCCAATCTGTGAGAGATGACATAAACACTTCAGGTTAGATAATAAGAGCTGTCACATGACAGAGTAGCTCGACTGAGAGAAGTGTAACAAAATTAGATAATGTATGTAAAGGAAGGTTACAGATAAATATTGTAAAGTTGAAACATATTTTATGGTCAACAAGCATACATGACAAATAGGGGTCCGATGTCATGGAATGAAAGCTAACCCTACAAGGTATCTATGGTGCAAGTATGATTGCTTTCTGACAAGTGGCTGTCAAAATATGGACTTCTAGAAAACTTTTACGCAAAAATCCTTCTATTGGATATGCACTAGATTTTGATCTCTAGCCCCACCCTCCGCCATGGTCCCCGGGGTCCAATCTTGTGGAATGAAAGCTAACCCTACAAAGTATCTTTGGTGCAAAATATGGACTTCTAAAAAATTTAAGGCAAAAATCCTATCTTTTGGTTATGTGTTAGATTTTGACCTCTAGCCCCACCCCCTGGCATGGACCCTGGGGTCCGATGTTGTGAAATGAAAGCTAACTATACAAGGTAGCTATGGTTAAAGTAGGATTGCTTTCTGGGTTGTCAAAATATGGAATTCTAGAAAACTTTAATGCAAAAATCCTATCTATTGGATATGTATTAGATTTTGACCTCTAGCCCCACCCCCAGCATGGTCCCTGGGGTTTGATGTTGTGGGATGAAAGCTAACCCTACATGGTATTTATGGTGCAAAATATGGAATTCTAGAAAACTTTAATGCAAAAAACCTTTCTTTTGGTTATGTATCTGATTTTGACCTCTAGCACCCCACCCCCAGCATGGACCCTGGGGTCAGATGTAGTGGAATGAAAGCTAACATACAAGGTATTTATGGTGCAAAATATGGAATTCCAGAAAACTTTAATGCAAAAACCTTTCTTTTGGTTATGTATCTGATTTTGACCTCTAGCCCCACCCCCAGCATGGACCCTGGGGTCCGATGTTGTGGAATGAAAGCTAACCATACAGGTACATGTATCTATGGTGCAAGTATGATCACTTTCTGACAAGTGGTTGTAAAAATATGGACATCTAGAAACTTTAACGCAAAAATCCTATCTTTTGGATATATACCGTATATAATTTTGACCTCTAGCCCCACCCCCAGCATGGACCCTAATGTTTTAATTTTGGTTGATTTGATTCTTTATGTCCCATCATCAATTTTTCAGTTTAAAGGGATGGGTCTTCCTGGGTTGAACAAGTACTAAGCTAGGTCTAATGTGTCTTGCTCAAGGACACAACGCATGTGATGCCTGTGAGGCTCGCACCCCTGCCCCTTGGTCTCAAGTCAAGCACTCAACCACTGAGCCACCTCGCTCCCGGTCCAATGTCCTGGAATGAAAGCTAACCCCTACAAGGTATCTATGGTGCAAGTATGAATGCTTTCTGACGAGTGGTTGTCAAGTTATGGACTTCTAGAAAACTTTAACGCAGTGTGACGGGAACGGAACTGGAACGCGTATCCGTGGTGACTACAATAGCTCTTTTGCACTTCGTGCAGTCGAGCTCAAAACTGATTATGAAGCTGAGGAAGGAGGAGGAGAATTAAATGAGAGAGGGACTTTTATTGGAATATAAAAATTGAGCCGCGGCATGAGATTTCCAACAATTTGACATTTTGACATGCGTAGACTCGGACGAGCCTCTGCAGCCTCCTTTTAAGCTTAGAAACTACAAATGGTATTCAGTCAGTAGCTTAACAATCATTGAATATTCAAGCAACTAGCAAAGGCTCTGATCAGACTGCGCGTATGCGCAGGCTGGTCTGAGGCTTTGCTGGTCGCACATACCACACTGTTGGAAAAATCATGCACTACAGGTAGCTCATATTGTATCTCCTGGCTCTATCTGAAGCATTTTATATTTTAATTTCCATAGACAATGGCAGACTATTCTAGATATAATTTACCATCTTATCTGCTAGGATATGATATAATTAGCCATGATACAAGAAAACATCTCTTCAACTCATCCTTGACTGATACATGTATATATCAATCAGTTTCAAACAGGGTCTGTTTTAATTGTCAGCTGCCTGATCTGTTCAGGCATCACACATTAGATTTACTTCTGCCCACTTTTTATTTATTCTTATCATATGACATTGCACCTGGGAGTGAAATAACACCATGCAATAAATTCGATAAACCACTAGTGGTTTACAGATTTTCGGTAAACGCTACGAAGTCCATAACAACGTTGCGTACATAATGACAAAATTATAACTTTTTTTCGCCAGAAATGAGATTTCAAAGTAACCTTTATGTCATATGATAAATAGGGGATCTTACATGATCGTTGCGAAAAAGAGATAAAATGCTCGGCAAGCCTAACATTTTATCTCTTTTCCCCAACCAGATTATTAAAATCAATAAAACATGAGCACAATCATTTACAAACTCCAATGAGTCTTTTTACCACTTTCCTATCGGAGCAGTCTGACCGGAGTTGACACTATTTTTTAGACAACTGAAGTAATCACCCAGGTAAACCGCATGTGTAGATCTCGGAGGGTGTTGGCTACCGGAGGTAAACAAACAGAATATGGATGGACAGGGTCTGTATTTATCCATTTTTATTTCTTATAGAGAGTTTCTTGGAGACGAAAGCAGCAAACGGGTTGCTTCTTTATTGAATGATAAGGACTCGGAATGTGTTTAATGCTTTTGATATATGTCTGTAGTACCCAGGGCGACTTTTCAAATGGCAATTGCAATATTTTCAATGAAATAAGGCTATTCTTTTGATCATAGCTGGAATTACACCAACCTTTGCCACAAATTGCATGTACCGCCACAATTCTATATCATTTTCCTGCATGATATAAAAGAGGCATGCCCCAAAAATGCTATTTAAATATCAATATTTGAAATTTGCTTAAGGTCATATCATTTTGATGGTTAGCAAAATGTGCAGAGGTTACTTGACGGCTGGCATGCTTGCTATCGGAGTGACAGTGGTTTTGATTTCGGAGATTGATACATACTGCCACACACTAAGTGCCTGAATCTGATATAGTTTAAGCGTGCCAAGTTGCAAAAAAAATGCTACAAATAGAAGACTACCAGGGAACGAAATTCAGAATACAAATTGAGAGGTTCTGCAGCTGTTAAGTGTTGTGAAAAGCGCTCATCTTCAGTCAGGGGCATGCATGTTTTGTCTACAGGCTTCGCACAGGCTTTAAAAGTACTTGAATATACATGAGTGTCTTGAAAAATCCTTGAAAATTAAATTTGCCTTGAAAAGTACTTGAAAAACACTCAAAGACCTTGAAAAGTCCTTGAATTCTATCAATTACAGGAGGATTCAACAGTGTTTTGGAGACCTAAAATAGTATCAAATTGTGGTGCCTTTATTTGGTGCAGCATATGCTGCACCAAATATAGACACCTCAATTTTATTCTAATTTCCTTAAACTAATATCTTTAGTAATGGACTCTAGCATTTCCGGCGTAGAATTTTAACGTGTAAATGTGTAAGTCTTTTTCTTAAGTTTTCAGTCCTTGAAGACAGTAGAAAAGTCTTTTAGGCGTGCTTGAAAAGTCCTTGAATTTTACACAATTTTGTCTGTATGAACCCTGGTCTAGTCGGTCAGAGAAAACGTGTTTTAATTCTGCACTGATACATTTAAGGTGAAATCAGTATGCTTGAATTAGGAAGGGAATATGATAGCACGGTTGGTGGGGTGGGGGTGGCGAGGGGATGGTCCCTGAAGGAAGGTTAGAACAAGTGCCAGATCTATACCCATTTTCTTACCTGGCAACGCAGTGTATTAACAAAATGCGCCAATAGGGTTACTAAATGCAGGTTCACATTACTGCGCCCCGCCCACCCTATTTATTTATTTATTTTCATATGTGACATAGGGTGTGCCCATTTCTTGTACCGACATCTAGCTTTGCACTGATACGCTTTCTTCGATTTTGTAAAATTTTAGTGAGAAAATGCACATACTTATACAAAAATACCAAATGTTCCCGAATGGGCAAGCTAATGTGATGTTATCATCACTTAATCATGCGCGGATCCAGAATGTTTTGTCAGAGCTAGGAAGTCTAACTCAACAGACACATTTCTTTTAGATGAAGGGAGTGAGGAATCAAAATACCACTAAAAGCGGACCATCATCAGCGCAACAGCATAACGCTGGCGGGGCGATAATTACCCAATATGGAATGCTGGCTTAGTAGCTTTAAATTTTCCAGGGGATCTGGACCAGTATTGCTAAAGAGCCCTAAAGGTTTCCGACTTTCCAGGGAGGGGGCCAGGACCCTCTGCCACCCATCTCTGGATCCGTGCATCTTAATCTTAATTGAATGCGCCGACATAGCTGAAAAATTGTTTACTTGGATGTTAAGAATAAGATAAAAAAAAAAACGTAATACTGAACCCTGTACAGTTTGCATACGTTTTATCGCTGTACTCTTTTCGCCATTGCGACAGTAAAATAAAATACCACACGTATTTAAAAGCAATTTACCGTTTTGGTCTGTTGTCACTTCATTCTTAAAAGTATTAGTATACATGTAAACTTATCTGGATTTTCACTGCATATTTGTATAGGTGGTCAAAATAATCCATATAACAAATATCCGTAAAATATTGAAGATATTGCAGTTTCGGTGGTAATCCGTTCTGTTATTTTATCTTTTAACGTTTTTAAACTTTACATAGTAGTACAGGGCCCGGAATTACAAAGCCTCCTTAAAGTTAAGGAAGACTTAAGTTAAGTATTGATATTTCAACATGCTAAATAAATTGCCTAGATAGGTGCAGTACTTGTGGTCAAAGATAACATTGTGATCTAGAGAAAAAAATGAAACTATTTTGATTTTAATCAGTTTTAAACGTTATTTTTCGCATCCTGATAAATCAATACTTAAGTAAGTAAGTAACTCAGTAAGTCTTCCTTAACTTTAAGGAGGCAGTGTAATTTCGGGCCCAGGTCCTCATATCCCGGTAACAGCAGCCCAAGCCCCCACGATGCCATCTTTTAAAGCAATATTATTTGAGCCGCGACATGAGATTTCCAACAATGTGGTATGTGCGACCAGCAAAGGCTCAGACCAGCCTGCGCATACGCGCAGACTGATCAGAGCCTTTGTTTGTCGGCTACTGGACGAACATAATTTGGAGTTTCTAAGCTTAAAAGAAGGCTACACAGGCTCGTCTGAGTCTATTCATGTCAAAATGCCACATTGTTGGAAATCACATGTTGCGGCTCATTTGTCATTCTGTAAGAAGCAATAAAGATGAATTGTATATCTTTAAGATATTTTTAAAAGTTTCACACCGGATAACCGGCAATCGAAAAAGTTAATACTATCGACGAACGTAGATCAAAAATCGTTCGAAACAGGGTTTTCGATTGCCATTTGTCGCCCGATTTTTCGATTGTCATTTGTCGCCCGACTGGCGACAAATGACAATCAAAAACACTGTTTCTAGCGATTTCCATATGCATAAACAACATGTATTTGTAACATGTTATATATGTGTACTTATAAAAGCAGATACATGTAGCTTCCCATTTCTGTAAAATCGAATGTTTAATTAGATCTTTCTGCAACTATTTGCAGTACGGCTTTAAATTATCTTTAGTTCAATAATTGTACCTGGGTGACGTCCTTTTCAGAAAGAGATGGGCAATTGGATTGTGAACTAGCTGTTACTCATTTAGAGTTTGGGTACAATATATTTTAAACAGGTCAAGTTTAGTAGTTTTATAGTTGTGATGTTTGTTCTATTATCTATAATTATGCAAGTTTCAATGAAACTTTTAGTCGGAAACTATTCGCACTTTTGCCAGATAAGCTGTTTTAGCAAAAGGGAATAAAATCAGACTTTACATTATGTGAAATGTCAATATGGTAATGTCATCGTACTCGTGAACGTTTGTCAACATATATTTTTGACAATTTGAGATTAAGAGTCCATTTCTTCTAAACTGTTAATCCCCAAAGTATATTGCTTATTTTTTTCCCTCAGTATATAAAGGCCATACCCCAGACAATTAATCAAATTCCAAGCGTGGGCAGACTCCCATGTTAATTTCCCATACCATGTAAGAGCCCCTTTGTGAACATGAAATTGGTGGTGGCATCAATACACTTGTCCTCCGCTCAACGGCGTAGCCAGAACGCTGAAAAGTTATGGACATCAAAGGGAGACTACTGGATCAAGCAATGATTCTCTTCAATTGCATCCCTTTTCAAATGGGAACTTCTCTTTAAGGAAAGAATTTGCTCCCAGAGGGAGCGATTTTTTTTCCTTTAAGAGCAGTTTATTATTGTATGGCTAATCATTAAGTGACCTCCCTTGAATGTAAGTATTTTTATTACGCACGTGCGTAACCTGCGTAATCGGTATAATAGAGGCTGTCCCAGGAAGTATCTGTTCCCTTGTTCTTCTTAAATATTGACTTGCTTCCATATTTCATGTTTTATTTATTTCCCTGTTCTCTGACAATCTTGTTCCCCTCAATCGGTTCGACACAAATGATCCGCTGAAGCATTGAGAAAAAAGCACCTTATATGCCAGTCTTCGCAATTTATAGTTGCTTATGATAATCACTGTTTATGTGTATATAAAAAAGGTTTCACATTTACCGTCGCAACTAGGTATATTTGTTTTCACGTTTACGGTTAAACGTTTTCACATTTACGGGGCCTTATTACATTTAGCGTTAAAAGTTTTCACATTTATCGGGCCTTATTACATTTTCCTGCTAATAGCACGTTATAACAGTTCTTTACCATCGGTTGACATACTTGGAATTTGACAGAGGAGGACTGAACATGGGAGTCGAACACTCATTTCATTATATTCCCGTACTGCTCATGATATTTTAAGTTAATTACCAAATACATTGGAGAGAGAGTAGAGTGAGTGGAGAGAGAGAGAGACAGACAGACAGACAGACAGACAGGGACAGAGAGAGACAGAGAGATAGTAGAGAAAGAGAGAGTAGAGGAAAAACGAGAGTACAGGTAGTGCGAGTAGAGAGAGTGCGAGAGAGAGAGAGAGAGAGAGAGAGAATAGAGAAAGAGCCAGTAGAGGAAGAGATAGTAGAGAAAGAGCGAGTAGAGGGAGTGCGAGTATAGGGAGTGCGAGTTGAGGGGGTGTGAGTAGTGGGAGTGGGAGTAGATGGAGTGCGATAAGATAAGGAGAGCGAGTAGAGAAGGAGTGTGAGTAGAAGAATGCGAGTAGAGAAGGAGTGTTTGTAGAGGAGGAGTGCGAGTAGAGGAGGAGTGCGAGTAGAGAAGGAGTACGAGTAGAGAAGAAAGAGTAGAGAAGGAGTGCGAGTAGAGAAGGAGTGCGAGTAGACAAGAGAGACAATAGAAAGAGTGCGAGTAGAGAAGAAATGCGAGTTGAGAAGAGAGAGTAGAGAGAGAAATAGTATAGAAGGAATGCGAGTAGAGAAGAGAGTGTAGAGAACGAGTGCAAGTAAAAAAGAGAGAGTAGAAAAGAGAAAGTAGAGAAAAAGAGAGTAGAGAATGAGTGCTGCGAGTAAAGAAGAGAGAGTAGGGAAAGAGAGACTAGAGAAGAAGTGCGAGTAGAGAAGAGAGAGTAGAGAAAGAGAGAGTAGAGGATGAGTGGGAGTAGAGAAAGAAAAATTAGAGAAGTAGTGCGATTAGAGAAGAGAGAGTAGAGATGTGTGCGAGTAGAGAAAGAGAGAGTAGAGAAAGAGTGCGAGTAGGGAAAGAGAGAGTAGTGAAGGAGTGTGAGTAGAAAATAGAGCGTAGAGAAAGTAGAGAAGGAGTGTGAGTAGATAAGGAGTGGGAGTAGAGAAGGAGTGCGAGTAGAGAAGAGGGAGTAGAGAAGACGGGCGAGTAGAGTAAGAGAGAGTAGAGTGAGTAGAGAAATAGAGATTAGAGAAGGAGTGCGAGTAGAGTTTTGAGAGGAGAAAGTAGAGAAGGAGTGCGAGTAGAGAAGAAAGAGTAGAGAAGGAGTGCGAATAGAGATGAGAGAGTTGAGAAAGAGAGAGTAGAGAAGGAGTGCGAGTAGAGAAAGAGAGAGTAGAGAAGGGATGCGAGTAGAGAAGAGAGAGTAGAGAAAGAGAGAGTAGAGAATGAGTGCGAGTAGAGAAAGAGAGAGTAGTGAAGGAGTGTGAGTAGTGGGAGTGCATGTAGAAAAGAGAGAGTAGAGAAAGAGTGCGAGTAGAGAAAGAGAGAGTAGTAAAGGAGTGTGAGTAGAGAAGAGAGCGTAGAGAAAGTAGAGAAGGAGTGCGAGTAGAGAAGGAGTGCGAGTAGAGAAGGAGTGCGAGTAGAGAAGGAGTGCGAGTAGAGAAGAGGGAGTAGAGAAGACGGGCGAGTAGAGTAAGAGAGAGTAGAGAAGGAGTGTGAGTAGAGAAATAGAGATTAGAGAAGGAGTGCGAGTAGAGAATTGAGAGGAGAAAGTAGAGACGGAGTGCGAGTAGAGAAGAGAGAGTAGAGAAGGAGTGCGAATAGAGATGAGAGAGTTGAGAAAGAGAGAGTAGAGAAGGAGTGCGAGTAGGGAAAGAGAGAGTAGAGAAGGGATGCGAGTAGAGAAGAGAGAGTAGAGAGAGAGTAGAGAAGGATTGCGAGTAGAGTAAGAGTGCGAGTAGAAAAGAGAGAGTAGTGGGAGTGCATGTAGAAAAGAGAGAGTAGAGAAAGAGTGCGAGTAGAGAAGGAGTGCGAATAGAGGAGAAAGAGTAGAGAAAGAGTGCGAGTAGAGAGGAGAGAGTAGCGAAGGAGTGCGATCAGAGGAGAAGTGCGAGTAGAGAAGGAGTGTGAGTAGAGAAAGAAAGAGTAGAGAAGGGGTGCGAGTAGAAAAGATAGAGTAGAGAAGGAGTGCGAGTAGAGAGAAGGAGTGCGAGTAGAGAAGGAGCGCGAGTAGAGAAGGAGTGCGAGTAGAGAAGAGAGAATTGAGAAAGAGAGAGTAGAGTAGGAGTGCGAGTAGAGAAGAGGGAATAGATAAGGAGTGTGAGTAGAGAAGAGCGAGAGTAGAGAAGGAGTGCGAGTAGAGAAGGAGTGGGAGTAGAGACGAGAGAGAGTAGAGAATGAGTGTGGATAGAGAAAAGAGTGTAGAGGAATGCGAGTTGAGAAGAGAGAGTAGAGAAAAAAGAGAGAAGAGAAGGAAAGCGAGTAGAGAAGAGAGAGTAGAGAAAGAGAGAGTTAAATTTATGCATCTAGTGAAGACTGATTAGACCGTACAGGTGTTCGTCTAAACATCTGGTATACTAATTGCATTGCTACTTGATCCGTCACCTTCACAAAAAGGTATGTGTCCATTTCTTAGTATAATGTTTTGGCATGTTATGTTACTGCACTGTTACTTTAATGTGATGCAAAGGGCTAAATAGATATGGTAGGCTAAAACAAAGCAAACTAATGCACAAAAACACCCATTCAGTGTTGAACAAAAACTCTAACAAATTGGTTTATTTAAGCTTGTTTCTCCTTTGATATGTTCCCCGCCAATCGAACCACTTGTTTTTGAAAGTGTTTGAGTGTTACACTTTTGTTTCTGTATGCGAGAGCTTATTTAATGAGTATAATCAATTTGCCCTTCTCCGTAATCAATGTTAACATGCACATGCCTTCCCTCCGACAGCTACCCAACATACCTCCGAACGGAAAGCTACCCATAAACATGATACCACCGTCATGAAATTGCAAATAAATAAATGTTTTACATGTATTTTTGAATTGTATTTGACTGATTCATTCCAAAGAGAGGTTATACATTCCAGCGGTGGCTGTGAATAAAGTAAAAATAAAATAATAGATATGAATATTAACTGATGAATTCGAAATATTCGTCCAAATTACTGCATTTCCGAATTCAAATGCAATTTAAACTCGAACAGATTAAGTTCCCAAACATGTAATGTTTTCAGAGTTATCATCATTCTGTATACTATCGACCTATATGTTGTTCTTATCCCTCAAAACGACTCTAAATGAAATAAAATCGTCTCAATACAGACCATGTCCAACCCAAAAAATCTTTGTTTACCTCCGATAGCCAACATCCTCCGAGATCTAGACATGCGGTTCACCTGGGTGGTAATTTACATGGTAAAACCATAAATATCGCTAAGAACAGTATACCTTGTATTACATGTAGTTTTGAGTGTGTCAGGGTGGGGGGGGGGTCATTGGGGGGGGGGGGGGGGGGGGTCGATGGACATTTCTTTATATCTGCTGTCTTTAAGGCTCAACTTTTTGTAAATGGAAAATTTCTGTTTACTAACATATTAATATTTTTATATACTGCACTCTCCTCAACTTTTATGTTAGCATATATTTTCAATCAGTCACAGATTTCAAAAAAAGGATAAATCCTGGTTCAGCAGGATAAGGATAAGGGTTAAAAATTGGCCAGAAAATTACAAGTCTGCTAGAGAGATGGCACTGATTAATGAACACACTGCCTTGTCCAATGAGCTTCTCATGTTTGTTGGCTTTGTTTGTTGTTGTTTTTTATTCTCATATCTACAAAATCTACATAAAAAGCCACTGATGGGTCATTAGCCTCATAAGTAGAAAGATTATCAACTTTAGCATACTTTTTAATTAAGACATCAATATTTTTCAAGCTTGGCCAATTAAAAAGCAACTTTATTATAGAATTAAATGAATTGGTTCAAAAAACATTTTTGGCTAATGGAATCATTCAATCTGTGTGATGCAATATTTTGATAGTCTACTACAAATGTTGGGTGGTCACAAATAAGAATTACACCCCACCCCACCCCTCCCCACCACAGAATAGATTGACAAAGCTCTAGATAAGAGTACATAATTAAAAAATTATCATCTTATCTATCAACCAAAACATATGTTGTGGGTACTCAAAAGAACCGCCTCATTGAGACGGTTCTTTTGAGCACCCAAAACAAATGTTTAAACTGATGGACAAGTTTACGATCAATTTTTTTATCTGCACTTATAGTAAGCTAGGTTTAATGAGAAGGAGCCAGCTCATATGGGCCTTGTTTGGGAAAAAACGGTCTTCCGAGTTTGCAACCAGGTAAAAGACTCAAGCTACAGAGGCTAGCTACATGTAGAAGATGTTAAAATTATAAATGAAGCAAGTTTAGATATCATTCTTTGCAGGAAGTGAACAACAAAGGAGCTCATCAGACTGTGTGGATTCCCAGGCTGGTCTGCGCCTTTGTTGTTCCCTTATAACATAGCCAGATTATCTCACGTCATGGCTCATATATCTCTTTTCCCCAGCAACGTGTACAGTAGGAGCTGATTTCCTCAAATGTAAATATTTACAGGAACAGCATAACATTTTCTCTACTTTAATAATGAAGCAACAGGATATTTCAACCGATCATAGCCCTAGAAAAGACGCTACAAGGTAGCCAGACTACTATTAGAGACAGTTCTTTTGAGTACCCACAACTATCATATGTTTTGGTTGATAAATAATTATTTTTAATTAGAACTCTTATCTTGTGGCCTGAAGCAAAATATTATATTTTAAAATTTGAAAAGGGTCTTATTTTACAATGTATATGTTATATATATGGATAAAGATAAATGGGATAGATTGGCTCACAGAGATCAAAATTGGCTAAAATCAGGGGCATAGCTTGTCTAAAATTCAATGTAGGCAATTGTGGTGACGTGGTTAATGGATTTATGCAAAACAATATTTGAAAGGACTATTAACTAATAGCATAGACCCAGATGAGACGCAGCAAAATGTGGTGTCTCATCAGGGTCTGCACTTTTTGTCATATTAGTAATTCTTGGAATTAAATCTTATATGAATCAGGACCTCTTTCACTTTGTTGATGGGTGCTAATCTTAGAGCAGATACTGCAACTACATACAACTACCAAAATTGGAATTAGACATTACAATTGCTTTGTTTGTTTGTTTAGTTGTTTTGATTTTTTACATCCCATCAACAATTTTTCAGTTATGTAGGGACAGGACTTCCTGGGTTGAACAAGTACTAAGCTAGGATTAATGTGTCTTGCTCAAGGACGCAATGCAGTGACCCCAGTGAGGCTTGAACCCACGGCCCCTCGGTCTTGAGTCAAGCACTCTACCACTGAGCCTCTGCGCTCCCAATCACAATTGCTTTTCCACACATATTTTGAATGTGTATTATAAAGAAACATTCAGAAATGGGATAGAATAATCCCATATTTTAGGCTCAAATGTGTATGCAAATGCTTTTTGTGTATATTCAGGGGTGTGGAAACAGTAAAATTTTCTACTTGTCCAAGGACAAGTAAATAGCCAAAATGTTCTTATCCATAGAAAATTTTACTTGCCCGAAAGAACAAATTAGCTTATACCGTACTGTGCTTAAACAATTTATTCTTTCAAAAACAGTATGAAACCAGATATATATCAACTCTTGCAAACAGTATGGATCCTGATCAGCTAGCTTCTCTTGTAAACAGTGTAGATCCAGATCAGCTGGCCTCTAAAGTGGCCAGCTGATCAGGATCCACACTGTTTTCAATGCAAGATGTGAGCTCGTAATAATTAATCAAAGTATGAAATACAGAATTGTATTAACTTAATACATTTGTACTTGTCCAAGGACAAGTAAAAAGAAATTTTCAACTTGTCCTGAATGAAATGGGACCAGGGCGGACAAGTCGGGCATGGTATTTCCACAGCCCTGGTATATGGTAGCTACACCCATGAAAATGGAGTTAAACAGCAATCAGAGAAAACAATAATCGACATAAATTACAAATTTGATCACTTGCAACTGTGCCTGTATATTGCTATGCTGACGGAAATGCCATTATAAATGGAGAAAATCATGCCTAAGTTCCCTAGAACATGTAAAAATTGAGTTGATGATCTACTGCAGCTGTGTGTTGCAAGAAAATTAGCTTCCAGCAGGCAATAAAGATTCTTAATATTGGGAACTCAACTGGAGCTATTCTTCAGTGCACATTTTGTAATTATTTTTTCTTGTTTCTGTTTTTTCATTGCCAATTAGAATACAAAGGAATAATCATTTTCGACCAAAACATATACAAAATGTACTATTGGTATTCATAGTTACATGTTCTCAACATCACACAAAATAAAGAAAAAAATATGTGCCCTACCCAAAATTTTTACCCCCTACCGGAAACTTTTTTCTCCTAATTCTGAAGTTGGAAGCATATATCAGAACAAAACACGTATCAAAATGACTATCCGAAACGAAAATTTAAATTTCTATGTATTCATATATTGGAAGAAAGAAAAAGGACTGAAACAAGGTTATATCTTCGAACATACATGTAGACCCTTTTATATCAATTTCCAGGCAGAGCTGAATATTCCAAGATAAAAACTTCTCAAAAAAAAGTTTCCTATATGTACCTATAGCTACCTACCCTTAATCTTTTTCAGGGTGAAACCTGAACCACACATATATTTTTTGGCCTACATGTATATTTTTTAACCGACGAATAAGAAAAATTCAGGGTTTAATGTTCAGTCAAATAGCTTTGTTTTCTGGCCTATGGATATCTAGACCACAGAAGGGCACATCTATTGAGTCAAGAGCTCAATCCTCCTTTCTACCCATGTAGGCTTGCCAACAGTGTGCAATTACAATTGCAGTTCTGTAAATGAGCGGAAACAAAGAAATGACCCAAAGCAATCTAACATGCTGCAGCAAATGTAATGAGTTTTGCAGATCTCTAGGCAAGAATCAATCAATTAGTCAAACTGCACTTTCCCTGCATACTCACTCAGGGCTTCACACAGCCCTAGTTAAGTCAAATTTAAATGTACATGCAGCAACATGTATGAGCATCTAATTTTAGCTAATTTTCTAATCATTCAACCAAATATATATGAGGGTGTCAACGGGTTTACTGATCAGCGAATTATGGCCCAAAAGTTTTAGGATTTTTATGAATAATTTTGCTAAATAGCGGAACAAGCATCACTAGTGATAAGCAAATTTGCCGACAAACTATACATGTACTGTTTAGTGATTTTAGCAAGAAAAAATTACAGAGTAGCGGAACTGTTAGCAAATTCCACAAAAAATGTGTTATTTTCACTCTGTTTTTTCAGTAAGCCTCCTTATGATCTAGCCACAGTTGTGTCCCCTGCTTCTAGACAATTATTTCTTTCCAGCTAAAAAAAGTATTGTTGTTGTTTTTTAAAAAAATGAAAGATTTTAAAGACATTTTACTTCTTTGGCCTAACTTTACTGATTATTGATTTTTTGGCCTGAATTTTACTGATTACTGATTTTTTGGCCTAAATTTTACTCAGACCCTCATACACATGTATGTGATGTTGGTTCAAAAAATGAAATGCCCAAAACAAATCTTGGTACTCTTTTGGGTACCCACAAGAATTATTATGATTCAGAAATGGTAAAGATAATTAAGTGACATGCCCAGTGTACAATGTAAGTAGAGTAGGAGGAAGTGGCAAATCAACATTTTTTAAACTCTCAGTGCTAGCGGCCACTTTTGTCATCTGCTGGTAACCTTTGCAACAACACCACTGAAAAATTGTTGACTGCCTCTGTGATTTAAAGTGCCAAAACAAAGGAAAGCCGGTTTTCTCATGAGGTTTTAACTTAACTTTGTTGGTTTAGACTAAATAATTGCATTAATATAGAAGTACAAAATTAAGAGACCTCTTCAACCATACATGTATATAATGTCCCGTTGTCCCTCTTCAGGCCTTCAGATTTATGGTGTGCCCGGGTCACTGTCATTGTGCCATGATTTCAAAATATGGCCTATAGCTTTCCAAAGCAGTGGGGCCCAGTGAACCCATGCCTTTTAGTTGTGAAGAAATCTCACTTTAATAAAAAATTTCGTCTTACAGCGAGTCTACGGACTCCACAAAACAGTTGTCAATACAGTAAAACATATCTTAAGAAGCAACTCAAAATAAGACAAAACAAAGATCTTAATAACAAATGACAGTTTAATGAAGGTCAAAGGATTGCAGAATGCTCCCTTTGGAGCATTCTGCTATACTTCTGACCTGCATTAAGAGATAATTGGTCTTCTTTTTTGAGTGGCAACTTAAGACAGATTTTACTGTATAATCTAAATCAGCAGTCAATATACAAATATGCATACAAGTGTCTAAGTCATTGTGTAGATAAAGTATACTACCCAAATGTCAACTGTGGTTAGTTTGATATGCGTGGGCCCAATATTTCAGAAAATCACCCACCATTTTTGCTGCATGGGTCACTTTGGCCCACCAATCTTGAAAAAAAACTGAAGACCTGCCTCTTAAATATTACAAACATGTAGGTATGTTTCAGGCTTGTAGAAAAAGTGATGAAAAACTGAAAAAATATTTTTACAACTGTGAGGTGCCTTAAAAACAAGGGACAAATGATAAAAACATTAGAAAACAGGCAAAAAACTTATGGGACAATGCCCCACTCAAGCCAAACCAGTAAGACATTTTAAAATATTGTGTGATAAAATCAGAGCACTTTTAAAAATTCTCACAACTTATGTCTATTAACTTCAATGATCTCTTTCCTTAACCACTTAAAATAAAATGTCCTCATATTATTACCATAAATGTTCTAAAAGTTTGAGCACTTGTCTGCTGAAATGGCCTAGACAAACAATGCAGTCCCAGATCAGACAGCTTCTGAAGACAAGCATTCTGTAAATCCTAGCCCTAATAAACAACATTTTATTTGATAACAGAAAGAGAAAAAAGTTCAAAATTTAAGAACATTTACAGTACATGTATGCTGGACAGATAAGAATCAGGGAATAAGCTAGGGGGCAACTATGGCAAAAATGTCTCCCTATGGGCCGAAATCTCACCCTAAATGGGACCCAGGGAGAAGTGGGAGTCTCCCTAAAAAAATATATATATCTTTATTTTTTTTTTTTTTTAGGGAGACTCTTTTCATTCTGTCACCACAAAAAGGCAAGCTGTGGTGACAATTTACTACCACTGCATGGTATTTCTCCTTCCATTTATTGGCAATAGTATGTATTATGACTAATGTGCTTCTAAACTGACAGAAAATGCTGTAACTTTGGGCTATAACTTCTCCCTATCTGACTGTCACTTCTCCCTAATGTCAGGGCCCAGCTTGAACCCTGTGAACACTCACAGTTATAAGCGAAAGTAAGCAATTAATATCAATATCAAACTGCTCCTTAGACAGAAGTAAACAGGGATTAAGTTTGGTGTCTGCCCTTTGTCATTGCCCGATAATCTTTCCAGATGTCCGAGACCTTACTGGACAATTTGTTAACAACAAATTTTAAGTTTATTTAGCATTTACTATTTACAAGCAAAGTGGAAAACTCTGTGGATCAGGATCTCTTTAAGAAGCCAGCTGATCTTGCTCTACACTGTTTTCAAACAAGAAAGTAAGAAGGTTCAGCAAAGTAAGGATTTAAACTTATTATATGCTCCCAATTCTTTTTTGGAAGGCTATACAGTGATTTTATTGGGATTAGCTTTTCCTTCCCATTTGGGAAAATATTTTATTAAAATTGGGAAAATAAAGGCCATTTTTGGATTGGGAATGACTCATATATAGGGCCATAATTTAAACGGCCAAATAAAATCACTGCTATATAAAAATATACTGGTGTTTGCTTCTTGACAGAGAGTGAAAGAATTACATGAATAAATTTACATTGAAATATGCCTTAGGTTTGTAGCAAATTTCAAAATGAGCCCCCACCCAGGCCACCCTGACAAAATTTTAACATCAAATTATTGCCCAAAGTAATATTGACCTAAATTTTTCAATTTCCAACACAAATTATTATTTGCAATAATTTTGTGTCTCAATGTCAATGTTTGAATAATTTTAGCTACGACAGCACCTGTGTCATTGTGTATTTCCTCTCATGGCTCTCTTGCTTCCTGCATGCAATCAGAATTGGCAAGAATTTTTCCTTCCAATAAATGAAAACAGTTTTAACCCTTTTTCATTCTGATGGATTTTCCCAAACATATTGATACAATAGGTAGGTATCCAGACTGAAAAGGGCTAAATATAATGCACATGTTTGATTCGCAGGCAAAACTTGGCGTGATATTAATTTTTTTACAAAATCTGTGTTTTGGTAAACTTTTACAAACTCCAGTCCACTTTTGTGATTGACGGGTTAAGGTTACGTTACCTAAGAGATCACATTGGCGTAGCTCCCATTATGCAGTTACTCACATGCATAATAAAAATAGTAACATTCAAGGAAGGTCAACTAGTGTGGTAAGCGTTATTTTCAATGACATAAGGAAATTCTCTGAATTCTCTGAATTTGCTCCCTCTGTAAGCAAATTCTTTCCTTTCAGAGTTCCCCGGCATTATGAAAAGGGATGCAATTGAAGAGAATCACTGCTTGATCCAGTAGTCTCCCTTTGATGTGCGTAACCTTTTCAGCATTCTGGCTACACCATTGGATCAGCAAATTCAAGCTTACCCAGGCCTCCAGATAAGAGCGTGTATTGGAAAATTATTTTCTTAATTTCTCTTTCAAAACATATGTTGTAGGTACCCAAAAGAAACGTCTCAACGAGACGGTTCTTTTGAGCATCCAAAACACATGTTTAAATTAATGGGTAAGAAAATAATTACAATTTAACGCAAATAAAAATTTCTTATCTGGACCTATGCTTACCTGGTCACAAATAAGATCCCATTTCTTTTCATCATCATAATTCTTGAGGACTTTAGCTTTGTCAGGAGGAAGGTCCATAGACGTCTGAAATAATCCATATTTACCAAACAAAATTTTTCAGTATAAAAGTGATAATATTATCTTACCTATCAGTTTAACATAGGTTTTGGGTGCTCAAATGAACCATCTCATTGAGACAGTTCTTTTGAGTATGCAAAACATGCTTTGCTTGCTATTTAAGAAAATTAAATTTTAATTACAGTAAAAACCTGATTATACCGTTTAACTCTTTGAAAGCTGGGTAATCTTGCATGCTTTTGGTAATCTGCTTATCTTTTTCAAAATTTTTACTTTTAAAATAAATTCTTACATGAATATCACTAGAGTGTCAAACAGTTCAGATCCAGATCCGGCCAGACATTTCAGGGATTTTCAAAGGCCTAATTTGAGGCAGAATATCGGCCCTTTCCCAAGTGAAAAATTAGCAAAAACTTTTCAAAATGGTGTATATCATTCCCAATTTCTTAGTTCTACATTTTGGTGAAAATTTCAGGAAAATCTGAGCAACAATAACAAGTTACATGTACAGATGCATGAAAATTTGCATAAAATGAGTTTTTATGATTGGCAATTGAAGCAACAAATATTCTACAGCTTTACACTGCTAATTTTATATATCCATAATTTTTAATCAATTTAAAAGTGAGGTCCAGTTCTTTTAGACTGCATCAAGTTTTCCCAGCTTTGATGGTCCAAATGCCCTTTTCCCAAATTCAACAGGCCCCTGGCCCTGACTTCAGAAAGATAGGAAAATCCCTGCGCTTTGATCTCAATCCAAGCTGTTTTTAATTTTAACTGTTACATAGATGTAAATAGTCATTCTTTTAAAAAGCATGATTTTTCAAGGGTCATTAGAGATTTAGAAAGCACAGACTGGGAAGCTGTTTTCCATGGACTTGACTTGACTGATTCCTGGGACATCCTTATAGAAAAGATAACCAGATTACTTGAGAAACATGTACCAGTGAAAAAAGGTCTCATCTGGGCAGGGCAAGAAAAATCCATAATATCATCATGTGCCGTGACATGTGATTTCCAACAATGTGGCATTTTGACATGTGTAGACTCAGATGAGCCTGTGAAGCCTCCTGTTAAGCTTAGAAACTCCAAATGATATTCAGTCAGTAGCTTAACACTCATAGAATATTCAAGAGATTAGCAAAGGCTCTGATCAGACTGCGCATACCACATTGTTGGAAATCCCATGTCACAGCTCATATGTAAACAACAGTGGTATAGATGAGATTAAATGCATGCATACAAAATGGGAAAAAAAATCAGTACTGCAAGACTGAGGAGAATTATGTGCTGTATAAAAAAAATGCCAGAAACAAAGTGAAATCAGAAATGAGAAAATCAAAATACACTTATAAGAGTGACCTTGCTTACAAGCAGAGATGGGGTAATCGTAATCTGTAATCATGATTACTTGTAATCGATTACTTTTTTCAGTAATCATAAAGTAATCTGTAATCGTGGATTTTTATGATTACAAGTAATCGTAATGTAATTGATTACATTGCAAAATTGCCTGTAATCATGATTACTTTACGATTACTTTATGATTACTTTTGCTTTTTTTACAAAACAAAATAAGAAACTGGTTAAAAACTGTTGTAAGTTGTACAGTGACAGGTACCAGCAATAGATCAGAGAATAATGGATGTTTGAAACAAGGAATGTCTGTTCTGTATTCAGCAATTAAAGGGTTAGTAGATTAATATGTTATCTGCAAGTGACAAAATTGTCCTGATATCCTATACAAACTGTTTGGACTCAATCAGGCCCAACAAAATGTTTGGCCAGATCTGAATTCAAACTATTTGATACTGATTGTTTATATCTTAACAAATAGTGCAGACCCTGATGAAATGCCACCTAATGTTGCATCTCACCTTGGAGACAGTTTGCAAAAAATGTCTGTTCTGTATGCAGCAATGAAAGGGTTTGTAGATTAACCTGTTACATGCTAGTGACAACTTTTGTCATCTGTCTATATCCTATGCAAACAGTTTGGGCTCAGTCAGGCCTAACAAAATGTTGGGCCAGATCTAAATTCAAACTTTTGATACTGATGCTATCCCTGAAAGAATTTTCATCAAAAGAAGGGGAATTCTGAAAATATGAACAGAATGACAAAAACATTTAAAATTATCTTTAGCAAAAATATAACATGCAGGAAAAGGTACCTTGTATGTTAAATACAGTTGGATAGTCTTGAGCCAAGCTCAGAGTTGACATTATCTAATCAGATACATATTTAAAGTCAAAACTTTCTATGTCCAATTTCATTTTTCTGAAAAATTTGTCTATAATAATTGTGAACATTGAATGACATTATTGGTCAACTTTTTTATTAGCTCTGCTGTCAAATGAAATAAGGACCCTTTTCTTAAGTGTTTATTTAATCCATAAGTAACTTTTATGACAGTTTAGTTTTAACACCTTTTAGCAAGTGTTTAATCTTGACCATTTTCCTGCTGAATATGATCTCATTTTTAGTTTCTATATAATTTTGTCATTCTTTTTATAGACATACATGAAACATAATAAATTTATTCCAATTATCAGGATTAAATTTAATGAAATAAAAGAATATCCAAAATATTAGGTAATAATGGAAGCTGGACTAATTTACTTCAGGAGGTCATTTCTCTGAATATGATAGAATTGGGATAAAATCCAAAATTCTTTATAAAGTACATCATATTAAAAGAGACCATACCTCATTCAGCATGCTTTAATGGTACATATGTATGACTCCATGTTTAATTATGGGACGTAGATGCAGTTTAGAAACTTTGATCAGAAAGTGCAGTTATTCAGACTGATAAGGATCTTCACTGACTATCATCTAGCCATTAGTCTTTGTTTAAATAGCAGAGTTCTAGGTGCTTCATATTTATTAGTTGTAGCTGATTTCACATTACTAAAAAGATATTTTGAATAATTTTAATTTCTCCTTCCACAGAAACATAAATCTGAAGCACATGGAACTGTGTTCTTTATGATGCATGTAAAACAATAGTCAAATTTTGAGGTTGACTTAAAACAGCCAAATATGGCTATTTTAACTGTACCAGGGATATTTTGCAAGATATTATTTAAGATAAATGAGCTGATCAAATGTGTACCAATGCTTATATTTAGAATAATATGGGATTTTTGAATACTGTTGTTTTATTCTTTATTTCATATAGTAAACCTTGTAGCTCTGTAAGTAGAACTGAGAACCATAGCTAAGTTTTCCTTTCTTCAGGATAACATTCTATTTAGTCTTGAAATATAATACAGTTAATTTATTGCTCAAAAGTAATCATAAGTAATCATAAAGTAATCATGATTACTTTGCAATGTAATCTGTAATTGTAATCGATTACATTTGAAAAAAAAGTAATTGTAATTGTAATCAGTAATCATGAAATTTCAAAGTAATTGTAATTGTAATCGATTACATTTGCATGTAATCGACCCCAACTCTGCTTACAAGATAAAGACTGATCCAAAATTATTCCGGAGCTACGTTAGATATAAATTAAAAACCAAAACCAGCTTGAGTCAGCTAAAATTACCATGTGGGACCCTTATAAACTACAACAACCAAAAGGCAGGACTGTTGAATAAATTTTTTGCAAGTGTTTTTTGAAACGGAGGAAGTAGAACCATCACCAGATTTTCCAGACAGGGAATTTGACGAGGCAATAACAACAGTGGACATTTAAGAGAATGTAGTCCTGAAGGCAATCTCGAAATTGAAACCATCAAAATCACAAAAATCCGAAACAGCCAAAAATGAACTTTATCAGAAAAAAGAGACAACCAGTCAAGGAAGATGGCGACTTGCAGGTAGATCACCAGAAAGTTGTTTCAATTTCAGCAAAATAGTGGAGAAAAGGACAAAAAATACCTGAATTAGAGTGTTTTTTTAAGAACAGAATATAAGGGAGGGCGAGCATTCCTTTATTTCAACAGAAAATACACTGTTGTAGACACCCCTGGTCTTTTCTAAAAGGTAATTGCAGTTAATATCACAAGATTTCAACATGTACCAGTATGCGTTTTTTTTATCTGTACAATTAATTTGATACTGTAACATTTCATAAGACTTAAGACAAATTTTATTTAAAGTCCGAGAGTAAAAACAAGCATCTGTCATATGAAACGACAGATATATTGATAAAGTTGGGCTTACGTCACAGCCGCCATATTGTTTCAAATGCGAGGTGCAAAAACTCTGAACTCCTTGCTTTTTATCGCCATGATTTAATCATTTTTAACCCTTATCCGAAAATTTTGATCGACAAAAAATCAAAAACCAGAGGAGAAAAACCACAAACTATGGAATTATGTTGAAGAAAACACCATTTTCTGTAGGTCTTTAATTTATTTACATGAGAAATTCTTTATGGAAATATTAAAGCTGAAAGTTGGCTTCTTTCAACGATGAAGACCCAAGCTTGTACCTCCAACTAATGGCGCTAGGTGGCGCTTTAGATAACTGTTTCTGTTTTCTTTTGCCAGGAGAGTTCCTTTGCAGACCTTATGAATTCTATTGTCAGACATAATTTTTTTCCTTTTATGAGCTTCTTGGACCTACTCAAACCATATATCTAACCATGGACCCTCTTAAAATACACCGGGCCGAGCTGAATCAGGCCTAGTTGACTCAGGGGCAGACTTGACTTCAGGCTGGGTTGACCCGCTACCAACTTCAATCTTACCAAAACTTTTGTAAATCTCCTATCCAATTCACTTGGATCAGGCATTGGCAGGCGGATTGGCATGCTGGTGTTCCTTAGCTCGTGACGCTTCTGTGTGTTTGTCACGCTTTCTGAATTTCCCATATTCTTGTAAGGTGTAACTTTTTTATCCCCAGCCCCCACCCAGCTTCCAGCGGCTGAGGAGGACAGAGAATTTTGCCCGAGTGATTTTACATTGTAATGCGATGCCTCGAAATGTGCTGGCAATTAAAAGTAAGTAGATCCGATTTGTGAATGAACGGCTACATGTGTCGAAACATTAAATATTTCCAAAATATAAACTGAAAACAAATGCCTGATACTTTCTTCTGTGCCTGACTCACTTCCCGTTTGAGTCTCGCGAGAAGTAAACGAAGCTGAGAACCAAATTTACTTTCATGGGCGTAGACGGCACCCAGATCTGAATTCAACCTGAAATACGTAAAGTTGGAATTTTACTGTTCTTATTCTAGACTGGTTCTCTCCCTTTAATAGCTTGTCAGCATATTAAGACAGGTACTATCCTGCCAGCAAAGAGTGACAGTGACGTCATGTTTTGTTTACACAGTTATCAGGGACTAAGAATCGATAGATCACTTGTGTATTAATCCTATCCACAGGATAGGAATAATACACAAGTAATCTATCGATTCACGTTAACTCAAGTGGCGTGTACAACTTAATGTTTTACTAAGCAATTGTAAACAAAACATTGCGTCGCTGTCACTCTTGGTTGGCACGACAGTAGCTAGCAGTCGCCAGTGCGTCTATTTATAGCATACACTCTGACGTAGTATTGGGAAAATACGTAGTATTGGAAAAATACCTGTGACGTCTTGAGTCCGATAAAAAGTGCATTTTCGATTTTCAAACAAGCCCCCAGCTAGCACCCATCACGAGCCACTATCGGCACGCCAAAGAACCGTCAACCGCGGATGGCGGTTCGTTGGCGGGCCGATAGTGGCCCAATTGTAGATGCAGATTGGATTTTTTTAGAAAGTTTATTTTGTTCTGTTATCAGAATATGGCAACTGAAACATTACTGGCGTTTGTTTTGAAAAGTAAAATAGCATTATCAATAGTTAATTGTGACCGTATTTTTGAAGCCTTTGCAATCTAAAAGTGTTAAAGTAGCACAGTTCACAGATACTTTGTCATTTTCGCCAACGGGTTATGGGAAGTCTTTGGTGTTCGAGTTGCTGCCTAGATTAAGTGATACCAAAGCCCTTATCATCAGCCCTTTGAATGCTATTATAGAGGAACAGACGACCAAACTGGGCGACAGATCATTTCGAGTAGATGCAAAGCTGGTGAAAGACATACACATACGAGATTCAGCAGGTAAGTGGCAAATAAAATGAACGAGGGATACACACAGACAGACACACGAACGCCCGCTTACGAGGCAGTGTGACATTTAACAATGGAAAATAAATTGTATGAATATTGCTTAGTGAATCTATAATGAAAGCGTCAGTCATTTATATCCCCTGACCCTAAGCTTATTAGTGCCGAGATTTAACTCTCGATGAGTCCCAGCAGTGCCGTAGATGTGCTGTTGTTTGTTTGATTTCCCGCCAAAGTAGGCTTCCTATTTATGTCATACTTTACAACAGAGGGGAAGCCATGGAGAAGAATGGAGTGAGGATAAATGCACTGCAGGAAAGACACAAAGATCATGATCTGTGGTACAGGCCTGAACCTCCATGCGCTGTATGTCGTACAGGAAAAGACAACGACAGCATCTACTGCAATGACTGCAAACTCTGCATGCTCAATCTTGAATTGCAGCGAGCTACAACGACTGACACCAAATTCACTTTTGTTTATAAATATCTTAAATTATCAAGAAGATTAGCTCCACATTCGAACACTCTTCATTGACTGGAAACCAGAAAATGGTACTAAGATATACAGTGTAGATCCAGATGAGATGTCTACGGAAATATAAATTCGTCTTCGTCGACTGGTAGCGAGTAAATGACACTTTGCTATACCTTGAATGTTTGAAATTATTCAGTGTCTGTACATTTTGCTTTTATAAAAGTAAGTAAGGGTGCAAAGATCATGAATCGATACAATCAAGTACCACACCTGACACAGGATACCAATGGGAAAGTGACAAACTAACAGTTAGCCACCACAAACGAGAGCCAAGAGGTCAGCCCTTTCCCAGCAGGTGACCACAAGGCACATATAAACAGACGCGCACAAAGGCACAGCAAACACAAGACAGAAAAAACATAAAAGGTCCACAAAGGAAGTACCACCTTGGAACGGTCAGTAAAATACTTTACTGGAGGGCTTAAACCGGTTTTACGGCGCCAACCTCACCCTTAATTCAGATGTGGATAAAGACACATAGATATTTGGTTTGCATGAAAGACCCCTAACATATCAATGCATCACCTCCTAAAACATATAAATCAAGATATAACAAGGAGATAAAGCAAAGATGAGGACTCAAGTCTGTATTCAAGTACAGCTATAAATTTTTACTTGAATTTCACATTTCGCACTTGTGGTGTTTTTTTTTTTCTTTTTCATTATGAATATTTTATTATAAAGAGTGAGTGTGACGCATAAATGCCAAAATCACACAGAAGACAAAGAAGACAATTAAGGTAAAGCAACCAACTCTCTCTTCCTCGAGGAGATGTTTGCAAAACTAGAAAAGACACAAAGTACTGCATAACAATACAATGGCGTAATACAAAACCACAACAAACAACAGGAGCAATAATTAATGATTAACCAGCAACAGAACCACCGCCTTAGAACAGACTGCTGCCATAGGCACTGTGGGGACTTGAATTGGTTTTATTGGCCACATCCTCGCCCTAGATTCTGCTTATTATAACTTATACAATATATCATCACATAGAAACAATCTAATCAAATTAATACAGTGTGATGAAACAAAGAAAAGGGCTCACAACTCACAGATAGTCAGAGCTGAAGAAAACCTCAAGTTTAGCCAGGGTGTGCCCAGCCAAAGACAATCACCAGGAGCAAAACCTACGGATTGAAGCTTTTGGTCAGGGCCATTATTGAGTCTGAGGCTGTTGGGGAGGCCAAAATATTATTTTGTCCTCTGTTGGGGGGGGGGGCGTGGTCACAAAATCAGATTTTTAGGGATAGGGGTAATAGCCCCAGACCCCCTAATATAAACATGTGTTATATCTATGGCTGCCACTTTATGTTTTGTCTAGTTTATAATTTCTGAACCTCAACATCTTATCTTTAATCACATCATCATTTCATAAAAAAAAAAAAATCATTTTCTTCCTGTATGACATCAGTGACATTTTTGAAATAGAAGACAAAACTGGGACCCCTAGGAATTCTAGTTTGTGCAGCTCTTGCTCAGGTTCAGATTTCAGGACTATTCTAGTGTGAGCAGCATTACGATCTTAAAATGTCATTAAACGCAAGGTATTACCACTTATTAATACCATACATTATCTCTCTAGTAAGCTTTTTATATTGAAATATTGAAAAACACTGATTAGCCTGACCAGTACAAAGTACAAAGTTAGTAAGGATGCAAAGATCAGGAATCTAGTACCACACCTGACCCAGGCTACCAATGGGAAAGTGACAAACTCACAGTTAGACACCATAAACGAGAGCCAAGAGGTCAGCCCTTTCCCAGCAGGTGACCACAAGGCACAAATAAACAGACGGGCACAAAGGCATAACAAACACAAGACAGAAAAAAACCGTAAATGATCCACAAAAGAAGTACCGTCTTTGAACGGTCAGTAAAAGTATTTTACTGGAGGGCTTAAACCGGTTTCACTGCGCCAATCTCACCCTTAATTCAGGTTTGGATCAAGACATAAATATTTGGTTTGCATGAAAGACCCCTAACTTATCAATGAATCATCTCCTAGAACATATAAATCAAGATGTTAAAATAGATAAAGTAAAGATAAGGACCCAACAGTAAATAAAACTGAATACCGGAGCAAAGGAAATCCAACAAGTAAATCCAGGTGGACCTGACGAACAGCCAAAGCATCAGGCTCCTATCATCTCATCAATAGATAAGTCTTTAAGTTGGAACCGTCATAGAGTCTGAAGTCCGACCAACCGGCGTGCGATTAAAGAGGAAAGCAAAGCTGGCAACCATGATTGGGTTGACCACCAAGCATGCAGTCTGCTGCAATATATTAATGTTATAGCCAATCTTTTAATAATGGGAAATTATTTTTATGAACTGCGCTGAAAAATTATAAGAGCCAACAATCTTCTTCAATTTATATATCAAGTCACCATAAAAAACAGGTTCCTAAAGTCCTTGTCGCAAGAGAGATTTAAGTCCAACTGGGAATTTAGATATCAAATCAAAGTATTGTCTATAAAATTTAGAAAATGTTTTGCAAAGTTTATGATACCGATAGCCTTGTTTAAGACGTTTCTGAGTTAACAATTTATTGCCAGTGTTGAAGTCAGTAACATGGCTAGATGCTCTAGCTAAACGAATGAGCTGAGTTTTGCATGTAGCAAGTTTATCAATTATACTTTCAAGAGAGAGAATAACAGAGGCGCTGATCAGATTGTGCGGATGCACCGGTCTGCGCCTTTGTTGTTTGCATGCAACTAGTCAGATTTTCTCATGACGCGGCCAAAATCTATATATCTATCATCTTTTACTCAGGCAATCATATATGATCATTATCTGAGTTGAGCGTGTGTTTTTTTAATTTTGAGAAAAAAAACTTCTGACTGAGTATTTTAAATGAATGCCCTGGGAGTGCAGTCGCTTAGTGGTAGAGTGCTTGACTCGAGACCGAGGGCCTCGTGTTCAAGCCTCACTGGCATCATTGCGTTGTGTCCTTGAGTAAGAACATTAATCTTAGCTTAGTACTGGTTCAACCCAGGAAGATCTGTTCCTTTATAACTGAAAGATTGTTGATGGGACGTAAAGAATCAAATCGAACAAACAAATGAGTGCCCTGAACTCCTCTGTGGTCTCAGCTGCGACCACAGAAGGAGCCAGACTATAGTCCTTAGGAAAAAAAAACACTCCAGGGCATTACTATAAGTCTGGGGCCTGCGATACTGTGAGTTGTGTGATGACCTCGTAGATCTTGTTCTCTGAGATGTGGTCAAGTACTTGCCTTTATCAATAGACATAGCCCCACTGTGAATCTTGTGGAAGAAAAGCAGAGAGAACTGCTCCCTCTGGGCCTCCAGAGTTGGCCATTGCAGCTCATCGAGCATTTCAGTATCACTATTAGTGTTGTGCCACCTCCTGCTGGTCCAGCGGGCTGCCATCCTCTGTACCTTTTGAATCTGAGTTTTACAGTAGGGGCTCCAAATATGTGTTGCATACTACAGTTTAGGGCGTACCAAAGTTTAAACGATATAAATTGTGGTCATGTCAGAAATGTGTGATGCGCTCCATTATCTTTTGGACAATATATTTATAAGATTTGGCTCAAAATTATATAGACAAATTGTAGGTATTCCAATGAGTACTAATTGTGCTCCTCTTGTTGCAGATTTGTTTTTGTTTTGTTATGAGAATGACTTTATGTTGTCTCTGTCAGACAATTATCAAACTGATATTATTGAAGCTTCTAACTCCACCTCCAGATACTTAGATGACTTACTAAATATTGATAATCCTTATTTTGAACAAATGGTAGGTCAGATATATCCAACTGAACTTCAGTTAAATAAGGCGAATTCTTCTGATACTGAAGCTCCGTTTTTGGTCTTGAACTTGTCAATAACAAATGGCATAGTTTCTTCTAAAATTTATGATAAACGGGATGATTTTAATTTTGAAATAGTAAATTTCCCCTTTCTTGATGGAGATGTTCCTAGCTCTCCTTCCTATGGTGTATATATTTCTCAGCTTATTCGTTTTGCTAGAGTGTGTTCTAATGTTGATGACTTCAACAACAGAAACTTATTTTTAACTGCTAAGTTATAAAAAAAGGTTATAGATATCATAAAATTCGAAAAGCATTTTCTAAATTTTACCACAGACACTCAGAGTTAATTGTTAAATACAACATTGGGTTAAAAACTCTTCTGCAACAAGGCATATCAGAACCTATATTTTATGGTGATTTAGTTTATAAATTCAAACGAATTGTTGGAAAACCTTATTTTAGTGATCAATTCAAAAAGATAGTGAAACGTTATATAAGGGTTGGATACAACTTGGATATCATGCGACAGTCTGCATGCCTAGTTTTAAACCCAATCACGGTTTATAGCTATGGTTTCCTCTTTAATTGCACGATGGTGGGTCAGAGGCCTCAGACTCTATGACGGCTCTGACGTAAAGCTTTAATCAATGGGTTGGTACCTGATGCATATCTGTAGCTGGACCCACCGTGGCTCAACTTGAGGGTTTCTTTAGCTCTGACTATCTGTGTGTCATGTGCCCTTTTCTTTGTTTCATCATGGTGTGTTAATTTGATTAGAGTGCTTCTCCATGACGATACATTGCATTAGTTAGATGGCCTCCATGCGAGCTGAACATTTCTTCAACAACAGCAGAATCTAGGGCGAAGATTTGGTACCAGTAAAATGCATATAAGCCCCCCGGTGGCTGAGGCTGCTGTCCTTTGTAAGGCGGAGGTTCTGTTGTTGTTGACTTTTTGTTTATTGTTGCTCCCATTGTGGGAATCTGTAATTGTTCTATGTTTTGTTGTACATTACTTTATGTCCATTCTAGTATTGCAATCATCTTGATGGGGAAGAGAGAGCTGGTTGCTTTGCTTAATTTGTCTTCCTTGTGTCTCGTGATAGTTGAGTGGCTCGTCCTCGCGGTGCCACAGGGTTGTCTGCGGTTTGTGATTGTGGTATTTCCTGATCATACCCACTTACTATTTTTGTATGCAACCTCCTTAGTACTCCTAGGTGCAAAAGCCAAGTTCCTGCAAAGGAAACTTAGCTAAAGTCTTAGTTGCTTGGAATAAATGTTAGAGATGTGTTGACTCCAATCGATGTTCTCTGTGATTGTTATGCCAAGATATTTTGCGGACTGATCGTTTTCCTAGGTTTGCTGGTGCAGTGTGTAGATGTGAATAATTTGTCTGTGTGAATAATGTCGAGTCATTCTCATAGAGTGACATTTGGCAACATTTAACTGCATTTGCCAATCGGCCTCCCAAAGCGCAAGACTGTCAAAATCATCCTACAAAATAAGACAGTCTTGCAAAGAATTAAAGTTCCTATACAGGACACAATTGTCAGCAAACAGGCGAACTGAAGACTTGATATTATCCGGTGAGTCATTTATGAAGATTAAAAAGAGAATCGGTCCTAGGACCGTGCACAGGGGTACACCGGATAAAACAGAGACTGGATCTGAGGCTTGACCATCTAAGACTACTTGTTGACTGCACCCAGAGAGCCAGGATGGGCGGACCCTAAATCAATCCTCTAACGATAATGCAGGTGTCATTATAATAATTGCATTATATTGCAGGAATGTGAACGGGAGTGGGATATGGAGTTCAATCCGTCTAAATGTCAAGTTTTTGCAGATCATGCGAAACTCAATTAATACAGCTTGTAGAGGATCTTGTACGAAATATGATAAACATCAGGTAAACAGACAGACCTCATCTTATTAGATTTTAGTAAAGCTTTTGACAAGGTCAACCATCTCAAACTTCTTTATAAATTACAGATACATGATGTGCAAGGCAAGATAATTGGATGGATTGAGTCCTTCCTAATGGGGAGAAGTCAGACTGTTGTCCTAAATGGGAATAGCTCGGATGAGCTGCAGGTTTTATTAGATGTCCCCCAGGGGTCAGTCCAGGGTCCCATCCTATTCCTGTTCTATGACTTACCAGAGAGCTGGCAGTCCCAAGTTCGTTTCTTTGCAGATGATACTGCAGTGTACTTGACCGTTTAATCAAAAGCTCCAAAATGACCTTCATATATTGCAGGAATGGGAACGGGAGTGGGATATGGAGTTCAATCCGTCTAAGTGTCCGGTTGTGCACATCACCAGGTCCATACGACCTATCAATACAACATATTCCATGCATGGCCAGGTCCTTGATTCTGTGGACAGTGCCCGATATTTGGGCGTCAACATAACATCAGACCTGAGCTTCACTCAACACTACTGCAAATGCATCTAAAAGTCTCGGCTATTTCAAACGCAATATCTTAATCAAAAATCCCGCTATAAGAGAGGCAGCCTTAAAGACCATTGTCAGCCAACAGGTAGAGTATGCTAGTACTGTTTGGAGCCCATATACAAAAAAGATATAAACAAAATTGAAATGGTTCAACGACGGGCAATTAGGTGGAAACAAAACTTATATTCTTCATATGCTAGCGTTACCCAAATGCAAAATCAACTAGGGCTAAGAACACTGGAACCGAGGAGAGCAGATGCTAGAGTGATACTGCTTTTTAAAATTATACATGGACTAGTCGCATTACCCTTGCCACAATATTTTGAACAACACTCCAGAATGACAAGACATAGTCATCCCCTCGCACTGCGTCAAATTCACACATCTGTGAACTATTACAAATACTCGTTTTACCAGCAGCAGTTGTATATTGGAATAGACTGTCATGTTCTGTTGTAACACTGGCAACGTTTGATACATTCAGCGTGGCAGCGCGGTCACTTGACCACCCCATGTTCTAACCTAAAAAAGATCAGTTTTAACCTGCCATTAATCTCCTGTACATTTTTTTCAACACTTTCATCTTTTATTCAGTTCTTTTTCCGAAAACTTTGTGTACCGTGGCTTTAAGACGCAATACACCTGCACGTAATCCTCGCGAGGGGGTGTTGCAGTATATAAAGAAAGAAAGAAAGAAAGAAAGCATTGTTTTTCACACCTTGACTGGCACGCGCACTTATTTATAACTCGAAAGGTTATTTATGATGTATATTGGCTTAGAGTTGATAATTAATAAACTTTTACGCTGGGATTCAATAAAATCCATAAAAAACGAGAACCATATCTGAGGGTCTGGATGGGGTATAATGATTAGTGAATAATGTCCCCTTTTATAATGAATAGTGAATGATTAGCCAAAAAAAATAATGAATAGTGAATAATGAGGGCCTGAAGAAAACATTAATGAATAGTGAATAATCAGATTTCTTTGCCACCTTTCTTACTTTTAATGAATAATTGGTCTTATTTTAATGAATAACCCAAAATTTTAATGAGATGAATATAATGAATAGTGAATACCAGACCCCACCATGACTCCCCCCATCCAGACCCTCATATCTAATTTCATACCCCCGAATATTGTACCATATGGGCACTTGACAAATGCGGTTAGTTATAACACGTTTGGGTCTATTCAAAATTAAAGCAGAGAAACAAACGAATGGAAGGTCCGCAAGAAATATCCTTAATAAGTTATTGTACACAAATTAAGCGAGGTTAAATCTTCTTCACAGGGTACGACCACTCTATATTCTTCAGCAAACATCTTTCTATCATGATTTTTCAGTTAGCCGCTAGGTTTGGCAAGTAGACCATTTGCTGTCACTGTTGTTGACATACTTAGCAAACAAGTATTGGCTTACGTAAAAACTGTTATGCCCTTACGAGTGAAATCCAGAGTGCTTTGGGAAGAATTACTCGAGGAAGTCATATTACTCCCTTATGTTCTTTATTGCATACACTTTTAAAGGACAAGTGCATGTGTCAGCAGGTGAGTGAAAATTGTAAGTCAACCGTCCTGCAGGACAAGTGCAATATTGAAATATTTATGTCCCCTGACGTTAGTTTATGTATTTTCACTGTCTGTGTTTAAGCAAGACCAGAATTTTTGTGGGTCATTGATGACCACTTGTTTGAAAATTTGGGGGTCATTGACAAATTTAGAGGGTCAGAACTTTTTTACATCTGTACCTAGATTTACGGAAAGACTGCCGAAATACCGGAAAGACCAAAGAATAATAGGGAACTATTGATGGTTGCATTGGGGAATTGTGAAATTTTTTATTGATTAATGAATATAATAAATAGTTTATGTTGTTTATAATTTGCTATATATATATTTAAAAGCAGTGTCAACTATTCACATGCTGGTATGTTCACTTTACTGATACATTAACTACTCATTGATTGGGTTGTTAGTTCTTGGTGTTAACAAGGGTCCTTTAATTAGGCTGGTAAGGGACAGCTCATTATTTAAGTGTCAGAGAGGGCCAGCTAAAAGTAGGGGGTCATATGAATTTCGATGTGGCTAGTAGGGGGGGGGGGGGTCACCTTTAACTTAGGCTTCCCAGCAGGCCCTGGGGGAGTCATGTTTAAATTATTCCAATAAAAGCATTACATTTTTTCCTCACTCACTCGATTTTATTAATTAAACTCTTTTAATTTAATTAAGCAGGCCACTAAATTTTTCATTTTTTTTGCAAGTAAAAATGCTTGGTGCATTTCAGATGCTCTCAAATGGCATTTGGGTGTACTAAGTAACATGGTAATGGGGAATTAATGCCAGAGGAAAAAGTAATCTATGGTAAAGACATATATACTATAGATATATATATTTTTTTTTTATTAAATTGGCTTTATGTTTAATTGTGACCATTTATGGTAGTGATGCTAAGGTTGTGATAATATTTCATACACTTAGTTTCAAGATTGTAACATATGAGACGTAACATGTGATTTCCAACAATGTGGCATTTTGACAAGTGTAGACTCAGATGAGCCTGTGCAGCCTCCTTTTTAGCTTAGATACACCAAAGGCTGGTCAGTCAGTAGCTTAATAGTCATAGTATATTTAAGCCATTGGCATAGGCTCTGATCAGACTGCCTGTATGTGCAGGCTGATCTGAGCCTTTGCTTGTTGCACATAGTGACATACCACATTGTTGGAAATCTCATGCAGCGGCTCATACATTTGTATGTCATGCTACATTTTGTATCAGGTCTGTCCCTATCAATTAAGGTAAATCCTTTATTCTAACTGAACTGTACATAAAAATCAAGCTCTATCTAATGGTAACACAAACTCAAAACTTTTGTCACACTTTTATTCCTAATATGACAATATCAAGTTCTACACAATTGCGTTTTAAATGAGTATATATACTCAATAAATTTGGTAAACACAATAATACAAATTATAGTGGTCTTTCAACTGATTATACATGATTCTCGGGGAATCAGGAACGTTGCATACATCTGGTATTTTATCATTTAAATATGATTACGCAAGAAAAGCGATTAACTGTTCCATTCAGTGATCACATCAACATTGTTCTTGTTTTGCTGAGATTCATTTCTAAAGTAAAGGACAGGGGGAACAGGGACACAAATATATATTTTTAGTGGGTCAGGACAGTTATCACTGCATATGTAATAAACCATCAATATACCAAGATCATATGAAAAGGGAGAAAACAGAATAAACAACCAACAACGGCCAGTGTTGTCTATTTATTGGTAGAATATAGACCGGTTTTGGTCATCCACTGATCTCTATCAAGATGAAATATAAGTATCAAATAAGCCTGAAGTTCTAAAATATGGATAAGAAAAGTCACATGACCCCTACTGTTATGATGTGAATAGAATAATCTAATAATAGAATGATAGAGCGAAAGAGTTCTAATAAACTGGGTATGTATTGCATATATGACATCAAGAGATAGTTCTTGATCAATCTGTTGCATTTAAATTGTCAATGGTTTCATATTTCAAAATCCCATATGCTTGTGCATAGCTGGTTTTGTTTATCTTTGGTATCCTGGGTCAGGTGTGGTACTTGATTGTATCGATTCCTGATCTTTGCACCATTACTTACTTATCTTAGGTATCGATGTCCCTTTAGTTAATTAGGCCTGTTGTTCTTGATGCTGCAGAGCTTTCTGGAGTATTGTATCAGTCTTCTGGAAGGTCTGGTTCCTTGGGATATCACTGTGAGGCTGCTAAAGTTTGCTTTATGGTAATTGTCCAATAAAATTTGGTATGTGTAGATTTCCTTAATTTCCTGTATTGGATCTTTCTCATGGCTTCTTATGTTCTGGATTTGGGTGATTTGGGTGTAATGAAATCAGGGATTTTCCTAGGCCGAATCTGGGGATGTATATTGGTCCCTTCCCAATTAAAAAATGAGCAAAAACTTCCCAAAATGGTGTATATCAATACCAATTTCTTAGCTCTATATTTTGGTGAAAATTTGATGGAAATCTGAACAAAAATACCAAAGTTACAGATGCGTGAAAATTTGCATTAAAATGTGAATGAAAATATGCTTTCATTCACATTTTTATGCAAATTTTCACAAGTTTGTCTGATGGGCCATTAAGGCAGCAAATATCTTACAGATTTACACTGCTATTTGTTATATGCTTATAATCCATTTAAAATGGTGGTCCAGTTTTCCCAATTCTGATGGTCCAAATGCTTTTCCCCCAAATTTAAAGGGCCCCTGGCCCTAACTTCAGAAAGGTTGGAAAATCCCTGGATGTGTAACTTCTAGATAGAGGTGTGACTTTGTTGGGTTCGTACAGAGATCCGTATAAAGGTGTCTGTTCTTGTTCACTGTCACGTCTAGAAAGTTGGTGATGGTTTCTCTGGTGGCTGACATGAATTTGGTAGTTGGATGACTGGAGTTTAAGGCTGCTAATGTATACCAAGGTGATTGATTGAAAATTTCTTGAAAATTGTGCTAACCCCCTTGACCGAGTTTAAGGTTTGATTAGTTTATCTGCACTTTATCTAATTAACCCCACATGTTGCTGGACTTAGACAAATTGAAATGGGGGCTCAGTGGTAGAGTGCTTGACTGGAGACTGAGGGGCTGCGTGTTGGAGCCTCACCGCCGTCACTGCATTGTGTCCTTGAGCTAGAACATTAATCCTGAGTAGCTTAGTACTGGTTCAACCTATGAAAACCCGTCCCTTTATAACTGAAAGCCAAAATGTTTTTCAAGACTATTTATCGTTTAATGCAGGTCAAAAGTATTGCAGAATGCTCCAAGGGAACCTTCATTAAGCTACCATTTGTCATTAAGATCATTGTTTGTCTATTTTTGAGTGGCCCTTTTACACAGGTTTTACTGTACTTCTTTAGCAATAGCATTATGATGCCAATTTAGCATGCATGGTAACTTATTGACCGCTTTACCAGTGAGTATCTTAATAACAATACATGTAGAACTGATAAGAACCCAGTTGAAAACAGCTTAAAACCACTGTGTACAATTAGCAAATCACCATAAAAAGCTTGCATGCACATCACAGGAGTTCACCAGAAATCATAGTTATTTAAGAAAATTTTAGATAACCCAAAAATATTTAAACTTTCAAAATGTCTAAATAAACAAAAAAACACCTAAATTTGCTGCCACCAAAAGTAATTGTTTTACAGTAGCTTTTGATTAAAATTTAACAATATCACTAGGTCTGTAATTTCCAAATTCCATAAAAACAGCGAAGTTTCAGATTTCTTGAATGCTGATCAATGAATGAAGCAGGGGTGTGGAAATAGTAAAATTTTCTACTTGTCCAGGGCCAAAATGTACTTGTCCATAGAAAATTTTACTTGTCCGAAAGAAAAAAATTAGCTTATACCTTTCAGTGCTTAAACAAATTATTCTTTCAAAAACAGTATGAAACCAGATATATATCAACTCTTGTAAACAGTATGGATCTTGATCAGCTGGCTTCTCTTGAAAACAGTGTAGATCCAGATCAGCTGGCTTCTTCAGAAGCCAGCTGATCAGGATCCACACTGTTTTCAATGCAAGATGTAAGCTCGTGAAAATTAATCATAATATGAAATACAGAATTGTATTAACTTTATACATTGTACTTGTCCAAGGACAAGTAAATAGAAATTTGAGACTTGTCATGAATGAAATGGGACCTGGTCGGACAAGTCGGGCATGGTATTTCCACAGCCCTGAATGAAGTTTGTCACTTCTGTTTCAGAAAGGGACCATGGCTTCCAAATACATATCCTTCCTTATGAACAAAATGATTGATGAGGACATGGAAAAGGGAGACAACTTCACTGACAAGCCAGTGCATGTGCAGGTACCGGAAGTGGGTAAGATATACATTTTGAAGCCAGTAGTATATCACAGTCATATATCAAATGTTTTAGAGATAATATTTCACAGAGTTTTGGTTATCCCCTGAAGTATCAACCAGAGACCCATTAGAGATTATCACACAGAGTTTTGCTTATCGCAAGAAGTATCAACCTGAGACTCCAGTATGGTCGAGGGTTGTTTATACTGAGGGCTATAACCCAAACCCTGTGTTTTAATCTGTTTATCACATATTCCGATTCACTGTTTATTTGCTTTAGATGTACAAAAATGCGAGTAAAACCTTGCATGACATCATGTCCCTTGTTAACATCTGATGTTTTCTAATGAATGACATCTCAAGACGTGGATGATAACTATCTCCGTTCAAAATACATTACTTGTCTTCAAGTTTTCAGCATGGCAGGCAGATAACCAGTGGGGGGGGGGGGGGGGGGGGGGATAGAGTGTAACGCATAAATGCAGACTTTAGGTTGTGTTCCAAATATGTGATAAGCAGTCATATATCACATTTGATATGCAGTCATATATAGCATTTGATATTTAGATATTCTCACTGCCTTTTGGTTATCACCCAAAGTATCAACCCAAGACTCATTATCAGCCTGAGAGCTTTAGCTCGAGGAATGATAATGGTAGAGGGTTGTTACTGAGGGCAATAACAGAAACCCAGTGAGATAACTGTTTATCACATATTACAATTCACTGTTTTAACACGTTTGACATACAAAAATGTATGTAAAACATAGGATTGACGTAAACTTTGCGTTACGTCATGCCACTTGTTTACATCTGATGTCATCTAATGATGGACGTCTCATGCCGGGCATGATAACCTCTCTTTGTTAAAAATGCATGATTTCCGGTTATTATCATGGCAGGCTGATAACCAGTTGGCAGGAAAGAGCTTATCGCATATGCAGACTTTGGGTTATTGCGGCTAATAGTGTCCCAAATATGTGATAAGCAGTCGTATATCACATTCGATATGCAGTTTCAAATTATACGACTTGGCGACTGGCTTCACAATTTATAATACTTTCAGCTACCAAATCCAAAAATTTGAAACTTATCCTTTGACTAAAACATGTTCATAGGATATTTACTATGGATTTTTCATTCGTGTTTGATACATTAAAAAATGGGATTGTCCTTTGTATTTATTGTCAGAAGGGTCATAGTTTATAATCTAATAAAATTGTATTTCTTTCTCTGAAGTTTGTTTTTGTCTTAGCAAACTGTGTAGACCCTGATGAAATGCCGTAGATATGAAACATATCAAACAGGATTTTAGTTTGAAGGCCTTGATCTGAATCTGGATGGACTTAGATGATTGATTGAGCCAAGGCCAAAAATCATCTTTTTATGCCCCCAAAGGAACTTTGGGAGGCAAATAGTAATAGCACTGTCCGTCCGTCCCGCTTCGTGTCCGGTGCATATCTCCTACATTCTTTGAGGTAGGAATTCCAAATTTAGTGTGTGGATGCATCTTAGGATGGCGGAGTGTCGGGTACCATTTTCGGGTCACTGTGACCTTGACCTTGACCTCTGCTTTAGTTTTTATAGTAATCACAATGTCCGTCCGTCTGTCCGTCCGTCCCGCTTCGTGTCCGGTGCATATCTCCTATATTCTTTGAGTTAGGATTTCCAAATTTGATATGTGAATGCATCTTGGGATGGCAGAGTGTCGCGTACCATTTTCGGGTCACTGTAACCTTGACCTTGACCTCTGACCTAGTTTTTAGAATAATCATGTCCGGAGCATATCTCTTATATTATTTGAGGTAGGAATTTCAAATTTGGTGTGTGGATGCATCTTGAGATGTGGAAGTGTAGCATTCCATAATTGGGTCACTGTGACTTGACCTCTGACCTAGTTTCTAGAAACTGCAGTTAGTCTGGTGCATATTCATATATAATTTGAGGTAGGAATTCCAAATTTGGTGTGTAAATGCATCTTGGGATGGCGGAGTGTCACGAACCATTTTCGGGTCACTGTGACCTTGACCTCTGACCTAGTTTTTAGAATAATCATGTCAGGAGCATATCTCTAATAATATATGAGCTAGGAGTCTCAAATTTGGTATGATGATGCATCTTGGGATGAGGAAGTGTAGTGAACCATAATTGGGTCACTGTGACCTTGAACTTGACCTATGACCTAGTTTTTAGAATAATCGTGTCCAGAGCACATCTCTTATATTATTTGAGGTAGGAATCTCAAATTTGGTGTATGAATGCATCTTGGGATGATGAAGTGTCACATACCACAATTGGGTCACTATGACCTTGAACTTGACCTCTGACCTACTTTCTAGAAACTGCAATGAGTCTGCTGCATATCTCCAATTTTCTTTGAGATAGGAATTCCAAATTTGGTGTTAAAATCTATCTTGAGACGACAGAGTGTCACATACCATTTCAGGTCACTGTGACCTTGACCTCTGACCTAGTTTTAAGAAATATTGTGTTCAGAGCATATATCTTATATGCTTTGAGGTAGGATTCCAAATTTGGTGTGCATATGCATCTTGGGATGGGGGAGTGTCACTTACCATTTTCGTGTCACTGTGACCTTGACCTCTGACTCAGTTTTAATAATAATTGTGTCAGGAGCATATCTCTTATATTATTTGAGATAGGAGTCCCAATTTGGTGTGTGAATGCATCTTGGGATGGTGGAGTGTCTTGTACCATTTATGGGTCACTGTGACCTTGACCTCTGACCTAGTTTTTTGAAAAATAGTGTCCCGAGCATATCTTTTATATTATTAAAGGTAGGAATCCCAAACTTGGTGTGTGGATGCAACTTTTGATGGCGGAGTGTCACATACCATTTTTGGGTCACTTTGACCTTGACCTCTGACCTAGTTTGAAGAATAATCGTGTCCAGAACATATCTCTTATATTATTATACCCCCCGCAAACTTTGTTTGTAGGGGGTATACTGTTTTCACGTTGTCCGTCCGTGCGTCCGTCCGTCCGTCCGTAACGCTTTGTTTCCTTAATAACTCGAAGAGTCATTGCTGGATTTTCATCAAACCTTGCAAACATGTTTATATATGCAAGACAAATACTTTAGACAAAAAAGTAAGGGCTAGGGGCCAATTCTATTAGAGTTATTTCCCTTTGTAGTTCTAAATGGCTTTTAATATAGTGCTTTATGCTTATGCTATTATAGGCCATACACGGGCCGATCAACTCCTACCACAGCTTTTGATGGAACAATTTGATACTTTTCCTATACAATGTAGACACATTGAACATATGCATGAAGGAGTTTTGTTCAGAAAAAATAATTTTTGAGGAAATGACAGCTGTGAGAACTTAGACAATTTTTCCCTTATTAGGCTTTTGTATATGCATAGATGGTGCCTTCATGGGCCGATCAACTCCTACTACAGCTTTTGATGGAACAATTTGATACTCTGTCGATACAATGTAGACACATTGAACATATGCATGAAGGAGTTTGGTTCACAAAAAGTAATTTTGACAATATGACAGCTGTGAGAACTTAGACAATTATTTCCTTATATGGCTTTTGTATATGCATGGGTAGTGCCTTTATGGGCAGATCAATTCCTACTACAGCTTTTGATGGAGCAATTTGATACTTTGCTGACACAATGTAGACACATTGAACATATGCACGAAGGAGTTTATAATTTTTGTTTGCACAGATTCTACTGAAATCTTCTTATCAAAACTAAGGTCTTCTTGTTTGAACTATAACTTGCCAAGTTTTTTCACTTACTCTTACTGTGCGGGGGGTATCTAATAAGCATTGCTTATTGACTTTTTTCATTTGAGATGGGAATCCCAAATTTGCTGTATGGATACATCTTTGGGTGCTGATGTGTCGCATATCAATTTTAGGTCACTGTGATCTTGACCTATGACCTAGATTCTAGAATAATTGTGTCTGGCGCATATCTCCTATATTATTTGATGTAGGAATCCCAAATTTGTATTGTTGATTCCTCTTGGGATGGCGTAGTGGTGCATACCATTATGGGTCTCTTTTACTTTGACATTGACTTCTGGCCTCGTTTCTAGGTTTTTCGTGTCTGGAGTATATCTCCTATATTACAGCTAACTTTTCTCGAATGTGTCTTATGCTAGACCAATTCCTTTGGTGGCATTCGTCACGTGACTGTGACATTTCTTGTTCAGAATATGGTCATGTTCATTTTTTTGCATATCAAAAATTAAAGGGAATGAGAAGTAGAACATTTATGCTAGCAATTTACTCATACATACACTCTTGATCCCAGGGGTCAAAGGGTCAAAACATTATTTTGAAAGTATCAAATTAAAAGGAACTAGATTTCAGTTGATGGTACACCATTGCAAATACCCTTGATTTTTTTCCTTTGACCTTGACCTTGGTGTTGAGCGGTCACACAAAACATTGCCCAGTTCCCTCTAGACTACATCATGTGACATATGCACATGCAAAGTTTGAAGTTGCTACATCCAACAGCTTAGGAGAAGATGCATTTACAAGAAAATATATTACATACATGTAGACTTAGGGTTACATAAAATGTTGCCCAGTACCCTCTTCCTCATGTGATCTATGCACCCGACTCTGAAAGTGTTCCTGAAACAATTAAGCAGAAGACAATAAAAGCATGAAAAAGTACCCGCATATATGCAAAGAGTTAAAAGTTTTCTTACCAATTAATTTAAACATGTGTTTGGGTGCTCAAAAGAACCGTCTCATTGAGATGGTTCTTTTGAGTACCCACAACATATGATTTGGATGAGAAATTAAGAAAATAATTTCCAATACACACTCTTATCTGGAGGCCTGAGTCACTATGCTACACCATCAAGTGGCTCTGTACACCCCTTTAGGCATAAAAAACTTACTTAACCCTTAATGCGCCAATCAAGAATGCAGCAGATGACAAATTTTGCGACTTCTTTCCTAATTTTTGAAAGAAATAAGGTATGATATTTCATGAGAATTGTCTGAATATCATGCCTTATTTGTTATTTTTGAAAAAGCAACAAAATTTGAAATTGTCGTCTGCTGCAAATTGTAGGTGGTTCTTTATGGGTTAAGGCCCATAGATTAGAGTGTGTAATTAAAAATGATTTTTCTTATTTCGAATCCAAAACATATTGTGGGCAATCAAAAGAACCGTTTAATGAGACCGTTCTTTTGAGCACCCAAAACAAATGTTAAAACTGATGAAATAAGAAAATAATCACAATCTTTAATGCTTACAATAATTTTTCTTATCTAGACCTTTTGACAGGTTCAAATTTTAAGGGATTCGTATGAAGGAAATATAGTTTCTTTTTATGTAGTCTAGGCTTGTGGGTCGGACTTCAGACTCTATGATGGTTCTGACTTAGAGACTTATCTATTGATGGGATGGTAGGGGCCTGATGCTTTGGCTGTTTGTCGCGCCCACCGGGGTTTACCTGTTGGATTTCTTTTGCTCCGGTATTTAGTCTTATTAACTGTTAAGTCCTTATCTTTGCTTTATCTCCTTGTTATATCTTGATTTATCTGTTTTAGGAGATGATGCATTGATAAGTTAGGGGTCTTTCATGCAAACCAAATATCTATGTGTCTTGATCCACATCTGAATTAAGGGTGAGGTTGGCGCCGTTAAACCGGTTTAAGCCCTCCAGTAAAATATTTTACTGACCGTTCCAAGGCGGTACTTCTTTTGTGGATCTTTTATGTTTTTGTTCTGTCTTATGTTTGCTATGTCTTTGTGCGCGTCTGTTTATATGTGCTTTGTGGTCACGGGCTGGGAAAGGGCTGACCTCTTGGCTCTCGTTTGTGGTGTCTTACTGTGAGTTTGTCACTTTCCCATTGGTATCCTGGGTCAGGTGTGGTACTTGATTGTATTGATTCCTGATCTTTGCACCCTTACTTACTTTGTTAACCCTTTATATACATGTGCTTATGACGCCCTAAATGCGTACTTTCTAAAACAGTGAAGACCCAGATGAAATGCCACTTAGTGTGGCATTTCATCAGGGTATGCACTGTTTGCTAAGACGAAATCAATCTTTAGGAAAAGACTTATAATATTTTTAAGGAAATTATAACCAATGACCGCTCAACGCACACAAATGAACAATCCCAAATTTATGGTTTCAAACTAGAAGGAAGAAACCATTTGTGCATATAGCACAGGTTTAGATACAAAAAAAAATTCAGCTTTAAATTGTGAATATTTTCTTACCCATCAGTTTTTTCATGCTTTTTGGGTGCTCAAAAGAACCGTCTCGTTGAGACGGTTCTTTTTAGTACCCACAACATATGTTTTGGTTGAGAAATAAGAAAACTAAATTTTCGTAAAGCACTCTTAACTAAAGTCCTGATATAGGGTTGTTTTCTTTCTTTTTAGGCTCTTCAACGTCAGCCCCTGAAATGTCATGTCTACAGATTCAACCGTCTATTCTAGATAATCTAATGCAGAGCACTGGACATTTTCCAAGTGAGAACCAAGGGACACTTAGTGTAGGCATGCAAGGTACAAGCCAATTGAGTAACCTACAGGAGATGGTTCCTCCTGATCAGATAAAACAGGCATTTAATTTACCACAACAGAGTACCATCCATTCTCCAGATATATTATCAAGGCTTGCTGGAAATGATCCATCAACAGTCCAACAATTTGATCCAGGTATTCCGTCCTCTGACTATGCAGAAGACATTTCATCAAATGTATTTAAAGCTGCAAATCAACTTAGTCAACTCTTTCATAGTCATGATAGCATACCCTCACAGATTCCACATATAACTGGAGAAATTGTCTCTAGTCCCATGGCTGTTCCAGTTCCTAAACCAAATTCCCTTGGTCAGCCGTTTCCTTTTGGTAGTGATGAGAACCAGTCCACAATAAGTGTTTCTCAACAGAGTGCTATGTTACCATTTGAATCAAAGTTGCCAGTTGTGAGTGAACAAAGTACTGCACCACTGGCAGACTCTCAGCTTCAAGGATCAGTGAATGAGTCTCAGGTGGGTCCAGGATTTCCCTCATCTGCAAAAGGCCCAGGAGTTAATCCATTCATACACTCAGATACAGCGAACTGGCTACCCAGTACTAACCAGCAGTCAACCATGTGTCCACCACTACCAGTAATCTCTAAACACGTAGAAGCTGGAACTGAAGTTCCAGCTTCTACGCATTTAGAGATTACTGGTCATGATGGGTCAGTTTGTTTCCAGTCACCAATGGCTAACAGTTCTTCAGCAAATGTGATCAACAAGAAAGATGAAGTAAAAAAAGTGAATACAGTCGACGGAAATGAATCTAGTCAAGCAGTTGGTGATAGTCATATTGACATTATCGGTAACTCAATGTTCTTAAGAAATTTGCCAACAGGAGGAGTTGACATTGGCAAAGATCAGACCAATCCTGATGTATGGAATGATGTAACTTGTCAGTTAAACAAAGCACTCCCTGTACCTCCACAAGCCAGTTTTCTATCAGATTTGACCCCAGGTTCTATACAGAAAAAATATTACCCGCAAACTTTGAGAAAGCTGAATCCTGATCTTAAAAAAATAAGAGGTGTACTGATAGGTAGAGAAAGCTTATACAGATGTTCAGTATGTGGTGCGGAATTTTTCTTCCGCGGAGATCTTATTGATCATCATAAAACTGTTCACATTCCATTTTATACAGAACGAATCAAAACATCACAGCTTGCTGCAGAATGGGCAACAAGACGTGGAAATCATACTCCTACAATTTCCTCTGCTGCAGCTCGAGACGTAGGACCTGATATGAACAAACAAAATGATTCAAGTTCAGGTGCTAGACTATGTTTAGATAACAAGGAGCAAAAAGCTGATGATTTTAAACAATCACAAGGGATCAAGACCAATCCACCTTCAGCAACTGTTGATAGTAAAACAAAGCATTCAAACAGCGATACTTTGTGCAAATGGTTCTGTGCTATGTGCACTGGAGTTTTTCATTTTGAGACAGAGTTTGAAAACCATATGAAAGAAGCACATAATGATAAAATAGAAAACAGCTCAAAACAGTGTCAGGACAGCTTAAGCTTGATTCGATGTGATATTTGTGGTGGTGAATTTATGTTTGAGGAGGATCTCAAAGATCACCAGGAAACTGTGCATGATACACTTGATGTCTATGACCCTGAAGATGATACAAGTTCAGTCTATTTACAGTCTACTTGCCAGAACATTTTTAGCTTGCAAGGAGCAACATGTAGAGAATTTAGTCCCTATAGAGGTAGACAGCCAGGTCGACCTCTAGGCAGACGAGCTGGTTCTTCAAATGTTGGTACTATTCATGCAAGAGGTAGGGGTTCTAGCAGAGGAAGGGGCAGCTGCTTTACAAGAGGCAGAGCTGGTGGAAGTAGTACCTGCTCTGCCAGCAGAAGAGGCAGAGGAAGAAGGGGCAGAGGTAATATATCTAATAATCAACAGGTGACTAATGAGACACCATATGAATCGAATGATAGTGATATTGAAATAGTTGAACAACCAAAGGTGGTGATAGAAATAAATGATTTAGATGATAGCCCTGATGAAGTGCATGAAGATGACCCCCGAAAGGAATTGTCAGTAACACAAAGGGATCAACATACCTACTTAAATTTTTACTGTGGGTTGTGTGCAATAACCTGCAAGTCCAGCGAAGCCCTGGATGCACATATGGAATCACATAACTTGAACAATGAAATCTCTAATGAAAATAAAAAGTCTAATGAGCGGAGAAATATTGAAATACTTGGTGACAGATATGTAAGTGTTGTGCTAGAGAGGCTTCCAGATACAGTATTACTGGGGCCAGATTATGTGAAAACAGCTTCTTCTCACTGTTCTGCCAAAGATAACATTAAAAGTGTTAGTCAGGGTCAAGGCGAACCGCTACAAAGTGGGCTTCATAACACCAAATCACCTTCTTCACTTGCAAATGGAAAAAGAACTATGGCATTTAATGCAAGAAATTATACACCGAGTTTAACACAGGAAGACAAAAATCTTTTAGATAGGTATAATATGAAGGAAAGCGCTGTTGTTTTAGGGGAGTTGGAGGTGTCAAATATTATGGCTAAAGTAACCGAGAAAGAAAACTCAAATTGGCTGGACAGATTTAGTTGTGATGATGTAGATGAACATTCCAGTGATATTGAATGGGATCTTCCTGGTTCCCCTTGTAATATTGATGATGGTTATGAAGCTGATGATAATAGTGATATTGTGCCCTGCCATAAACCAGAAAAACTTCTACAAACAACATCAAAAGATATTAAAGCTACTGACTCTTACATAAGTGATAATATGCTTGAAAGAAAGAATATCAGAAATTCTATGGTTCTTGCATCAGATAAAAATGATAAGTACAAGAGTGGTATTCCTAATTTAAGGAAAAGATGTGCCAGATCAGATAATGCACATATGGGTGTAAAGAAAATCAAGACATTACAAAAGGAAACAGCTGCTTGTAATGCTGTTGGTATCACATTGGATGTTCTCGAAAGGTTTAAGATATATGAATCCAGTATTATCCTTAATGATGTAATAAAAGACAAGTCAGTTTCAAAAAGAAATATTAAGATAAAAGACAGTGCGAGGAAGGAGACTGATATCAACATATCAACAACATCATGGTGGAAAAAGAGACATATTGAGGAAAAGATAGATTTCAATAAAACTCCAATTGTCTCACTTAGAAAGATTGATTCAGTTCAAACTGGTGGAAGTAAAGCTATGTCTATGCTAGCATCAGGTTTTAATAGCATTAGATATGGTGCAGATGCAAAACCTAGGTTTTGCAAAAAGCAGAATTCGAAGAGAGTGTTCTGTCCTCAAAAGAAAAATACAAACAAGAAAGACTTTAGCAAGTTTAAAAAGATCAAGAATGGCAATTTTAAGAGTGTTACAATACCTTCAAGGGGGATAGTGAAAAAATGTTCAGGTTTTAATAAACCATTTTACACTAGAAGGATGAATAAAATGAAGCCAGAAAAGCCATTGAAACAGTCATTAAGAATAATGGACTTAGAAACTGGTACTAGAAGAAAAGCCCTTGAACATGCAATATCACTGATTAAAAAGAAACCAGCCAAGAAAGCTGTAAATAAGAGGATAGAAAATGACTCATCAGAAAGTAAACAATTTCTAAGACCTTGTCAGACAAGTCCTTTGACTAGATTGCCTGACTGCCAGCTAGCAGTGAGATGGAACAAGAGAAAGAGGGTTCCTGGAATAGTTGGTGTAAAAGACTGTGAAATTAAAATGCCTAGATTGAAAGAAAGTGATGTTTTAAACTGGAAGGAAAAAGAATTGAAATCAAAGGAAAAATTGAGAAATCAAATGACTAAGCTTTTAAGTCCTGAAAAAACTAATTTGAAAGTTGCTCTAGAGAAATTGTCTCCAAAGAACATCAAAAAATATTCTGAAGAGGGTATCGCTGTTTGTGAAGAAGTGAAGCAAAATTTGTTTGGTGGGAAATATTCTGAAACAGAAAGTCAAAATGCTGTTGATGTGCAAGTACAGTACTTGATGAATGAGATAATTGGCAAAGTTAGTGAAAACTGTGATAATTGCTCGACTGAAGAGTCAATAAAGGCAGCGGGTGATATAGTGGATGAACTTATTGAAAGGGTATGTAGAAATAGTGATAAAATGAAAACTGATGTGTCTACCCAGGTGGCAAAAGATATTGTGAATGAAATCATTGACAAAGTTTGCACAGCCAATGATCAGATTAATGTGTCAAAACACATAGCCAGTGATTTAGGGGATTTGTCCCAAAAGGTAGCAAGTGGTATATTGGATGAGCTGATTGACAAAGCATGTGCAAACAGTGATAAAAATGAAAATTGATGTATTGACTTAGGTGGCAAAAGATATTGGGAATGATATGGGCCGCGATGAGAGAAAACTAGTTGGGGATTCCAACAAAATGAGATTCAAACCAGCCTGCAACAGAGATTTAGTCTAGCTAGAAAGCTGAAATTTTGCTCGTGGCAAGCCTAGATATGATACTTTCCATTAAGCGAATAACAATGGTGATGATCAGCATTGATGCACAGGCTGGTCTGCGCCTTTGTTGTTCGCAAACCCCAAAGACAGTTATTCTCATGTCGAATCCCATATCATATTGACCAAGTGGGCACAGCCACCACCAGTCCGATTGATGTAGATGTGTACAAATCAGTAGCAACGTAATCAAAGCCTGAAGTTATAAAACTTTTTTCATGTTCCACTCAACTGAGCATGAAATTTATCTTGCTCATAAATGAAAAAATGCCAGCAATATTGTTGGTATTTAACATTTATTAGCAGGATAAATACATCACATTAGAGAATTAAAGCCAGAAATATCTTAATTATTTAGCATTTTAGCTTTAATGAGCATTTGAAATTTCATGCTCAGTTGAGTTGAACATGAAAACGTTTGATAGCAAACAAACATTATTTTCCAATGCATTAAAATTGCCTGTTTTTGTTAATGCATGAAAAATAATGTTAGATCCTTATATCGCAATCAGTGATAGTAGTGATAGTTTCACATTTACCCGTAGCCTGCCAATATATTTTTGTCATGAAAATATCGTCTGCTTTTTACGTCTGCTGAATACATTCTAAAACACTTCAGGCTAGATTTTATCATGGAAGCAAACACCGTTAGAGCAGTCTGATCTGGGTCCAAAATGTTTGCAATATAGGCTAGCAAAGAATATGTACATGTTAACCCTTCTCTTGCCAGTCATGACTTGTCGCCTGCATTGAGGACTGCAGTGGCTCAGAGGTGGAGTATTTGACTCGAGATCAAGGGGTTGCGAGTTTGAACCTTGTCTTAGACACTGTGTTGTGTCCTGGAGCAAGACACTATATCCTCTGCTTAGTACTCGTTCAACCCGGGAAGACTCATCCTGACATGACTAAAAATTGTTGACTGGGACGTAAAATAATTAAAACAAACAAGCAAATTGTCATCTGCATTCTTATCTGCTAATTTCTAAGCCTATATTGCAAACAATGCAAACCCAGATCAGACTGCTCCCTTGGAGCAGTCTGATCAGTGTTCATATTGTTTGCTCCCTTAATAAAATCTAGTCTAAAGTACACATGAATATATACAAGTATTCAGCAGACGTAAAAAGCAAACAATATTTACAGGAGGGAAAAAAGAGGGTTAAGGGTTAAGAATTGATGAAGAGTAAGATTTCCATTTTGTTATCACACTGTGGTCATGCTACAACCGCAATTTGGGTTTCATCACTTATTCCGCTGTTAAGGTAACTTTCTCATCATGTTCAATTTTTTCATAACGCCCTGAAATACTTGGGTTCGGATTGATTTTGGTTCATCAAATTCACATTGTATCTTTTAACATTAAAATTTGAAAATTTGTTTTCAAATTAGAATTTTAAGAGTAAACAATACCTACATAACATACACTATGGATTTACTTCCGGTCGGAGAAGTCCTGGCTTTTAGCTCGCTCTCACTTCCCGAGAAGACTTTTTACCTACGCACCGTGCGGTGTCTTCTTCAGGCAAACCCCACAAAGATATGTCACTTCCATTTCGGCGCATTGAAGTCGCCTTAGGAAGGACATTTGAAAAAGAGGGGTTGGTGGGTGGGTTTGTTGTATGTTAGGTAGGTATTGTTTACTCTTAAAATTCTAGTTTGAAAACAAATTTTCAAATTTCACTTCGTAAACAAACCTACCTAACATACACTATGGATTTATTTAGATTAAAAAGCAGTACCATAGGAGGAGGGTTTTTCAAATGTATTAATATCCCTCCAGATAATATCATTATAAAAATAAAACAACACACCCTGGTGAAAAATTTATCTCTGTGGTTTTTAGAAATTCTATTTCATCCACAGTTTAATGAAACCATTCAGTTGGTTTCATATCTGATTAAATAACTAAAGTCAGTGCAAAAAAGTTAACACCAAAAACTGTACACATAGTTCTCATTATGCATATATAATGCATTTACTCATCCAAGTGTTAATTGATATTCAACTGAATCAAATTATGTAACACTGAACTGTATTTCTAAATACATGTACTTATCCAAGTATTATCTTTATTGGAACTATCATTCCAGTGTTATATTCTGTACTTAACAACTGAATGTCTATATACACATACGAAGAGCCTGGCAATATCACAGCCATATAAGTCTTAATACAGTATATCCTAATTGCAGCTCGCCGAAAAGTGATTTTTATTATTTATTTATTTATTTATATTCTATACTCTAAAATGGGCATTTTAACTGTCTTTAAGTAAATAATGCTGAAAGTATCTGGTCTCCATAGACTAGACTGCATTATATAACCCCAATGCATTATTGATTGATGCTACTTCAAAAAGGGTACCCATTAACAACCAAAGCATTTATACATCTAGTACAATGACTGTTATTAACTCTGTTAATAACTCCTTTTTCACCTTATATATTAGATTTGCAATCTATTTTAGATATACTGAGCTGTAACTGGTTGTGGAATTGTTTAGTAACCCAAACACAAATTTGCATCATTTAATATTTCCCTATATGTGTTTTTAGTGTTATTGATACATGTATAATGCATAATAAACACACCTCTTGGGATCAAAATGCTTATCTTCTTGATGACATGTAATTAAAATATGACTACTGTCAAGATTAAGCTAATTCTGATTCGACAAAGTTGTGCGAATGAAAGTTATGGTTACTTATCAATGCTGATAATGTCTTTGAATATTTGTAGAGAATAATGAGCACTTGCTCTACAGAATGATGTACAAATGTAAATGGTAACACTAACACGTGTCTTTTATGTCATATTTGACAACAGAGAAAAACATCCATTTGTTTAAAATGGAGATTCTTTCAGACCTTTTAAATCGACAGACAGATACCATTGTGTATGGTAATCTATCATAAATAGGAACCTTCAATAAACATCATAATACATGTATATTAATACTGTCCAATTGGCCAGTTGTCATTTACATGGTGATACATGTAACAAGAACAACATAGATAAGATAGATATAACACTATTATGTATTTTTTTGTACTGCATATCCTTTTCAAAAAAGGGATATCAGAAAACCAACACATTCGTTTAAAGAGGCATGACAGAGATCCGAATTCCATTCCGCACACCAAACACAGAGCTGCCTGAGCTTACATAATTTTATGTCTTTCCTTCATTGGGATCTCAAAAGCTTAATAGCTCTGTCTGAAAATCTTTTCATAAAGAAAAGTCTAGCAGTCATACAAACATACAACAGATTCTTCCAAAGTGGCAGCTTCACTGGAAAAACATATCGTTATATAACATTTTACAAGGCTGAGAAAATTATGTTATGAGTATGACTAGACAATGCCATAATCACAAACCACAGACCAATTCAAGACACCATGAGGAAATTGTTGAGAAAACGACCAATGTCATGAACACCAGAAGACAATAAAAGCAAACAACAAGTGCTTTCTTTTCCAGCGAAGTGATTGCAAAACTAGAGGATACTGCATAACAAAACACTGGTTAATCCAAAACCCTCACACACAATGGAGGTTACTATTGTTTGATATGATTCTGAACATCCGAGTCAACAGTTTTTCAGTTATGAAATGACATGTCTTCCTGGGCTGAACTTAAATATTAAGCAACGATTAATGCGTGCTCAATGACACAAAGCAGTGACACTGGTGAGTCTCAAACCAAAATCCCTCGGTCGAGAGTCAGGCACTCTACAATCGAGCCACTAAGCTCCTTAAAATGAATGTTTGTAGTACCGTGTCTCAATAAACAATGAATAAACAACCTAAGAATCAGTACTGTCCTTGAACAAAATGATGATGTGATAACTATCTTGCAACAAGACTGTTTAATATACTGCAACCCCTTGAATATCATCTGTATTCTGAAGTAATGTATACTCATTTGTTGGCTTTCTAAATTATTCTACACCCACTGTAGCACCTTAATGATCCCAAATGGAGCTACTTTTGGTCCGTTTTTGGTTTGTTTTTCCTGCTAGGAAACTGGTACCATTACCACTGAAATTGAACCACACTAATTCAGATTCGATTCGAAAATCATAGAATAATACATTTGGCAAAACTAGAATAAATCGACCAGTTATTTTTTATTTTTTTTTTATTTTTTATTTTTTTTTGACTAACCAAATCGTTTTTAGGTAATTTAAATCTAAATATTACTGTCAAATGTTGCTGGTTGAACCATTTAGCGCTCAACTTGCAAATAATGGATGTCTTTAACAGCCATAAGAAATATGCGTACTATATACATTTGTACTTTTATGTCATCGTCACCGTATTCATTGCTTGAATACTTGAATCTAAAAATTGTATTTCCAAATTTTAAACAAAAAGTTTTAATGTTCGTTGAGTCCCGACATAGCTTGAAGATGAAATAGACTTACATGAAAAAACTTTCTTTTACTTGATGGCAGAAAGGTTAAGACATGTCAAAAATTGTATCCTAGTATTGTAAGTTTAAAGTACTGCAATGTACAATTGGTTTATAAATTAAATACATGTCCATTTCAGGTCAGGACTAGTACATTTTAGACATGGACAGGCACATTTTTTAAAGCCCTCGTCCAACCTGGCTAGTAGATTTAACAGGTAGTCTAAAACTGTGTACCAAGCCTATATATTATGAAAATACACATGTCTGCTAAAGCACATCACTTTCCAAAAAACAACAAAGGATCATGCTAATATGCTGTATATATTCCTCAAAACTGTTGTTTTGTTTGCTGTTTGATGTCCAAGTTATTAGATATAATCATGTCAAACCCGTCAGTTCACCTAATCACACCTTTACCTGTACGAGCTTGACTAGGAGGATAACCAGTCAAATACGTATGCTTATTCATGCTGCCAATAACCCTTCTAGATTCAGCAAAAAAGGAGAATTACTGTATAAATTTGTACATAACAGATCTCCAAGAAAAGTTATTTTTGTATGGGTACAGACTGGGATAAACTCTTGATCCCTGGATTTGCTGTCAGTCTTGCTACCAACTGCGCTACCAGCAAACCAAAAATGGGTTATGAACTATCTATATATTATTATAGTTTTAGCGTAATAACAGAAATATTCTCTGCATAAGAATTTCAAAACCATATTTCTTTCTATTTCTTATACATGGTCAGGTCAGAGAGGAGTTCCAGTGACAATGTAGATAAATACTACATTGAAAAGACCAGACTGGGAAAAACATATGACGCATAAGGTGACCATATGTCACGTATCTTTTATGCTTAAGTCAGATAGGTCACTATGTGAAGAAAACAACCTAACGGAAGATAAAGTTAGTAGCATCAAGTCTATGTCATGTTCGTGTAAACAAATGACTATTTCTTTATCCTAAATATCCTAAAATAGAGGATAGTATTTGAATAATATTCTATTCTTACACCATTCGTGACAACAAAACTGATTGATTGTTGACTTATAGGAAACTGGGCTGTAAAAGCATATACTTTTTTACTAAGCTTTCGAGACAGATGCCCTCCGATCAAAAAACGTTTAACTAGACAACCGTCAGCTAAAATATCTCTCAAAATTGAAATCTTGCAGATATGTCTTTGCTATAACATTCAAAGAAAAATCTTTGTTTTTTTTTTTTTTTGTTTTTTTTTTGAAAACGTGGTCATAATTCTGATCACATTTTTAAACTTATAGATAGATCTACTATCTTGTATACTAGTCCCGGTTACCAGCCTATTACAGTAAGCCACATTCGTTCTCTACATATACAGTTTTATCAAAGTAAACAAAAGGCTACGTCTACTGAGGGCTAGTTTGTATACCAGATTAATAAAATGTTTATCTATTTCTTCTGATACTGCCCACGCCCTCGCCAGCATTTCTGGCAGGCACTGCGTGTCAGTTATGAAAAACTAGATCGAGAATGAGGCATTTACCTTTCTCTTTGAACTTTCTGACAAGTTCTACGAATGTTCAGATGTCTCACTGTTATTTGCATCAACATGAACAGAAACCTGCTCAGCGAAAAAATACTTACCCCCTGCCATAAATATCCAAGTTCTCAGAAACTGTACCTGAGAAAAAGATTCTATGTACAACACCTTTTGTGGTGTGTTCATATACCAAAGTCTGCATTATCGCGAGTCAGGATTTCATGTCTCTGCGACTTTTTTCAATGACTCCTGCAAACTATCATATCTCAAAACGCCTTCTTGCTTTGCTTTTTGGCGTATACCCCACCTCGCGTGGTTTGTCCACGTGAAGTTTAGAAATCGTCTTGACAAAACTTATCCGACTTTCAAGTCATGTTTTGCCACAGAAGAACTAGATAGCAGCTCGGATTGAGCAACAGCCGATAGACGAACTATATCACTAGAGGACTTATTCAAATAAGCCTGATGACAAACTTCTTGAGAGCTCTAAACAGCGTCCGACTTCAATGCGCCGAAATGTGAAAGACATATCTTTGTGGGGTTTGCCTGAAGAAGACACCGCACGGTGCGTAGGTAAAAAGTCTTCTCGGGAAGTGAGAGCGAGCTAAAAGCCAGGACTTCTCCGACCGGAAGTAAATCCATAGTGTATGTTAGGTAGGTTTGTTTACGAAGTGAAATTATATAAAAAATTTTGACGTTTCATGTCTAGGTATGAAATGACAAATTGTGGTTTTGTCATCGTGGATAATTCATCTATGACAAAACCGTACAATTATGACTAAACCGTAATGGACATTTTCTTTAATATAACTGTAAAAAAAACATTTAAAATCTGATTTTATTTCTGTTTTGGCAAAACAACGCAGAGGTGGTTATCTGGAGGATGCACCCTCGAAGCAAACATATTCAAAAGTTCCCACTTTTTTCAGCCTTTATTTGTAGGTAATTTTACTATAACACCGTAGGGAGTGACTAAACCCAAATTGCCGTTGTAGTATGACCACAGTGTATCAGGCCTTAATTTAGATAAGAGTGTATAACGAAAAAATTATTTTCTTATTTCCCAACCAAAACATATGTTGTGGGTACTCAAAAGAACCGTCTCAATGAGAGGGTTCTTTTGAGCACCCCAAAACACATGTTAAATTTGATGGGGCCAAAAGAAAAATATGTCTTGTTTCCGGTTACATGTCCAAAAATTTTAGGGTCGGTAGGTAGGCAAACTTTTTTTTATAAAAACTTTTTTGTATGGAAAAAGTATGAAAATCCTTAAAAACAGTCTAAAAATAGACTTTAATATCCTGAAAGTCTTCAAAAAAGTTTGAGTAGGCCCCAAAATATTAGGGTCCGTAGGGTAACCGGAAACAAGACATTTTCTTTTTTTTGGCCTGGGCAATTTTACGCTCATAAAATAATGGTGTTTATCTAAACCTGTTGTTATAGTCTTTTCCAAAGTTTTTGTTACTTATCAAGAAAGTTTTAAGTTAATACGCAGACTTGTTGATTTTATAGTTTCTCTATTTTCATTTACTTGTTGTTACAGCATCATTTGTTACATGTATTATCTCCAGATCAAAGTGGGTAATTAACCATTAAAGCCCCAATCGCAACGAAAGTCGTCTGCTTTTGTCTCTTGCTTAAATATTTTAGAAGCCTCTTGGTCAAACAGTGTGAACCCAGATCAGACTGCTCCTTTTGGAGCAGTCTGACTTGGGTCCACACTGTTTGTCTCTATGCTTAACTATGTTAAATAATGTTAGCAAAAAAATTGCAGCAGACGGCAAAAGCAGACAGAATTTTCAGATGATTTTTTTTTCTGGCGGTTTAAGGGTTAATAGCTAATTTTCTTATTTTTCAATCAAAGCATATTTTGTGGGTACTCAAAAGAACTGTCTCAATGGTGGAGTGCATTGGCTCAGTTGGTAGAGCCTTAGACTGGGGATCAAAGGGTTGCTAGTTCGAGACTCCCTGCCAGTGGGGTCACTGTGTTGTGTCCTTGAGCAAGGCACGTTATCCATTGCTTAGTACTGGTTCAACAAAGGAAGACAGGAAATTGTCCCGGTATGACTGAAAAATTGTTGACTGGGTAGTTAAGCATCAAACCAAACAAAACCAACTCATTGAGACAGTTCTTTTGAAGACCTCAAAAATGTTTAAACCGATGGATAAGGAAAAAAATCTCAAATTTATCCTTAAAAAAGCCATCTGGACCATAATGCTATCGATTCTATTAAAGTCATTATACTCTTCCAAAATGACCATTCATAGGGCCAGATACAAAAAAATAGCATTAAATTTTAATTAATTTCATTACCTATTACTTTAAACATATGTCTAGTTGTTCAAAAGAGCCGTCTCTTTAAGATGGTTCTTTTGAGTACCCTTAACATATGTTTTTGTTGAGAAATAATAAAAAAAATCAATTACGCACTCTAATCTGGAGGCCTGACCATTGTTATTTCGGTCACAAGTTGTGAAATATAATTTTGTAAATATAATCAAATTAAATTAGTAAATTGGTGTCACAAAAAATATCAGAAATCCATTAAGGGCTGAAACTCATCATCATTATCACAATCAGATTTTTGATTAACATGCAGGTGCATGGGCATCATCCACATCAGTAGACCCCCTTCCAGGTAGCTGGTTAGCGCAAGCATAGTCAGTACTTTAGTTAAGAGTGTGTACCCAAAAATAATTTTCTTATTTCTCAACCAAAACATATGTTGTGGGTACTCAAAAGAACTGTCTCAATGAGACGGTTCTTTTGAGCACCCAAAACATATGTTAAAACTGATGGGTAAGAAAATATTTACAATTTTACGCTAAAAAAATTTGTTTATCTAAACCTATGATACATGTAGTGGATCTCACACCTGATCTCAAGGTGTACCTTTCTAAGTTGACAGTCAACTGTCATGGCAATTTTTTCCATGTCATCTTGGGCCTCCCTGGCCCTTGACTGCCTTCAACCTGTATTACATGAGCCGTGACATGAGATTTCCAACAATGTGATATGTGCAACCAGCAAAGCCTCAGATCAGCGCAGTCTGACCAGGCCTTTGCTAGTGGCTTGAATATTCTATGAGTGTTAAGCTACTGACTGAACATCATTTGGAGTTTCTAAGTTTAAAAGGAGGTTGCACAGGCTCGTCTGAATCTACATTTATGAAAATGCCACATTGTTGGAAATCACATGTTGCGGCTCATATGCTGTTATTACTGCACCACTAGAATGATCCACATGTCCAAACCAGCAAAACCTTCTCCCTAAATGATGTCAAGGTCCTCAAACTCTGGCTTTGCCAGTAGCTATATTGACTTTACTGTGGCCACATCCTCTGGCTTGATACTGCATATCTGTCTGATCATGGCCCTGTCTTCATGCTGCAAGCGCTGAAGGTTCGACCTGATCAATGACCAAGCTTCACTGACATGGAGCATGGCACTCCAAACAAAGAGCTGTACACATGGCCACAGGTCTTGTAAGAGTGGTCGTGGGATGTGAGAACTGGTAGTAGCTTCCTGATCTTCTATGCATTTTTCACATGAGTAGTGACTTCCAGTTCACAGCCTCAGCCAGCAGAAAGCATGTCACCCAGGTAGCAGAAGGAAGCTACCATCTACAACTTATCAGGTCTGTATCTTAACTTCACTCTGCAGTTTGTTGTCAATAGGGCAGGCAGTTCCCCTGCACTATGCACACCTATAATCAGGATTTGGTGTCCGTCTTTACAGCCTGCTGCATTTCTTATTCACCCAGTGGTTGCAGCCATGGCAGAGGATTCTGTTGTTGCCTACTCCTGTATGACAGACAGTGCATGGACTCACCTGAACTGAAAAGATGACTTTGAAGAGGTATTTTGCTTTTGGCATGTCTGTCTGTCTTTTGGTCCTTCTGTACAGCATCACCCATACCTTGATATATATGAGCCGTGACATGTGATTTCCAACAATGTGGCATTTTATTAAATGTAGACTAGTAGACTAAGATGAGCCTGTGCAGCATCCTTTTTAGCTTAGAAACTCCAAATGATGTTTAGTCAGTAGCTTAACACTCACAGAATATTCAAGCGAGTAGCAAAGGCTCTGATCAGACTGCGCATATGCGCAGGCTGATCTGAGGCTTTGCTGGTCGTACATACCACATTGTTGGAAATCCCATGCCACGGCTCAATTATACTTGAAATATGATAAGCTGATAATCAGTGATAAGGGGATTACCTGATTACAGTTAATGTTCTAAAATTTCGAACACTAGTTGCCTTCCAAAAAAGGGCTAGACAAACAGCGCAGACCCATATCAGACTGCTTCTGAAGAAGCAGTATTATCAGGATCTTCCCTGTTTGCTATTCTGACAAGCATTTTATTAATTCCAGTCAAGATAACTAACTTTTTACAAGTGAAAAGAAAGTGAAGTGTTTGAAATTTTAGAACATTTACCTTATCTTATAAATAAATTTTGAAAAATATTGTGATTTATGGATAGAACATGGGTGATCAGGATTATTTCTGAATTCAGGATTTTTAGGCTGACTTTTTATGGAAAGTCAGCCTTAATATCCTGAATTAGGCACATTCTAATATAGTCTTTGATTTATTTTCAGTATATCTAACAACAACGGACCATTTAGACATACTCTTGTTATGTGGTCTTAGCTGCTTTTATAATGTATACATTACAGCATTTAAATTTGAGATAAAGTTTATATATTTTCGTATACTTTGCTTGATGTAAGATTTTTCATACAACTTTGTAGAGCATAGTCATTTTGTATATGGAGAAGTTAGTCTAAGAAATAGCCTTAATTATGTTATTGTTTTGTATAATTTTTATCTGTTTAACTTGTTTAGGTCTAGTCATTACTATTGACAGTAAACTATAGTCATCAATAAACATATTAAGTACTGGGGAAAAAGAAGTTGGGTATATACTTGAGTTTATTTGTTTGTCAGTTTGTAACTGCTTATCATTTAACATTAGGCAGGGGTTTCTGCCATCTCCTCTGATGGATATTTTTTTAGAGTAGCTACAACAAAGGGAAACAATTTTCTACTATGCTAAATCCCTGTTAGTTTATAACACAAGAAAGTGTATCAGGAATTCTATGATGTTTTAATGATGTGTTCATATACATCTAGGAAACATTTTGATGTAAGATGCCATACTTAGTGGTGAGCAAGAAAATGAATCCATTATTTGTGTTAGGATGGGATGGAAAAATCTGCCCCTCGTGATAACAGTTTGTCATCACTCAGCAAGCCTCATGATGCCAATTGGTGATCCTCAGGATGGATTTTCTATCTCACACTCATGATGGATTCTTATATTGTCACATGTCACTGCTCTGGCTTTACTCACATGTCATGTGACAAATTGATTTATTTGTTTCTTCACCTTAAGCTTTGTTATGTCATATACAAGCCTGGATCTGGAAAGTCTTTTCAGAGGAGGTCCCAATTTGATAACATGTTTTAGCTCACCTGTCACTTAGTGACAAGGTGAGCTTTTGTGATCGGTCTTCGTCCGTCGGCGATGTCCGTCGTCCGTTAACAATTGACTTAAATGACATCTCCTCCTAAACTACTGGTTGGATTGTGACCAAACTTGACAGGAATGATCCTTATATGGCCCCCTTTAATATTTGTCCAAATGGTTCCGGTCCGTTGCATAATTAGGTCACATAGGCTAAAAATAGATTTTCAAGATGAAAACTTTAAATCTTCTTGTTTGAAACCACAAGGCCAAGAGCCTTGATATTTGGCATGTAGGGTCACCTAATAGACCTCTACCAAAATTGTTCAAATTATTTCCCTGGGGCTTAAAATTGGCCTGCACCGGGGGTCACAGGTTTACATAGGCTTATATAGGGAAAATATGGAAAAAAATCTTCATGTCTGAAACTGCAAGGCATAGAGCCTTAATATTTGGTATGAAGCATCGACTAGTGGACCTCTACCACATTTGTTCAAATTATGCCCCTGGGGCCCAAAATGGGACCGTCCCGGGGGGTCACATATTTTGCATAGACTGATATAGGGAAAATATGAAAAAAATCTTCTTGTCTGAAACCATGAAGCCTAGATCTTTGATATTGGGTATGTAGCATCACCTAGTGGACCTCTACCAAGTTTGTTCAAATCATACCCCAGGGGCCAAAATGGGCCTGCCCCGGGATCACAGGTTTACATAGGAAAAATATGAAAAAAAATTCTAGTCTGAAACCACAAGGCCTAGAGCCTTAATATTTGGTATGAAGCATCATCTAGTGGACCTCAACCACATTTGTTCAAATTATACCCCTGGGGCCCAAACTGGGACCGCCCAGGAGTCACATATTTTGCATAAACTTATAAAGGGAAAATATGAAAAAAAATTGTCTGAAACCATGAGGCCTAGATCCTTGATATTTGATATGTAGCATCACCTAGTGGACCTCTACCAAATTAATTTTGTTCAAATTATGCCCCTGGGGCCAAAAATGAACCCGCCTTGGGGTCACATTTCTGTATAGACTTATATAGAGAAAACATGAAAAAATTTTCTTGTTTGAAACCACAAGGCCTAGAGCCTTAATATTTGGTATGAAGCATCATCTAGTTGACCTCTTCCAAGTTTGTTCAAATTATTATCAACAGGTTCAATGAAAAATATTGCGGCTAGATCTATAAAGGGGGTTGTTTTTAGGCATCTCATGAGGACTGGGATGAGCGATTCAGTACCTCATGACCCTATTGTTATGTGGTCTTTGCTGCTTTTATAATGTATACATTCCAGCATTTAAATTAGCCATAAAGTTTATATATATTTTCTGTATATTCGCTTGATGCAAGATTTTTCCTACGACTTTGTAGAGCATAGTCATTTTGTATATGGAGAAGTAAGTCTTAGAGATAGCCTTAATTCTGTTAATAATTTACATGATTTTTATCGGTTTAAATTGTTTAGTTCTAATCATTACTACTGACAGTAAACTATATAGCCATACTGGGAAAGAAAAAAAAGTTTAGTATACTAGGGTTTATTCGGTTGTCAGTTTGTAACTGCTTATCATTTCACATTAGGCAGGGGTATCTGCCATCTCCTCTGATGGATAATTTAGTAGCTACAACAAAGGGAAGCAGTTTTCTATGCTAAATCCCGCTTAGTTTATAAGACAAGGAAGTCTATCAGGAATTCTATGATGTTTTAATGATGTGTTCATATACATCTAGGAAACATTTTGATGTTAGATGCGGTACTTAGTGGTTCGCAAGAAAAGGAATCCATTATTTGTGTGAGAGAGGGATGGAAAAATCCGTCCCTCGTGATCACCATTTGTCATCAGTCGGCAAGCCTTGTGATGCCAAACGGTGATCCTCGGGACAGAATTTTATAACCCACCCTCACACTCATGGTGGATTCTTATATTGTCACATGCCACTGCTCTTGCATTTTCTCACATGTCATGTGACAAATTGATTTATTTGTTTCTTCACCTTAAGCTTTGTTATGGCATATACATGTGCGGATCTAGAAAATTTTTTCAGAGGGGATCCTAATCTGATAACTTTTTTTTAATTGATAAGGGGATAGAGGACCCAAATAACGCTATAAATGGGCCATCATCGGCCCGCTAGCGAAACGCTGTTGAAATGACGTTTTGCTGGCAGGCTGATGATGGCCCAACATTGAATGCTGGCTCTGTAGCCTTGTGATTTTTCAGGGGATCCGGACCAGTATTGCAAAGAAACTCTATATTTTTGTGGTTTTTCAGGGGGGTCAGACCACCTGTCCCCCCTCTTGATCCGCCCATGATATAGTTATGGCTTTAAACCCAATGTCAAAGAAAGTTTGTTATATCTTTGTCTGCTAGTGATGACTTGTTATCTGCTCATAACCTTTGTAAATGTAAAAAGTTTGGAACCAGGCCAAGGTTATAAATAGAGAATACTAGGTGAGCGTCTTTTGATATCAAGTTTACCGATTCATAGTGCTTTCTCTAAGCAGAGCCTGGTTAACTTGATATTAAAAGACACTATCTGGTATTGTATTTATCAGTTTACCCATTGTTTCACTCATCAAACTAGCGATTATGACGTCTTTTTCGAGATTCGTGTTGGTTCAATGTCATTGATGTCATTCAAAAAGTGCAACGTCATGATAAAAGCACATGCCGTGAGATAGGCAACGTTTATCAGGTCAACCTGCAACAATGCAATCAATATGAGAGGTGACTGAAAAAACTTTTTCCATGCTCTGCTTGATTGAAAGCTCATAAAACTCTCAGATTCTGTATTTATCCTGCTAATAAATGTTAAAATGTCAACAATTGTTGACATTTTAACATTTATGAGCATGATACATTTCTTGCTCATTTGAGTTGAGCATGAAGAAAGTTTTATAACTCTTGAGCCTGATCAGGCTGAAGGTTTTGTAGGCCCTGATCTGAATCCAATTCTAAAATTATGTTGAAAAAGTTAATATGTAAAAAAATCAGCAGATGGCAAAAATGCTAAGTTACTTGTTATTGTTCCTCATTTCACGGTGCAAATAAACAGATAGTAATCCTTTATCGATATTACTTGATTATTTGCAAGTCTTGATATTGTTTTGCTGCTTTACGTCCCAGTCAACATTTTTTTAGTCATATCTGAACGTTTTCCTGTCTTCCTGCGTTGAGCCAGTACTAAGCTGAGGATAAAGTGTCTTGTTGATTCAATGACTTTGTGATGTGGTTTACTGCGGTCACCAATGGGTTAGCTGAGTCCCACTGTGTCTCTGCAGACTGACTTTGACAATAAGTGGCTTGAACCCCTACTGGATCCGCCACTGCTACATACTCACACCTGTATTTATTCCCCTACTTGTTTTCGAAGAAAACATCTGTTGGTCAGTCCATTTGACATTTAACTTTTCCGGCCATTTATGACAATTGTCGTCTACTAACTAATTTGTTTCTACATTTCGAAAGTCTATATTGCAACGAATATGAACCCAGATCAGACTGCTCCCTATGATGTGCATTTGAAAATATGCAGCAGACATTTTGAGGAGGAGGATTTACTGGCAGAATAAGGGTTATAAATGGAGTACATTGCTATCCTTAACTATATGCCTACCAGCTGCGAATATTGGAATTGTCACAATCACACACTGTAGACCAACCAACCGCCCGGCACCTTGGGGAAGTGACAAGAAAACTAACAGTCACATGACATTAAAATATAAATGCAATTTTAGTCATTACCTCCAGCTCCAGAGACCAACAGAATAGGGAGCCAAGGTCCTCTCCCATTATTCCATGTATGATTAACCTGCCTTGAAATTTACTTTCAAAATTATAATCATCTCATGTATCGTAAAATTGAGATGAAACTATGCCATTTGTTATGAAAAAGTTTGAAGTCTAAAAATGGGACTTCAGTATCAAAAGAATGTATTTTATTTAACTAAAGTTGGATATATCTAACTTATTTTTTTTTCAAATATTCAACTGATCATCTTGAAGTAGAGTTGAATGCCTCAATAACACCAGCCTAGTTATTGGTTGAAAGGGACAACAGGAAAAAGTGGGTATGCCTAGAAAATGATACACCTAGCCTACAGCTTCGTTAGGAAAAGCCACATATCACTAATAGCTACATTACAAGTAGTCAAAGTATATAGCAACCAGCCTTCTCTCAAAGCAAAACAAATCTACACAGTTAGTACCCATTGGAATGCTTACAATTTGTCTATTCAATTTAAAGCCAAATCTAAAATACGAGAGTCAGTCAAAAATAACCGAGAGTTGATTCATATCTCTTACGTAGGCTAACGTACACTGATGAAATTTGGCACATGCATGCAATGAACTGTCCTGCGTCAGAATATGCAATATACAAGACCATGCATAGTATAGATTAATGTTGCTTAGCAACCCAAGAATGTGAAATAACGTCATGCGTTCACGCTGGAATATAGCGTTGCCATGGAAACACCAAACAGTATTTAAGTTACATCATCTTGTGCATTTGTTGCAAATACAGTATATTAATGTATTTTGTGAAATGCAACAACTGAGATTGAGGCGTTGGAATTTTATTACATAAATAAGAGGAAAATTAACTAAATATTCCCCACCCGCCAGTTATGGTTCATTTTAGAGCAATATTATCAACTAAGTATCATATCATATGACCATTTCATTGTATTTAGTAATTAGTTTTGACATTGGAATGCATATCTTGAAAAGTTCCAGGAATAAACGGTTGCCATAGCAACAAAATCTGGTCTTTTAGTTAAAATTGAAATTGCCATCAATTTTGGTTGCTAGGCAACGAACATTGCATGTATAGTATTTACTATCTATTACACTTCTTCAAAACATTGCTAACACATTGTTTGATACAATTGAAGAGATAAAAGGTCCGTTGTTATACTGTTTTATATTTGAAATGATTTTAAATTCATGGCTGCTTAGCCAGAAGTGTCGTCAGCGCGAACGCACATCGCTTAGAGACGGTCTTCGGTTGCCTAGCAACAGCACATTGATGGTGATAAGACGTCATCTTCTATATGTAATGAAGCCCGAAGGCTCATTCGATATGTGTATAAAGCTTCAGCCAAAACTGGCGACTCAGTAAAAAGATATTAACCAACTCTCAGTCAATTTTGACTAACCCTCGTATATTGTCAAAATTGATATCTTTCTGGTTGTTCAGAAGTGAAAAAAGCGTGTTTCTCATTACAAGCCAAATAAAGATTTAAAAGATGTTCTATCTTTGATTAGATTATAAAGCTATATAGTATAGAGAATAGAGAAATCATATTAATGAAGAAGGCAAAGGTCAGGAATCGATACAATCAAGTACCACACCTAACCCAGGACAACATATGGGAAAGAAAACATCACATACAAGAAAGCCAAGAGCTCAGCCCTTTCCAAGCAGATGGCGTTTAGGCTCCAAGGAACAGACAAGACAGTATGACAGACAAACATAAATACCACAAAGGATCCACAAAAGAAGCACAGCCTTGGAACGGATAAGAAAATTACTGGAGGGCTTAAATATGTTTGACAATACCAACCTCGCTCTTATTTCTGATGTGGATAAAGACAAATAGATGTTTGGTTCGAATGAAAGATCCCTAACTTATCGATGTATCATCTAACAGCACCCATAGGAATACCCTCAATTTGTCTATACAATTTAAAGCAAAATCTAATAAGTATATTGTCCAGAACATAATGGAGAGTGTCACAAACTGACTGAGATAAATAGAATTGATATTATTCAGAAGTGAAAAAGTGTGTCTCTCATAACAAGCCAACTAGAGCAAGAATTTGTTAGCCTTTTTTTAATAGATTTTTGGGCGATGTGGTATAGAGAGTAGATATATGTAGACAAACTAGATGCTAGAAAACCTTGATATTTTATATCATTAAATTTTTTTATTGGTGCTCTGCCATTGTTGGGGTTTTGTGCTTGGTTCTTGTACAGTACTTGGTGTCCATTATAGTGTTGTAATCAGCTCGCTTAGGAAAAGAGCAAAATCAAAAAGTGAACCAACAACATACGGCTTAAATATATTTTGCCATCCGAGTCTTTGCCCTTGATTCTGCTGTTGTTAAAGTACAAGTTTTAATTAGCTCCCATAGTGCAAGCCTAGCTATATACAAGAATGAAGGGACCAGGTTCCATTGATGATGTGACGTCAACAAACAATAAATAAATTACAACAAAATATTCACTTTCAAATGGACATCTCAGTTTAAAAAGGTCAGAGACATGCAAAAACAAGAGAGTATGTCAAGAAACACTCCAATCCAAGGCACTACAAAGAGACACAAAACACACACACACACACACACACACACACACACACACACACAATGGGTGCAGCAACAAAATAAACCAACAACAACTGAATCTCTTAGAAATGATAGCAGCTGAGGCCACATGGGGAAGCTTTAATATATAAAATTAGGCAAATCTTCCCATTGGATTGGGTTGTTGTTAAACTCACACACTTTTAGTTCATATGAAGGCTTCCTACGTGATGCAATGTATCATCGCAGGGAAACAAAGTAAATTAACTTACTGCGATTAAACAAAGAAAATGGTCTAAACTCAATAGCGGAAGAAAATCCCTTGATCGAGCCAATGACAGTATCAGGTACTAACCTGCTGATTAAAAGCTTAGGCTAATGTCTTCAATCAGTCTGTGGTCCGACTCCTGTCATGTTTTAAATGCAGCTCTGAATCTTTGAATATATAAATTATATAGATTTGGATGAATTAACAACACCAGATATAAAATATATAATTTTTAATATATAAAACTAAATTCGTAACTCCTGACTAATTAAACTACATAAAATACTTTTGATTTATCAGCAACGTGTAAATAATACATTGCTTAAAATGATAGAATAAAATAATTGATCATACTCTAAAATATATTGGACTGTCAAAACAATAAAGCATCTACAATTACAGCTGGTGAACATTTGAAGAAAAAGTATCAAATACAGATTTGTGTCGGAAGATTACAGGATATATACTATGCACAAATAGTTTAGCAAGTGTTTTGTTTGGGTGAGCCCTTCCACATCAGATCTCAAGTTTTATTTGCTGTCATGAAGATACAAGCGCCGAACATCTGACAAGAATTTCCATTTAAAAAAAATATGGAATTACCAAACGCAGCGGCCTTGCTAAAATGGCGTTAAGTTTTAATTCTAGCAGCTAACGTGGGTATTTCTGATCATTTGGTGAAGCCAAAAACATTTTCAAGCGATTGTTTGGTGACTGAAATAAAAAAAAGCATAGCAAATGCTGCAATTTTCCGAACTGTCGAAGAAAAGTAAAGGACCAAGTTTTCACAATTTTACGTTTTTATTACTGCTTTTACGTTATCGCCTTCAAACGGTGTTTCTAGTCGTTTTTTTCTTGAACCACATTGACACACTGTAACTGTATTATGCCTTCCAACACATTCACAAAAATAATGTTGAATGAAACATCTTCATGGCTTTAGAGCACGAGCCGAAAGATAAAATCTAACGTCACCATTATCTCACAAATGCATCACACCATTTTCCGGCAACTTAAGGTTTTTATCAACCATAAGATCAATTACATTATAAGCCGCTTATAATGTAATTGATCTTTAAAGCCTATGCCATCTTTGTAACTGAGTCTCTGTTGAATTGGCATGCTAATTAACATTAGAAGTGTAATCAAATGATGACTACGATTTGACGTCATTGATGGCAGCTGATTTTTTCAGCATGGAATCTCTACCCAATAGTTTTTATAGGCCTATGATGCATGAGGAAGATGTAAGACCACCAAACGAAAAATCACAAGCTTATCATTTAGCATTACTTACAACGGATGTCATTTTTGCTTACTGACCCCTCCTGCAATTCTAGCTCTCCCAAAATGCCTATTTAAAGGATTGCGTCTGTAAATTCGTGGTTTCATTTGCCTAAGATCCTGTTCTCGTCTTTGCATTTGAAATTGTTCGACATTGCACAAAGATGAGTACATAAAGATGCGAAACATAAGAAATTGCTAAACTTATTTTGTATAGTATATAAAATCACACAGGTTATGAATTTACATTTCCCATTAAAATGCACATCTTTTATAAGATACAAGTAAGCATGCTATGTTTAATTTGCTCACTAATTAAATATCGATGGCACAACAATAAGATAACTGCTTAGCATATTAGTTTTTGTGTTAAAAACGACAGATTTAGAAGAAAGAAAACAAAACAACAGCGATAAAAAAGATCCCTTCTTTCCAGTTCTAAATGGATAACCTATTCCAAAAATGTTCTTTAAAAATTATAATTTGCTTTAAAGTATAGATGGGTTGCACCTGGTAAGCAGTCTAAGGCACACATGTGAAAACATTCTAATGATATGTATGAAATTGGTATACAATGTATAAACGTAAAAACAAAGCCTCTTTCATTAGCTAGCATTACAAATTAAATAATCTGAAATGTTTACTACTATTTCAGAACATGCCTTCATAAAAATAGGACATATCTTATTTACAAATCTTTCTTTAGCTTAAATATATACAATAAAACTTGCAATGAGGATAAAAAGCAATAATTATCAAAACGTTATGCATAAAAATCTTTACAAAATATTTTTGTAGCATTGTCCCAGGATTATGTTGTATAGTTAAGTCAACCTCAAATAATATATTGTACAGATTATTGTACTGGTATTATTGCATACAAAGCCACACCACATGCTACTAAACAGCATAACTCATGCTTTAATACACAGGTTTTGCTTTAGGTGTATGCAGTCTAGGACCTACATAAGAAACTGACATAATCAAAAGTATTATGCAAAAAAGTGAATGTAACTTGGTGACAGGATGATGTAAGTCTTGGGACAGTTTTCAAAAAATAGGACATATAAAACTTTGAAAATAAATGCACACATTGCGAAAATTAGGCTGAATACGGTAGTATAAATGAGTTAGCAGAGTGCTTATATGGAGGCATGAAAATATTATGCACTTAAGAAGCTATGTAAATCACTTAATATTGGCGGCATCAAAATTTAGTGATTTTAAAAGACTGACATATTGGGGTATTTTAATTTTGTCAGTTACTCAATGTCCTTTATAATTATTATTAATTTTAAAAGGACTACTTATAAAGGAAAGAATATGCTCCATATGAGGAGCATATTCTTTCCTTTGATAGTGATCCTTTTTATGACGTGGTTTCCTGTTCGTTGAAACATTCTCTTTTGTTCAAAAGTTGAAAACAGATACTTATATACTAAAATTATATAAGTCTATATGTCGATTTAAAACTGATTGTGAAATTGTATTTCACTGTCTCATATTTTGGCAATTTCTGTTTTACTGCCAATAGCGCCAAATAAAGAGCTGCCAAATACACTAGCCCAAAGTTCTAAGCGGTCACCTTAAAATCACCATGTATAAACACGGGCATTTGGTTCTTCATTTATTTCACATGAAACATCATGGAATGTCCAAAATCGTGCCAGTATCGACGTGTACGCCTTGACTTTAAGTTGTCATTGAAAATTTATAATGGCTTGTATGTCCATCGAAGAACGCGGTCGTGCAGTGAGCATGGTGTCAGCAGAGTCGTCCCTCAGACAGGTTAGTGTTTTAATAAAAAATAAAGAAGCTTACAAGCAATTTGTTACTTTCTTCGGAAACGTGTTGCCTTTCAAACTCAAAGACATTTGTATTCTGAGTTTGTGACATTTCAAAATCGCTTTTCGATTATTACTATGCCAAACAAACATCTAATGTCTTGATTTCCAGGTAGCCCGAACTCTTAACCAAAGTCTATCATGTATCCAGAAGCTGTGGGCAAAATTCAGGCAAACAGATCAACAAGGACGGGCCAGAAGGCGAGTGACAACCAGGAGACAGGACAGATACGTCATTCGGTCACATCGACGCGCACAATTTATCACAGCCGCTAGTACTGCAAGGGGTATCATTGGTAGACACAATCGCCAGATTAGTGCCCAGACTGGCATTAATCGTCTTCGCTCTGCTGGCTTGGCATGCCGTCGACCAGTAAGAGGGATTGTGCTTCATCAACGACACCGGATAGCAAGATTGGCGTGGGCAAGGTGTCATATTAGGTTCACAATCATGGCAGATTGGGCAAATGTTCTCTTCGTTGATGAAACCAGAATCTCGCTTCGTGGAAATAGTGGCAGATCCCGAGTGTACCGTGCGCGTGGCGAACGATTCAATGAAAACTGTGTGGTAGAAACTGAACCCTTTGGTGGTGGCTCTATCATGATGTTTGCTGGCATAGATGCACACCAAAACACCGATTGTTCGCCTTCAGGGAGCAGTAAATGCCGTGCGCTACCAACATGATATCCTCCTGCCGTTGGTTATACCGCATATCAGAGCGAACAGAGGGATGATTCTTGCCCAGGATAATGCTCCCTGTCATTCCGCTCGCACCACGCAGCAGCTTCTACGAGCTAATAATGTCAGACTACTTGATTGGCCTGCAAAGAGCCCGGATTTAAATCCAATCGAACATGTTTGGGACTTACTTAAAAGACGTGTAAGGCAAATACGACAACACAGGACACTAGCTCAGTTACAATATGACGTCAACCAGATTTGGAGGCAAATTACACAACCAACTATTCTGAACTACATTCGCTCTATGCGACAACGATGTCGAGCCGTGATAGATGCGAATGGCGGTCATACCAGCTATAAGGACGACATGAATCGTTGAAAGCTACTTATGTGAACTTGGAAACTAGGGGTACTGATACATTTCCGGCCATAGAATGACAATGATTTAGTTTTTAAGTATGATTTTTTTGTATGACATCTCTTAATACAATATGCCAAAACATGAAATTAAAACTAGTTAAATTATGATTAGAAATTTTGTCAAAATTTTGGAATTGCTAGGTGACCGCTTAGAAGTTTGTGTGAGTGTATAAGTGTTTACAGTATTGCGTGATGCCTCTTGTCTAAACTCAATCTTCGAATTGTTAAAACCATATTATTAGCAATATGAAATATTTTTACATAACTCTGTATTGTATATATTGTCCTCATATTCTATTTTATAACAAAAGTATGTATCACAAAACACACCCAGTAAAATGTGGCTGAAAGCATTTGCTTTCCCAGATAAAAGGCTCAACACCACTTTATACTGATGCATGTCTCCTACCATAATGATTAACATAATTTGGTAAAATTGGCTATGTTATTGATCTGCTTTGCATTGATCTGTACATATCTCTTATGGCAATCAGTTATGAACACCAAATTGTTAATGATGTCTCTACCAAGTAACAGTTTCCCACCACAAACAGTCAAATAAACATATATTATATAAATCAAAAAATCCTGGGCTTGATCGAATTTCTTTCTTTTTGGCAGATTTTTGATATTTTGTACGATATATGTACTGACTATGGGCTATAGTTACACTATCAACTTGATAATTTGTAGCTGATAAAAAATTTGGTATATCCATGTTGTCTTAAAGATCAAAGGCTCATCAGATATAATATGGAACTCAGAAAACCTGTCTCGGATTTTCAATAAGGTCATACCCAAACCAGCATGCTCAACTACAGAGTCTAGCTAGAAAACTAAATTTTTGCTACTAGGTAGTCTAGATATGATACTATCAAATAAGGGGATAAAAAAGGCGTTGATGCGCAGGGCTGTCTACACCTTTTTTGTTTGCAAATCCAGTAAGCAAGTTTTCTCACGTTGAGGTGTACATATGAGATTGCTAAAATTAATCTATATCTAGATTCCACACTTTTGTCAAACAGCAAGTTGATCATCTATTGCTACTCCAGTTGCCTAATTACTGATATGTGTCTTGTCTCTCTTCAAGCTTTGCTTTCCACTGACTCGATAAGAACACAATTCGGCAGCATATTCAAATCTCTTTACTGGGTCTAATCAATTGCGTTCTTGATATAACAAGCCTGTAAAATAACATGGGGAAGCTTTAGTATTTTTGTATAGACACTTTTATAGCAAACCTGCAAACATATTAAAGAAAAGAGCTAGAAAGGGCCACGTGAAAATGCATATTACTGTATATTGCAACTACTAGCCATTGTCCATACTTGAAATTCGTGGTAGCGCTGTTATCCAAGGTGTTATTGAAAGGTTTAAAAACATTTGAAAGAATGTAGCTATAGTCTATACGGGTGTCCTTTTTAGTCATTATCATTCAAATCTCAGATATTAGGTCTAAATGCGTTGATTGAGGTAACCCATTTCTTTGGTCAAAATTTAATAAGTGACTTTTTGCCAATACCTATTAACCTAGAATGAAAAATATAACTTCTGCAAGCTTGTCTTTGTATAGCATCCACCAATCACCATTGGTGTTGCACCAATTATGCCCATAACAAACATGTTTACATATTTGAGTCGTGACATGTGATTTCCTTCAATGTGGCATTTTGACAGGTGTAGACTCATATGGGCCTCTGTAGCCTCCTTTTAGGCTTAGAAACTCCAAATGGTGTTCAGTCAGTAGCTTAACAATCATGGACTACTCAAGCGACTAGCAAAGGGTCTGAGCAGATTGTGCGTATGCGCAAGCTGATCTAAGGCTTTGCTGATTGCACATACCACATTGTTTGAAATCTCAGGCACTGGCTCATTTAAGATTCTAGCCTTTTGTAGAGTTAGCAATTTCCTATGCCATATGGGAAAGTTCTTAAATTCTTTCCTTTAAGAGTAGTCCCCATTTTGTAAACTGCACAAATGACGAGACTCACTGCCATTATCTTCCAATAGGTTGCATGCGTATCACATACTGACCTATCAGATTTGAGCATTGTGGGTACATGTGGCATTTAATATTGTTTACCAAAATGCATTGCAAAGTCATGTGATCTGACCACTTGGTTTATTCAATCTTGATATCAATCTGCGTCACCACATGTCACTGATAAGCTTCTATGATCTAGTCATATGCGAAATGCTTTTAAAATGTTTTTATTGAAGAAAATATTATCATTATATTGTTAAATAATGTGATACCAATCATTTTACGGTTTGACTAGCTATCAAAGGTGGATTTATGTCTCCACAGATATTTTATTTATAGCCATTCCCACTTGCTACTTTTTAATTCAGTGGTTTGAGTAATGCATACCACGTATTAACACAAACATTTGTTTGCAGTGATGATGTGCTATAGCAGTCAGGTCTATTATTGATAGTATAAACATGCACAGACAATGAAATCACTTCTTGTTTAAGCAATTCCTGTAAATGGGCGTAAATAGTTTTGCATTCTTGCTAGCCCTTTCTATCACTGCCATGTTACTGACGAAGAGAAAGGTTAATAATTCACTATTTTAAACATGTTTTTACTGTCGTAGTGCTGCCTGACTTCTTTGTGGCTTCTCACAGACAGTGGGTTTGGCTGTGAATGTGGCATTTCTTGGTCATACTAATTTGTGTTTATTACATATATTATATTATTATTTTTTTATTACCTGCAATACACGCAGTCATGAAGCAAGCTACATTGCCAGCTATCATCGCCCTAACAACAATCTTTGTTATATCTCTTTTCCTTGATGGCGCCATTGCTCCTAATGCACCCAGCATTATCCCAATTGATCCAATATTAGAAAAGCCACAGAGTGCATATGTAGCTATCACTACTGTTCTATCCTACAATAGAAATAGAGACTCTTACTGGATATTCCATGTTATATTTACATTAATTAAATGAATTGAGCTAAAATGATCAAATACCAGTTCAATAACTTCCATAATACAGGAGCAGAAATGTTAGATTCTACTTATCATATGACACTAAAATACTTTGAAATTAGGTTTTTGCGTACACAGTTCAAGATTATGCCATTTTTATGCTACCTTGATTTATCTGCCATTACATGTTGTAACTAATTATATAAACCACTAGTAGGTTATTGATTTTAATATTACACTGAGACACACCATCATGTTACAAAAACATACATCATGCATATTTCCCCTTTCATACTTCTGGGCGTAGTCATCTAAACACAAGCTGCTGCTTTAGCCATCTCTGGGGGGAGGTGGGGGGGGGGGGCGCATGAGATGCTGCAATCCAATATATTATACTAATATATTTATGTGTGGTTAATAGAATGTACTATTCGAGCATTCCTTATACGTTGGAAATGCAATTTCTACTGTTTTTTTTATCACATTGAGTTTTTTTACTTGATAGATGTATCCAGAGTGGGCAGACAAGGGCACCCTGACCCCCACCTGGGAAACCACAAGTGGCTATATGTTTTCTTAGCAATACTGGTACGGATCACACTCAATGGAATGTTCTAGACCTGCCCATGTACTTACAGATAGTATTCCTCCTTTGAGTACCTCGCCTGTGTCAACAAGTTTTATATGTCCATCATATCCAAATGTTTCTGTGATACCTGTATAGTTCCCTGTCACATTCTGTATATAATTTTGATATTTTTCGTTGTTAGTTATATATGTACTTAGTTCTGCAAAGAGGAAGGAAACTCATAGTAAAATGGTGTCATTGTGTCGACCAGTACATGTTTTTGGTACATTGTACTTTTACATATGCGCGAAAACCTCATTGAAACACATTATTTGTGAATATATGTATGTCTATATAAAGACTTTTTTATATAAATTTTTATGCAGGCAATAGTTCATTAAGTGGCATCAACAAAGAAGAAGAAAACACGGTAATTCACTTATCAAGCGCATCAGGAAACATTTTGCTAACTGCATAGAAATCAAATAATTGATTTATTTTAATGGCGTGCATAGAAATAAAATAGCTGTTTGTTTTAATGATTCTGTTTTTTATTGATAACTGATTCAATTAAATATTGCCAGTAAGCAAATGAATATATGGGCCAGGACGCAAATCTCTTTTTGGGGTATACAAAAAGAAAGGTGCAGACCAGCCTGTGCATTGGCTCCTGCGCATTGTGCAGCCTAATCAGCACATTTGTTATTCATTTATTAGAAATAATCATATCTAGAGAGCGAAATTTCAATTGTCTAGCTAGTCTCTGTAGCTAAGAAGACTGCTTTAAATCTCTCACGGAAACTCCAAAGACAGGTTTTCTTGTGTCGCATTGTTGAGACCTGTTTAACAATAGTAAAATTTAAAGTGACATAATTGTCCATTTCCAGCCCAAACGCTAGGCTAAGTGGACAAATAAAATTACCATTTAAATGATGTAGATTAAAATGTTTGTCTCAATATAGAAAAAAAAATGATTTACCTGCATATGCGACAAATTCATTTAAAACTGTCTTTGTGCCTATCATTGCTGCTACTCGCCTTGAGTCTTCAGTATCGCAACCCATCAAAAATGCAATAGGCCAAAACAGATATGAACAGATGAGCTAAAAGTAAAATAAAGGTAACACTATAACAAGCATTTAAAATATTAAAATCCTGCAATACGTTATGAAGCCAGAGTATACCATACTCCATTGGTGTAACTCCCATTACACAGTTACACAGGTGCATAATAAAAAATAGTAACCTGATGTGGTAAAAGTGAGTTTCTATGTCATAAGGAACTACTCTTACTGGATTTGGGAGCTAATTATTTCCTTTAAGTGAAGTCCCCATTGACAAATGGGACACAATTAAAGAGAATAACTGCTCAATTCAGTAGCCTCTCTTTGATATGTGTAACTTTTTCAGCGTTCTGGCTATGCTCAACACTTTACTGACACTGAGACATGGAGAGGCTCCATATGAAATCTGACTTCAATTGGTCAGTAGTTTCAGTGAAGATGTTAGAATATTTTTGATGAAATTCTAATCTTAGAGCTGGTGAGTATGACCAGGAAATTCAGCAATCACAGAACGCAGACTGAGTCATCTTTTGGAAAATGTTAAAGACCCCCCCCCCCTGGAAAATCACAAATATATAGGAATCCTTATCAATACTGGTCCTGATCCCTTCAAAAATCACAAAGTGGCCACTATTATATGTTGGGTCATCATCAGCCCGCCAGCGAAACACCATTTAAATGGCGTTTTGCTGGTTGGCCAACGATGGCCCGCTTTCAGTGTTATTTGGATCATCTTTTTACCCTTAAAACAAACAGAAAAAAAAACTGGCTAAGTTAGCCAGACCCCCTTTGACAAAAACGTTCTTGATCTGCGCATGGTCTCCATATGAAATTCGAATTGAATTTGCACAGCGAATTTTGAAAGGATGTTTAAAAGTGTTGAAAGAATAATGACATGGTGGCGTTGATTTGTCTGTAATTGTGGTGGTGTTTCCTCGTCATACTCACTTGCTTTTAATAGGCCAGACCCTGTGACCACGAGTCTGTCACTCTATGAACTGAGCTACAGTGATATGTACCAAATGTTACACTGTGTCACCAAGACCCTTCCAATAAGCTCTGAAACATTTTTTTATAGACAAAAGTATCACACGTTTTGTGAATAGGTTATGATATGAAAAACAATGTTATGAATTTCGTTATAAAGTTGCTCAACAGTATTCAAATCCTACTGGCAATGCTAGTTCTGGTTCATATATTTCAGCTCTAATAGAAAAGTCATAACAGAGTACTATGAATGAAATGAGGTATAGAGAATACTAGGTGAGTGTCTTTTGATATCAGGTTTACCAGGCAAGGCTTTGAGAATGCTTGTTGACATCGTGAGGCTTGCCGAGCGATTCAACATGCGTTCTCAAAGCCGAGCCTGGTAAACTTGATATCAAAAGACGCGAACCTGGTATTCTATTTATCAGTTTACCCATTGTTGAACACTCTTCAAACTAGCGATTATGATGTAATTTTTGATTTTTGTGTTGATTCAGCGTCATTGGCGACGTCATTCAAAAAGTGCAACGTCATCATGACCTGATAAAGGTAACATGCCGTGAGATAGGAAACGTTTATTAGGTTATGTTGAAACAATTCAGTTAATATTAGGAGTGACTGATAAAAAACAATATAGTTACAATTTGGTTATAAAAAGGATCAACAGTGTTCTAGTCCTACCTGAAATGTCAGTTCTGGTTCATATAAATCAGCTCTATGTCCAAGCCATATCAGGGTACTGTCAATGAAGTGAAGAAGAGCAATAAAAGCTATAAGATTAGCTGCGATATTGGCTATCAAACTAATAGCTAATGATGCACCATTTGAGGCTGCTTCAATGAAATTCTTCTCTTCTCTGAAAATAAAAGAATAAACAAGTTGAATACCATAAGTACTTCATAAGTACTGTCACTAAAATATGGTAATCTTTGCTTTTGTTTAATTTGATTCTTTACGTCCAATCAACAATATTTCAGTCATAAAGGGACGGGTCTTCCTGGGTTGAACCAGTACTAAGCTGGGATTAATGTGTCTTGCTCAAGGACACAACACAGTGATGCCCAAGAGGCTCAAACCTGCGGCCCCTCGGTCTCGAGTCGAGCACTATACCACTGAGCAACTACACTTCCTGGTAATCTTTGTGGTCTATAAATAGCAAAATATGCTGTCAAAAAGATTGGAACAGTATTGGATAGAACTCTTATATATGTCAGATTTCCCCAATAAATACCTTTTTGTGGTATAAATTCTAACGACTAAAACTGATTGCATAGCAATGTGCTAAAAGACTGCTTCCCTTTATTAATTAAAAAAAAACAGAAGACAGTGTTCTTCAAATCAACCTAAATGGGTTTCAACTAGAGCAATTTCAATGTAGATACACCTTTAAAGTAGAAAATAATCCCATGCTGTTTTGAATGTGCAGTGAATTACGTCGGGATTGCTGTTTTTTTTTGCTTTTCAATTTTGTGGGTAATACCAAGAATGATTGATTTCTAATTAAACCGAATAATATGCACACTATATCCATACATATGAACTTATTATTTAATATTCTAACCAGCACAAACACATTAGTATTTGACAAACTTCTAGATGTACAGATTTTATACCTATCAAGCAATCTGGTGGTATGCCTAAAATATTGAAAGAACTATTGAAGGTCCTGACAAAACTGGTCATATAGGAGCAGTGTACCCATCTAGTAGCAGTGTGCTCACCTAGGAGCAGTTTGTGGAGGAAAAGTGTGATCTGGGTACAAATGTTTGACTTTGATATTTTGAGAATACATGAACAAGTTACAATCAGCTGCAAATACATTTATGTTTTCATATCTAGATTTTTATAAGACACAAAACTGATGTTTAACTTACCCTTTTGGCATGTTGTATACTGCATCACCTTGGGCCTTTGTTATTTTTGTTTCAGGATAGAATAGTTTTGACATGGCTAGAGCAGCTGGTGCACTCATCACAGAGGCTGATAATAGATGGTTTGCTGGTACCTTAAATAAATCAAGTTCAGTGGTGGATCCAGAGGGGGTTCAGGGGGTTCACTCTAACACCCCTCCCCAGCCCCATTTTTAAATATCCTATGAAAATGAAATAATTTGGTCTCAGTGAGACCAAATTATTTCTCTTTCATGAGGTATTTAGGAAAAATGAGATAAAAGCGACCCCCACCTTATTTATATGTGAACCCCCTTTCCAGAAATCTTGGATCCGCCCCTGAAATTACACAGAATACACTTTCAATCTTCTTAGGTTGCTTTAACTATATGCATGCTTGAGTAACTGTGCATGCTCTACCATCTGACATTTTAATTTTTATGATAAAGCTTTTTCAAAATATTTTTTAGGGATACTAAAAAAGTGTCAACAGTTTTTGATCTATATGATGATTTGTTAATTTTGGTGCGTTTGCTGATGACAAGCTACCATCGTTATATAGGTTACCTAAACTTTATAAAATACCATATAAATCACGTTTTATTGCTGATTCAAGTTACTGTGTTGGGTCCTTCCTTGTTTGTGGTGTGGATCTTGGTACCCTTTCTTGTTTAAAAATCATCACTCTGAGGAAGAAATAACGGGTTGCTATATTTAATTTGTCTTGTGATTGTCTGTTTTCTGCGACTCCTCCTCATGGTGTCATTGGTTGTTCTGAAGTCGGTGATTGTGGCATTTCCCGGTTATACTTTACAGTTATAATGTAACTTACTTATTTTTGTGTCATATTGTTAAATCTGCATAGTCTGTAACTTTTGATCTTTTAATTTTTGAATTAATGTTTCTATTTTTCAAGAACACAATAAAAAACTAAAATTCAGGTATAACTTTTACCAATTTCGTACATCTTTAAAAATTATCAGCATCAAAACAACAGCATTTATGCTAAAACTTGACTGTTTATAATTATTGGAGGGACGCAAATAATTACCAACAAGAGAAAAACACCTGTTTTAACAAGATAATTCACTTTTTCATGCAGTTTCATAGTGAACAGATTTATTGTGAAAACTTAACTTAATTCTGCTTTAACAAATGATTTGAAAAGAAAAGAAATTTTTTCGAAAAATGTTTATAGTTGCAGACTTTGTCTCTTTAATAGTCTTGCATCAATATCCCTTTCCCTCAACTCGTTTCATAAATTCAATAATACATGAGCAATGTAAGATCCTATATAACATGGATTGGTATTTGGACATTACATTTACCTTCATGAGGATATAAGCAGCCATCACTGCACCTGCTATTGTAGCAAATCCCCCTGTACAAACTGCATGCAGCTCAGACTTTGTCATATCTTTCAGAAACGGGCGTATCATCAATGGGGCCTCACTCTGAAACAAAAATCACAATCCACTTTTAATATAATTCATGATTTACTTTTACAAAAGTATGTACCCCATCATAAAAACCATTTGGAATAAGTATACATATCCACAATGTAAAATAAATCAAAATATGTGGTGCAGTGTAAGCAACATTATCTGGAAATTGGAATCCTGTTGAAAGAGAGAATTCTGTCAAAGTTAGAAAGTTACAGACTTTTTCTGGCACCATCTTCTCATGTAAAAAAAAATAAAGTTGAAAATCCATATTTATTCTTGTCGTCTAGATGATGGAGTCATCCAGAACATAGCAAATGTACATCATGTATATTTCTTAAGTCAGTTTTGGTACAGTCCAGATGGAATCCACGTGATTATAGCATAAGCCATCCTCAGTAACACCAGGTGTGACCCATTCCGTACCCTCTGCATATGCAGTGGGTATGGAATGGGTCACGCTTGGTGTTTGTATTGTCCGATTTTATTAACCTGACACGGGTGCATAATTTCACGGTTAGTGCACAAGATATTTTTACCTTCCGTGGACTTTCGGTATTTACCGTAAGTTTTACGAGAATTTTGCAAGTACTAATACAGATAATGAAACATCATGCACTGTACTACTGACTAGTAAAGTGGTTTTGGTAAAGAGTTTAAAACCAAAAGGTCCTGAGTTCGAGTCCGCGTAAATTCTTTTTCTTTTTTTTTGTATTTTTACATCTTAATTTGATTCGTTTAAATTCATTATTATAGATGTACCACGACCTCTGAGTAATTTCTTTTGGATCATTATATTCAAAAGGTTGATGTGTAACGCATATACTGAGCCAGTCTGTCTGGAACATCTACGTGCTTCAAAATAGAATGGTATACGTAATAAAACGCCTGAAACCCCTATTTCTAGATCCGTTTTTTCAATTTTGTTGATATAGTCACGCTTCAAGTTATTTGTTTATCTATACTTGCATTTGTTATAGTTATTTTTGTTGGACCCTCATCGAGAACGTTTACCGTACGCTCGATATGTGAAGTTGAATCTCTGTGCTTTTGACATATTTTTAAAGTAATCGCAGATATTTTAAAAAAATCTGTTTTGCCTTAGTGCCAAGACTTACTGCATAATTTTCTTCATACGTTTTCCCACTGAACTTAAGCTAGTGAATACATTTTAACCATATGTTTTGGCTATAATATGGAACAATATTTTCAAATAATCTCTGAAGATGTTTCAGACAGACTGGCTCATTTTACGCGTTATGCATCAACCTTTTGAAATAGAATGATCCAAAATTTCATTCCTCAGAGGTCGTGGTACATCTATAATAAATGAAATTAAACCAGTCGTTTAAAGGTAAAAAAACACACACACACGTGGACTCGAACTCACGACCTTTTGGTTGTAAACTCTGTATCATAACCACTTGACCAGTCAGTAGGACGGTACAAAACATTTCATCATCTGCATAAGTAATTGCAAAATTCCTGTAAAACTTACGGTAAATACCGAAAGTCGACGGAGGGTAAAAATATCTTGTGCACTAACCGTGAAATTATGCACCTGTGTCAGGTTAATAAAATCGGACAATAACAAGGATGCGCATATGCTACAGGTCTCACACTAGAGTTCCAGACTTCTGATGTTCTTAATATATAATTTGGATACAAAATGTGATTCGCAGGTTGGATATGGTAAATAAATAAACCATTGACTATTTTTTACATTAGGTGAACCATCATGAAGTGACACACTACACATACCTGCCCGATGAAAATATTTCCTGCAGCATTGAGCGACTCTGTGGGGGATGTTCCAAGACACCATGCCAGGAAACGAGAAATGTATTTGATGATGAACTGCATAACTCCCCAGTAGTAGAGAACAGACACAGCACTACTAAAGAATATTATCACAGTCAGAACCTGGAAAAAAAAGGTAATGTTGACACATTTCTTATCTCTTTTAATTTTGGGCTGCAACGTGAGAAAACTGCCTTCAGGTTTTCTGACTAAGCAATACTCCAACCAGCCTCCTCAGCTACAGAGACTAGCTAGAAAATTGAAATATCGCTAGTAGCAAGCTTAGATATGTATCTTTTCAAAAAGCATATAACAAGAGCGGTGATCAGACTGCCTGGATGCGCAGGCTGGTCTGCACCTTTGTTGTCCACAAACCTCTGAAGACAGGTTTTCGAGGCCCGTTTAACATATTTAGACCAATTGAATTTTCTATCAAGTTTGCTATAATTAAAACAGGATAGGCCATCGTTTATATTAAGGAGGCATTATTTTCAAATATTATTTTATTTCTGTCTATTTAAATTATATTTGTTTTAGCAAACAGTGAAGACCCTGATGAAATTCTCCATTCATAGGCATTCAATTTTGGTATTCACTGATTGCAAAACTAACAATTCATAAGTTTCCCATCTACCAATGGATCAAATGACAAAATACTGGGTTCTGATGCACTTATTTGAAGCGATGAAAGTCACAATTATCAGCAGGTAATTCTTCTCAGAATGACAAATACATGCAATTACGTATTTAAAATAGAACACTGAGTGAACATTTAGTTGACATGAATATAAAATGAAAAGATAATCATTGAGAAACAACAATTAGCAAAACAAGTGAGGGGTGCGAGTACAAAGTCAAACTATCACAGAGACGGCTGTATTATTAAATTGATACATGTCAAATGTACTAACTTCTGGCTGTGTTTGAGTTATAATCTAATGAGGAACTTAATTCTTTCCCAACAGCAAATGATGATGAAACTTGAATAATGTGGATGCAAGGTGGCATTTTTGGTGATTTTGTCTAAAAATTCAAACAAACAAAAAAAACGTGTGAAGGTAATCTTCGCCATTATTAATTCAAAAAGATAATCAAATTTATACACGCATTTATATGTTTGTGTGCGTCAGATATTGTATTTGGTCCTCTGGTGGCCAGGTGTTTACTAACACAGGTCAATTGTTAATGATTGGCCACCTTGTCGTTAGTTTTTTACATTTCATATTTTATGTATTTACCAATATAAAAGCATTAAAAGGAAGTGAGAAAACACCACCAAATTCACACATACTTTACAACTGCATCATCCTTACTCAACAAGCATCTGTGCGTTCAACATATTCTTACCTGTTTTTTGTCTGTATAGAAGCAAGAAAATCGATTCTAACATCTGACAGAAAGGGTGCAAATATTGAATAAAAGTTATAACAATTTGTAGTAAAACATTAGATCTTTCAGTTGATTGTTTGTTCTTGCACAGGCTGTCAGCGGATAAGGATATCTGAGATTTTACCCTTGGATAGAAATTCTTATCTTGCCTATGTTATCTTGGGAAGCAATTGTAGCCCCTCCACACACTCCTTTGGAAAATTACAACACCGGATAAGGATATCTGAGATTTTACCCTGGGATAGAAATTCTAATCTTATTACCTTACCCATGTTATCATACCCAGGCTGTCACGTGAGGGCTGTACATTGGTTGTATTGGAACTCACGCACATGGTCGTCAAGTGACGTCATTGTTATGTTAATGTGACGTCATCGTAATATGTCGCATATCAGCGAGCTTTTTTGAATATAAAATGAGGCAGTGATTCATTTACAATTTTGGGCTTATGGGTCCTGGGACTCGCTGTTTCCAACTGCAAACTTATGAGTCCAAAACACTATTTTTAATGACATTTCTGCAATTCTATTGCATCCCGGGACTCACCGGGACTCGCTGAAATAAAAATCTTATGCACAAAAGATGCAGGATGCGCAGGTAACAAAATCACTTATGAGGTATTTAATGGCGAGCAAGAAAAAAATGCATATGAGGGTGGGATAGAAAAATCCGTTTCTCCCGATCACCTTTTGTCATCACTCAGCAGGTCGGTGATGCCAATTGGTGTTCTCCGGTATGGATTCTACTATCCCACCCTCAAACTCATGATGGATTCTTATATTGTGGCCTTAGGTCAAAGCTCAAGGACAAGTGCTGGTAAGCTGGCATCATAGTCATTAAACCTGTGATTTAATCTTAGCCCTTATCCCACCAATATGATTTTGTCGTGAAAATGTTGTCTGTTATTTACGTCTTCTGCATAAACTGAAGTACAATTTAGACTCATGAATCCAGAGTTGGGACAAGAGGTCTGGACCCCATCCCCCTTTGAAATCAGCAAAATCACATATGAATGAGGGTGGGATAGAAAAATCACACATAGTCATTAAACCTGTGATTGAATCTTAACCCTTATCCCACCAATATGATTTCGTCGTGAAAATGTTGTCTGTTATTTACGTCTTCTGCATAAACTGAAGTACAATTTAGACTCATGAATCCAGAGTTGGGACAAGAGGTCTGGACCCCATCCCCCTTTGAAATCAGCAAAATCACATATGAATGAGGGTGGGATAGAAAAATCACACATAGTCATTAAACCTGTGATTAAATCTTAACCCTTATCCCACCAATATGATTTCGTCGTGAAAATGTTGTCTGTTATTTACGTCTTCTGCATAAACTGAAGTTCAATTTAGACTTATGAATCCAGAGTTGGGACAGGAGGTCTGGACCCCACCCCCCTTGGAAATCAGGAAAACCACATATGAATATAGTTTTTTTAAGCAATACTGGAATGGACACTCCTTGGGAAACAATTTTAACCCCTCCACACACCCCTTTGGAAAGTCACAAATGGCTATAGGCTTACCTAAATACCAGTATGGACCCCTACAAGAAGCAATTGGACCCCTCTGTAAAATAAAGAACACTGACCTGATCAGATCTAGTCCATATTGTTTGCAATATAGGCTACATGAAAACATAAGCAAATGAGCGAGCAACGACAAACTTCGTAACTAGTGGGAAAATGGTTTAATTTTTACAAATGTTTCAAACATACCTTTAAAGCAAAAAAATGATGTTCATATGCATCTCCAAATACAAACGATGAACCAGCATCAGTGTGGGCTAAAAACTCTTTTACTCTCTCCCCAAGCCACTCAAAAGCTTTGAATCCAAAGTCTGTCCGCAATATGATCAGTGCAAAATAAAACTGCAGAACAAGTCCCCAGAAAACAGGTCGCCATTTCACCTACAAAATTAAAGAAAATAAAATAAAAGCCTCAAGTCGGATACATTACAGAGGAAATATGTTTTGATTTTCTTAGTAATCACTACCGATTATAGGAGCGTACAATTGGTCATATTTTGTTAATATCAGAAGCCTATCTACTATTTAGATGGAAACATTGGCATAATATCTACTGGTCAAAATCAATTTAAATTCTAATACGACAGCTCATATCATAGCTGACTCGTCTTCATATACATTGCTTTATTCATATTTGACAACTGCATCTTCTTTGACCTGTCATTTGTTTATATGGGTATTTTACTTTAAGAGTGTTTAATACATATTATGCGTCAGTGATACACTGTAACAAAATATCTACTAAAAGTCTGAAGAAATTTCAGGAAGCCAATAAGGACTGTGTACATTAGAATACATATCAGGCAAAACTTATTTCATGCCAATTACGCGAACAAAACGACTTTCTAAATATTGCCCCTTAAGATGCAGGTTGTTCAAAAAAAAGATTACCAGCATAACTCTGCTACTTTAATACTACATTATACTGTAATAATAAACTGAGCATTCAAAAAGATTCTAAAAAGGGGTATCACCAATAAGTAGACGCTTAGTATTATCAACATTGATATTACCTTGATCAGTTATCTTAACCGAAATTTTGCATCTGATAAGGTTTGTCTATCCCATTGCATGTATGTATCAGGTCAACATGACGTGCACTTTTTGAGTGTCGTGGACGACGTTGAATCGATGCAACTTTTTGAGTGACGTAGATGGCGTTGAATTGACACAAAAATTTATAATTATATCATCGTCGCCATTTTGAAGAGTTAACTAATGGGTAAACTGATAAACAGAATACCAGGTTCGCATCTTTGTATATCAAGTTTACCAGACTCGGCTTTGAATATAGCACGTTGAGTCACTGGGTTAGCCTTGTGATTCAACAAGCATTTTGGTAGAGCCAAGCAATTCATCATGCATTCCTGAAGCAATGCCTGGTAAACTTTATATTAAAAGACACTCACCTACTATTCTCCATTTAACTCCACTGCTTGATTAAGAAACACATTGCAAATATGATAAGTATAACAAATTAAGCCTTCAAATAAATGATTCTAAAAAGGGGCTTTCACCAGTTAGTGGATGCTCAGGCCAGATTTTTTCATTAGCAGATTTACAGGATTTGTTTTTCAGATTTAGGGATGGGGGACGAAAAAAAAAAGAAAAAAAAGCACTGAAAATGACCAGTTGAATTAAATCTTTAAATATTTTCTAATTTCCTGCATAGGACGACAATCACTTTTAACAGTGTCACTCTCAAAAATACACAAAACAGAACCTCAAAAATATATTATTTTTTCAACAAAACAAATAATATTTAACGTTGGCAGATAAAATAAAAAAAAAATTAGAAGTTAGATTGTATTTTTTTCCTACTTTCTGGAAAATTACAGTAGGATGATTTGTAAATCAACTAATCAAAAATTCTGGCCTCCGTATTATTGGCATTGATGTCATCTTTATCAGCTACCTCTCATATTGACTGCATTACTCCATATTGACCTGATAAACTTTGTTTATCGCACTGCAATAATGTTTATCAGGTCAACATGATGTCACACTTTTTTAATGACTTCTATGACGTTAAATCGACGCGAAAAGCTATAACTAAGTCATGATTGCCAGTTTGATGATGGAACCAATGGGTAAAATGATAAATAGAATACTATGTAAGTGTCGTTTGATGTCAAGTTTACCAGGCTAGGCTTCTAGAATGCAGGATGAATCCCCCAGGTTTTCTCAAAGCCTCGCTTATAAAACTTGATATCAAGACACTTACCTAGTATACTCTTTTTAACTCCACTGAATATCTACACATGCATTATTATGAATGACATTGCAAATGTGATAAATTGAGAATACTAGGTTTGAGTCTTGTGATATTAAAGGTACCAGGCAAGGCTTTTAGATCGCTTGTTAAATCGTGAGTCTCTGCTAAGCGATTCAACATCCTGGTAAACATATAAAAGCAGGCCATCATCGGCCTCCAGTAAAATGCCATTCTAATGACGTTTTGTTGGCAGTCCGATGGTGGATCGATACTGTGTGCAGGCTGGGATGCGTATTTGAAACCCTGCCTGGTATACTTGATATTAAAAGACACAAACGTGTTTTTCTATTTATCAGTTTACAAGATGCTCCACTCTTCAAACTAGCAATTTTGACGTAATTATCGATGTTGACGACGTCATTCAAAAGGTGCACCGTCATGTTGACCTGATAAAGATACAAGCAGTGAGATAGACAACGTTTATCAGGTCAACTTGCAATAGTGCCTTTAATATGAGAGGTCACCGGTAAGTAACATTATCAGCACACCGGATAGGCCCCAATCAAAAACGTTAATACAATCAACGAACGTAGATCAAAATAGTTATTACCAGAGCTTTTGATTGCAATTTGTCGCCCAACTTGGTGGTTCTGTTGTTTGACTTTTTGTTTATTGTTACTCCCATTGTGGGAGTCTGTAATTGTTCTATGTTTTGTTGTACGTTACTTTATGTCCATTCTAGTATTGCAATCATCTTGATGGGGAATAGAGAGCTGATTGTTTTGCTTAATTTGTCTTCCTGGTGTCTTGTGATGGTTGAGCAGCTCATCCTCGCGGTGCCATGGGTTTGTCTGCAGTTTGTGATTGTGGTATTTCCTGATCATACTTACTTACTATTTTTGCGACAAATGACAATCAAAAAACGCTGTTTCTAACAATTTTTTACGTTCATCAATTGTTAAGAGCGTTTTAGTTTGCCACCTATCCGGTGTGATCATGGGATCATTACCTTTGCAGGGTTATGTGATGTGATGTAAAACAGCAGAATAAAGAAAGCCATTCCTGCTGCAGACACAAGGTTTCTAGGTGACTTGATGGCAACTTCCACAATTAGGTATATCACTGCAATCAAGACGGCTGCTATAACCAAGAACCATTTAAGACTGAAATAAAAAAAAAATGACAGTCAGTTGCAAGTGCTACAGTACAGTGGTGAAGCTGGGGTAGATGGTGCTATCAGTCTTGAAGATGCGCGACAGATGTACAACCAGACAAAGAGACGAACTATTGACTATTAGACAGGGCACATGTTAGAAGCTATTGCAAGCATTGTCTGTGCAGGCGCGATACTAAAGAATCGACCTGTCTGCTAAGGCACATCACCAAACTGACAACTCGGATTTATTAATACACGGTATGCATTACTCAAAACATCTACGTTAAAAAGTAACAAGCACTGAATTTCTATAAATAATCTTTCGATGGAGACATCTAGTCAGCTTTGATAGTCAACCCATAACAAGAATAGGTATTACGGTATTTAGCCAAAGACTGATCATATTTTATGCACTGAAACATTTTTGAAACATTCTCCGCATGACCTTTTCATGGAAACGGTTTCAGTGACATGTGATGACGCGCAAGATAAAAAATATTGAACCAGCCAATTTTGCAAATCGAATGACTCTGTGACACATTTGGTAAACAAATATGTCACATGTACCCACAATGCTCAAAGCAGACAGGTCAGTATTTGAAAAAAATGCTTCCTGTCGATGACAATGCTATTACAAGAGGATAAATTCCCAACTGTACCAGCCTGGTGCCAAGTCTAAAGAGGTAACAGAGCTATGTAGGAAAGATAAAACGGTGAGTATGACCCAGAAATGCCACAATCACAGACCAATCCACAACACTACGAGGAAGAGAACCAGAGTAAAAACAGTCACACAACAGCAAGAACACAACTGAAGTAAAGCAACTAGCTCTCTCTTCCTCAGTTAGATAATTGCAAAGCTAGAAAGAATGGTAAGTACATGGGTGAAAGTTTCCAGGATTATCTCTGAATTCAAGATTTTGAGGCTGACTTTCCACAGAAAGTCAGCCTCAAAATACTGAATTAGGGAGATCATAACAGCTTTCTTGATTTATTTTCAGTCTGGCTAAGGACATTTGACCATTTAAACTTGAAATTGTGAATAATTAGTGGGTATACAGCAAGTTTTAAGATTGGAGTTTCTTAAGTTCAGGATTTTGGAAATTTTGAACTTTCACACAAGTAAGTATCACAAGGACCAAGCACAAACCTATATAATCTTAATTCCTGTGATAGGTCAAATTAACAATGCATAGAACATAGAGAATATGTTGTAACAGAAATTACCCATATACCATTTTTCGAGGTTTACATATTTTGTAAAAGTAAGAAAGGTGGCAAAGATCAGGAATACTATGAAAATTTTTTCTCCTGTATTATTTAACTTATAAAACATGCTGAGAAAAAGCGATAAATTCTTAGCAGAGCTTTGTATTTTAGCGTTTTTCAACAACCTGTTTTATAATGTCAAAATTACGTATATGGTATATGAATCCTCTATATGTTACATAATAAAATGCAGACAACACCGAAATTAAAAACAGACAGCAGATACAGAAAATATGCGAGCCAATGAAATAATGGTGCTTATTAACTCTTTGCCCCCTGAGAAATTTTTCATGCTTTTTTTGTCGTCTGGTGATTTATTTGAAAATCAACTTTTCGAAAAATATTTTCAGGAATATCACCAGGGTGTCAAACAGATTGGATCCAGATCAGGCCCGACGTTTTGTCAGGCTTGATCTGGATCCAATCTGTTTGCAAAAGTTATCAGCAGACGACACCAGGAGGCAAATTAATCATCATCCTGCCACTGTTTTTGTCCTGTAAATATTGTCTACTTTTTATGTCTTCTATATATTCAAGTGTACTTCAGGCTAGATTTTAATATGGAAGCAAGCACTATGAACCCTGATCAGACTGCTGCCTTCATTCATATGGTACCTAAAATATAAACAGAAGAGAGAGCAGACGACAAAAGTCGTGACTGGCTGGATTAGGATTAAATGTGCATGTTAGCTTTCCAGGCTTAGAAGTCTTATTTTGGGTTTAAGTCTTCATTTACAACCACTCTTTGTATTTTGGAGCAGTGAGGTTTAGGCGAGACTGTGCGTATAAGAAAGCTCGCCAGACCGTTCATTGTTCGATCTCTGTATTAGATTATATTGTTATAATGGATCGGCTTACCCTGTTTTTATTTTTCTTAGTCTGGCATCCTCTTGCTTTTCATCAAATATTTTCAAGCTAAATTCCTTGTCTCCCCAGAAATAACTGGTGATCAGCCGTGCGACAATGAACACTGTTGCTATGACGGTTACTATGAGAAGACGCATCGATCCCTCGTCATCCACACTGAATGTCTTGAACATGCAGTAGGCGAAATATGTGTAGTACAAGACAGCGATGATAGTCAAAATACTTGACCATACCACTGAAAGATAAAACGAAAATCTTAAACATGCAATAAACTTAATATATGTAGTATGACACAGCAATGAGGCTTGTATAGGTACTTATTCTTTATAAACTGCCAAATATCCCCATCATTAATTTTCTTAAATATTCAATATCCCTGGAAGTAATGAAAATATTAAACACAGTATCCTATATCCCGGAAAGTAAAATGGATAGTATCATATATTCCTGGAAGTAAAATAGCAAATATCCTGTATCCCTAAACCCCCTTTACAAGCCTCAGCAATGACGGTCATGATACCTGAACAAACCACCAAAATAGTAATAGAGAATATTAATCATGTGTTAGACGAAATCTTTTAACACAAAACAGTGTGTATGGTCAAAACACCAGACCAAACCACTGAAATAATAAACTAAAATATGCAGTAGGTGAAATACAAATGTATATGTAGTACCATACAGCAATGATGGTAAATATTCCAGTCCAAACTACTCAACTATAAATGTAGTACAAGACAGCAATGTCTTCCTCCGATAATAAGGAAGTAAATGGTGCTGAATACAAGCTATCTAAGAATATGCTGTGTGTCACATTGAAATATGAGCCAGTGCATGAGATTTCCAACAATGTGGCATTTTGACAAGTGTAGACTCGGACGAGCCTGTGCAGCCTCCTTATAAGCTTAGAAACTCCAAATTATGTTTAGTCAGTAGCTTAACAATCATAGAATACCCCAGGGACTAGCAAAGCCTCTGATCAGACTGCGCATATGCGCAGGCTGATCAGAGGCTTTGTTGGTCGCACATACCACATTGTTGGAAATCTCATGCACTGGCTCAATTTTATTATCTTCCAAAGCTATTTAGGTGACAAACCACACTAAACAGTCGTGCAATTGTAACTGTTTCATACTGAACTCTGTATAGCTTTAAATGGAATGACCACTTATTTTTCAACGAATAATCTTAATTATATTTCAGACGTATTTTGACCATCATTTCAACAGCCTCTCAGAAAGCTGGTTTGTCAGCATTTACCATTTAATAAACAAGGAAAGATATTCTACTTGGATATATTGCATAGTCTCAGATATGTAGTTTAATTACAAAAGTTACCATCTATTTAACAAGATATCATCAGGACACATTATAAGAATCTATCATGAGTGTGAGGGTGGGATAGAAAAATCTGTCTCGAGGATCACTGATTGGAATCAGGAGGCTTGCTGAGTGATGACAAATGATGTACACGAGGGACGGTTTTTTCTATCCCACCTTCACACAAATAATGGATTTTTTCTTGCTAATCATTTGCTATTGCATTTTTATATTTATAAAAAAGTTTTCAAGAACTTCCAGAAAACGCTGAGATGTGACATAACGTGATATCAATGACGTCACGTGTCTTCCATTTTTTTTATCATTTCCACGGGTTTGTACGGGGTATCCATGTGTGATAGATATAATCCCATATGGCTAGAAACAGCAGAAAACCTGATCTGGTCCCATTATATGATATCAGATGGCTAGCTATTTACTATAGCCTTGGTAATACAAAATATTTCGATAGGACACATTAGATCTACATGACCCCAGAAAGCTAGTTTTAAACCACCATATTTACAATCGCAAACATTTTACATGTATTAGGACATCATTTACCACCTTAAAAGCAGATAAATATTTTACCAGGACGCATTAAAGGTCTCAGAGATCCTGTTTCTACTTTGCATGTGTTTTACCACCAATTATTTCACGAAGGCACTTTTATGATCTCGTATTGCTAGTATTGCTAGTTTTATGTGCGGTTTGCAACGTTGTAAATAATGTAGAACTGTTCACTATGGTCTCAGATAGCTAGTTTTAAGTGTTTTAACACCTTATAGCTCACCCGGTTGCATTGAATTTACTCAGATATCTATAGCTTTAAGTGTTGTTTTCCACCTTATTTGCAATTAAAATATTGCACCAGGGCGCATTACATCGGCTCAGGTAGCGCAGCTTATAGTTTCACACAGTGCACATTGCATTGTGTTAGATAGCGTCATTAAATTGCACACAAGAAGCTGCTATGACCTGGTATTAATAGAATGTGAATAAATGATACTTTTGTGGCGTTTCATCAATGCGAAAGTCAAGCAAAGCACTCACAAACCAAACGTGAGTGACTTATAGAAGCTAACACATCAATTAAATTGGTCATTCCAAATTTAGTCCTAGAGGAGTAGCGATTCCATTATGATCAGGATGTGTCACATTAAAAGAGTAATTATTTGAATGCAGGATGTGTTACATTAAAAAAGTAATTAGTTGAATGCCCGCAAACCCTTTAATTTATAATTAAGTTGACTATTCTCATGCTGCATCTGTATTAGGGTGATTAGCTGTGACTTAAGAAGGAGGTTGAGACAACGCCAAACTTTGAACATCAACCATCTTCGCAAGCCGATGGTAGTAACTCCACTTCGTTCCTTACGTGCGTAAGGAACGAAGTGGAGTTAGTACCATTGGCTTGCGAAGATGAACATCAACGTACCTTGTTTATTTTCCTTGTAACTTTGTCTAATCGTCCTTTGTAATTCTGAGACGATTCTTTCATAGGTAGATACATCTCCTCCCAGTTCTTCTTCATCACTGTCTGACTCCTCTTCCTCCTGGTCGTCATCTTTATCTGTACGTCTGTCTGTACGTCTGTCCTCACCATGGGACTGGGGGTAATACTGAACAAATAGAAAATGAGCCGTGGCACGTGATTTCCAACAATGTGGCATTTTGACAAGTGTCGGTTAAGCTTAGAAACTCCAAATTTTGTTCAGTAGCTTAACAGTCATAGAATATTCAAGCAACTAGCAAAGGATCTGATCAGTCTGCGCGCATGCGCAGGCTGGTCTGAGCCTTTGCTGCTCGCACATACCACATTGTTGGAAATCTCATAACACGGCTCAAATGTTGTCAAACTTTTATAGTGCACTGAAAGAACGTCATCTGCTTAAGTCGACAACTGCATATATTTGCTAAAATTATTGACTAATTTAAGCATAGAGGCAAACAGTGTGGGTTAACAAGGTCAGACTGTTCCTATTGGTGTCAACGATGCTTCTAAAACAACGCAGCAGAAAAACAACATCTCTTTGTTCATCAGGGTAATATAAATGAGGCTAGTTCATTATTCACAAATATTTTCATTGAATTTGCTGAATTGTGCACACCTTGTAAAACATTTGTAGCTCGAGAAGATGACAAACCCTGCTACGGTTCTGAAATAAGGAGAAATTCAAGGAAAAGAGATATGCTAAAGAAAATACATTTAGGTAAGCAAAATGACTGCAAAATATAAGTTAAATAGTCAAAAAATCATGCGAAGAATCATTTAATAATTATTTAAATATTATTAAGGTATTCGACATTTTGTCAAAAATTATAACTATCATCTCCTGTTCCTCCTTTATGTCAAGCACTCCCAAACGGTGACAGCCAATGGCATTTCCATGATCAAGACAAAGCCAATTGTTTGAACGACTATTTTGCTTCTATTTCTACACTCAATGATAAAGATGCCCCGCTACTCACCTTTACAAAATGTTACTGATAACTCTTTCTCAAATAAACTGCACTGAACTTGAAATTGAAACTATTATCGAAGTACTCAACCTGTGCCAAAAATGCTCAAGGGTGTGTCCAAATCTCTTTCAAAAACCCTCTGCATTTTGGTAAATGGACCCTTTGATGAGGGAATATTTCCTGATATATGGAACCTTGCAAATGTTTTTCAAACTTTTGATAAGGGAGACAAATGTCAACCCTCAAATTATATACCAGTTGCACTCTTGAGCTGTATTGGAAAACTACAAGAAAGGATTGTTTTTAAAAATATGTATAATTTTCTCATAGACAATAAACGCTTATACGAGGGGCATTTGGAAAGTTCTTAGCACGGTCTATTATCTCCGTAACCGATTTACAAACCCTGTCATGCTTGGTATCATTTTAAAGAGTTAACCTTACTCTATGTTATGGAATTAATTTCATCAGGATATTATAATGCAGACACGAAAAATATTATTGTGAATACATGTACTGTTTGCATACTGGAAAACGCAAAATTTCAGCGGAAAATATAAAATATTATCTTTTAAAAAAGTGTGCAGAACATTAACAATAGTTCATTGAATTAGATAATTTTGTACCATTTAGTAGGCCACTATATGGTACAGCTATTATACAATTGATTACCGAGTGTGATGTTTCTAAGAACTAAATACCGGAACAGCAATACAGAAACCATCTAGAAAGCAAAGCAATGCGCTCATTATTTCGACTAAAACTCGCATGTCACAATGCACATATTTTGAAAATATATAACCGACAGTAGTTTAAAAATGACTTGCATGAGTTGGTATTTTTGTCAAGCACTCTTTATGCTCTTTGTATTGAAACCAAAAGAAATTTTGTAAACCAGAACAAAGGGAAGATAACTCTTATTATCTTCCCATGGGGGAGAGTAAGTTAAGCTATGCGTTGACGTTCTGGTTCATTTCAATTGAAAACGGTGGCAAACAAAAAAGTAAAAATACCTCGAGAATAGAAATAAATCGATTTTGTGACGGCTAACGCGATACCATGACAAGTTCTTATGCCATCTACAAAATGTGAGGGGTTAAGTTAAAGTAGGGGTAGTGTTATTAGAAATAATTTTCATGAATACAGAACTAAACAAGCCACACTTTTTGCGCAACGAAATGATTTTTATGCATTGTACTTTACAAATAAAGCAAAACATATACTCAATAGGCATTTATCGCGCTACTGTAGTGACACAATTTATAGTAAAAGTATAGAGAATAATCGAAAAAGTCCCATTTTTGAAAGATTACCATTTCTCTTTAAGGCAACATTTTCCGAATGTAAAGGTGTAAGTCGTGCAAGCAGTAATCGCATAATGTATTTTGATAAAAACTAAGTCGGCACCAAATCGTTTATTTGGCAAACCATGATCGTAAATAAGGTCCTCAATTTTCTTTCGTTTTTTTACCAATATTTTGCTTAAGATTTCAGCCAGTGTATAAACCCTACTCATTTTGAGCATGTGCTGCACGTGTCCTATTTCGACAAAAAATAAACCATCAAGTAGCCGTTGAATTCTAGTTTCTAAAAATGTATTATTTGATAGCATTTTATCAACGCATTGTGGAGTTATGATGCCGTGCTAAGAACTTTCCAAATGATCCTCGTACAACTATCAATCTGGATTCTTTACTCACCATTCAAAAGCGTTTCAGATAAGTGACACCTTTTATAATACATGTCAAGCTTTTGATGATAACATGTTTTCTTTTATTATGTTCTGTGATGTGTCTAAAGCATTTGTCAGTGTCAGGCACAAGTGTTTTTAAAGAACAATTTCAGGTATTTCTCATGCACACCATTCTGCGGCGGGAAATGGGGTAAGTTGCCTGGCGAAATCAAACAATATACAAAATTTCCAAGTTTTTACTGTGTATGCGAATACGAATATGGCTGGCATTCGTGTGTGTGTGTGTGTGTGTGTGGGGGGGGGGGGGTGTCCAATGTATACTGTTAATTTGGACGGTGCACGATCTGACCTCGTGGCCTAGTCATAAGCGTGTCAGACTTTGGAACCAGCGGACCAGGGTCGATTCCTGAGTGGGCACCTATTATACATTATTTTTTCTTCTTCTTTTTTCAGCTTTATAATGCTGAATTTTTTTTCACAAGTAATATGAATTTTATATAGATGCAAAATGTACACCCCATAACGTTTTATATTGAAGTACCAAGTGCGGATCCAGAGGGGGGACAGGGGTTCCGTACCCCCCCCCACCCCTGGAAAATCACAAGTTAAATGGGTTTCTATAGGGAATATGCGATTGGACCCCCCCCCCCCACCCCTGGAAAAAGTTTGACCTCCCCTGGAAAATGTTGGACCCCCTCTGGAACCTTGAACTATGATAGTTTCCTTCGAAATTAACCATTTGACTTCAGTAAAATAAGCTGAGGACTTAAAAAAAACGTTGTCAGAGCTTTTTTTTTGTCAGATTTGACCAGGACCCCCCCCCCCTGACGAAAATTCCTGGATCCGCGCATAAGTATTCTCAAAATATGTGGGGGTGGGGGTAAATTTTGCTCTCCTGAAAGAGAAAATTTGTTTGGTGACCCCCATTTTTCTATAAGGTAAAATAAATAGTCTATGAAATAAAAACAAAACTTTAAGATTTTTAATGTCAGATTTTTAATATACAATTTACTCTAAAAATCGTATTCCTATTTTAGGGGAATACAAATAATTTTTCACATTCTCTAAAAAATTGGTGTGGTGAGTAATAATTAAAATTAAAATAAAGAAGCTGGATGCCAATTACAAATATTTTAGCTTAATATTAAGGACTTGGGTTTTTCAGAAAATAATTTCCTTGTGAGATAATGAAAAATTGAGCGTGGTGGCATACCATTTTATTTCATAAATTGACAGTCCATACATAAAACAAACTGTATGCAAAGAATTAAAAAAGATTTTAATGTGGGAAGTATTAGCCGCAATTGCCCTTAAGTTGAGACAAAATGACACTGATGGGAAACTTATAGAGTGTTTATTTAAGCCAAATAATACAGAAAGTTGGTTGGAAATATTGCTTAAAAAATTGATTTGCTGACAAGCCACCGGACTCAGTTTCATGGAGAAAAGAGTTAAAGTATGATTTCTTTCTTGAACTGGCTTAATCTTTAAGAGCCAAAAACAAATGTACCTTTAATGAAATAGGTCAGTAATGAATGCATTGTAACGGAATAGGTCAGTAATTAATGCTGTGTAACGGAAAATGTCAGTAATGAATGCAGTTTAACGGAATAGGTCAGTGATGAATGCAGTGTAACGGAATAGGTCAGTAATGAATGCAGTGTAACGGAAAATGTCAGTAATGAATGCAGTTTAACGGAATAGGTCAGTGATGAATGCAGTGTAACGGAATAGGTCAGTAATTAATGCTGTGTAACGGAAAATGTCAGTAATGAATGCAGTTTAACGGAATAGGTCAGTGATGAATGCAGTGTAACGGAAAATGTCAGTAATGAATGCAGTTTAATGAAATAGGTCAGTGATGAATGTAGTGAAATGGAATACGTCATTGATGAATGCAGTTTATCAGAATAGATCAGTGATGAATGCATGCAGAGTAATGGAATAGGTCAATGATGAATGCAGTGTAACAGGATAGGTTAGTAATGAATGTAGTGCAACAGAATAGGTCAGTAATTAATGTAGTGTAACGGAATAGGTCAGAAATGAATGTAGTATAATTGAATAGGTCTGTAATGAATGCAGTGTAATGGAATAGGTCAATGATGAATGCAGTGTGACGGGATGGGTCAATAATTTATGCAGTGTAACTGAATAGGTCAGTAATAAAATCAGTGTTACGGAATATGTCAGTGATGAATGCAGTGTAACAGAACATGTCAGTGATTAATGCAGTGTAATTGAATTGGTCAGTGATGAATACAGTGTAATGGAATAGGACAGTGATTAATGCAGTGCAATGGAATAGGTCAATGACGAATGAAGTGTAATGGAATAGGTCAATAATGAATGCAGTTTAACTGATTAGGTCAATGATGATTGCAGTGTAATGGAATAGGCTAGTGATGAATGCAGTGTAACGGACTAGGTCATTGATGAATGCAGTGTAACGGAATATGTCAATGATAAATGCAGTGTAACGGAATATGTCAGTGATTAATGCAGTGTTACAGAATAGGTCAATGATGAATGCAGTGTAATAGAATATGTCAGTGATGAATGCAGCGTAATGGAATAGGTCAATGATGAATGCAGTTTAACAGATTAGGCCAATGATGAATGCAGTGTTATGTATTAGGCTAGTGTTAGATGCAGTGTAAAGGACTAGATCATTGATGTATGCAGTGTAACAGAATATGTCAATGATAAATGCAGTGTAATGGAATATGTCAGTGATTAATGCAGTGATACAGAATAGGTCAATGATGAATGCAGTGTACAGTGAGCCACTTTAGTTACACACCACTTATAAAATGTAAAATTACTCGGACAAGAAGTGTGATATTTTTATTCTGAGGCTACCAACGAAAAGCGCATCTATATTTGCATTAGCCATTGAAATTTCATTGTGATCAGAACAGAAACGAAGGAGAAAATGGATTTTTAAGTGCACTACCCTCAAAACACCATTTCACATTGCATTATCTCGATTGAAACTCAGGTCACATTGCACTTTTTTTAGGGTCGAATTTCTGCTATGCGAGATATAAGAGCCGATTTATTCTTGGCAATATCTAAGACTGGAATGTGATTGTTAACTTCATAGTTTTTTTAATGTTTTACTATTTTGGTTCCCAGCTGACCAAGGTTTGAAAAAAGTTGGTTTTAGTTCTTTTTTTAAGTTAGTTAAAATTTCGTATGATTCTGAGTAAACTAGTTATCAAAACACTTCTTTTATGATTTCATTTTAAACAACCATGTATTCGCCGTTTATTTTCGTAAAAAATAATGTATTTATTGGCGTCATGGTGTTGATGTTAATGATGACGTCACTACTACCAAGGCTATAAGACGCGCCAATGATAAGATGTTTTAGTGTGTTGATACTTCTATGTAAACAAGTGACTCATTACAAAATAATTTGCGAAGAAAACCCAGTTTGATTATTGTAACTGACGTTAATATGACGTTAAAACAAGCATTTCACCAAAAAGTAACGGTGTTACTAAATTCAACGACCGAAAAAAGGGGTTTTACTTGAATAAATAAATTGTTTTTGGTGTTTTTCTGTCACAACTATCACCATGGATAATGCCTAGCACAAAACAAAAATAGAAAATTTAGACGTTCCTTTTGCATGTGCATTTTTCAAAATTTGTCAAAATTGCTTTTGAGTAGCAGAATGATTCGTATGAGTGATTCCAATAATGTTTTTTCGATGTTCTCAAACAGATTAAATGTCAATAAATAAATTATCATAGAGAATGTTCGATTCCAGCATTTTTGTCAAAAAATGTGGGCCCTCAAAAAATGGTGCGTAACTAAAGTGGCTCACTGTAATAGAATGTGTCAGTGATAAATGCAGTGTAATAGAATAGGTCAATGATGAATGCAGTGTAATGGAATAGGTCAGTGATGAATGCAGTGTTATGGAATAGGTCAGTGATGAATTCAGTGTAATGGAATAGGTCATTGATCAATGCAGTGTAATGGAATAGGTCATTGATATATGCAGTGTAACGGAATATGTCAATGATAAATGCAGTGTAACTGAATATGTCAGTGATTAATGCAGCGTTACAGAATAGGTCAATGATGAATGCAGTGTAGTAGAATCTGTCAGTGATGAATGCAGTGAAATGGAATAGGTCAATGATGAATGCAGTGTAATAGGATAGGTCAGTGATGAATTCAGTGTAATGGAATAGGCCAATGATCAATGCAGTGAAATGGAATATGTCAATGATAAATGCAGTGTCAGTTATTAATGCAGCGTTACAGAATAGGTCAATGATGAATGCAGTGTAGTAGAATATGTCAGTGATGAATGCAGTGTAATGGAAAATGTGAGTGATGAATTCAGTGTAATGGAATAAGTCAATGATGAATGCAGTGTAATGGAATAGGTCAATGATGAATGCAGTGTAACAGGATAGGTCAGTAATTAATGCCGTGTAATGGAATAGGTCAGTGATGAATGCAGTGTAGCAAAATATGTCAGTGATAAATGCAGTGTAATGGAATAGGTCACTGATGAATTAAGTGCCATGGAATCGGTCAGCATTAATGCAGTGCATTGGATTAGGTCAATGACGAATGCAGTGTAATGGAATAGGCTAGCGATGAATGCAGTGTAACGGACTGGGTCATTGGTGTATGCAGTGTAATGGAATAGGCTAGTGATGAATGCAGTGTAACGGACTAGGTCATTGATGAATGCAGTGTTACGAAATATGTCAATGATAATGCAGTGTAACGGAATATGTCAGTGATTAATGCAGTGTTACAGAATAGGTCAATGATGAATGCAGTGTAATAGAATATGTCAGTGATGAATGCAGTGTAATGGAATAGGTCAATGATGTATGCAGTTTAACGGATTTGGCCAATTATGAATGCAGTGTAATGGAATAGGCAAGTGATAGATGCAGTGGAAAGGACTAGGTCATTGATGCATGCAGTGTAACGGAATATGTCAATGATAAATGCAGTATAAAGGAATATGTCGGTGATCTATGCAGTGTTACAGAATAGGTCAATGATGAATGCAGTGTAATAGAATATGTCAGTGATGAATGCAGTGTAATGGAATAGGTCAATGATGAATGCAGTTTAACGGATTAGGCCAATGAAGAATACAGTGTAATGGAATAGGTCAGTGATGAATGCAGTGTAATGGAATAGGTCAGTGATGAATGCAGTGTTATGGAATATGTCAGTGATGAATTCAGTGTAATGGAATAGGTCAATGATCAATGCAGTGTAATGGAATAGGTCATTGATGTATGCAGTGTAACGGAATATGTCAATGATAAATGCAGAGTAACTGAATATGTCAGTGGTTTTGCTTTTTTGTTTGTTTTTGTTGCTTTACGTCCCATGTCAACAGCTATGGTCATTGCGGGAGGGTCAGTTCACTTAACCACTCTTTTTCTTGGGCAGGCTTGAGCAAGCGGTTAACCAGTAATTTGTGCACATACTTTCGCTTGTAACTGACAACAACCCTTCTTGAATAAATCAGCAGAAGGGAGGAGAATGACCGTAGAAATTATTTCATGATCAATCTCCACGGAAGTATGGTACCGGGCCAGGATCGAACTCCCAACCCCTGAATCTGCAGTCAGACACCCATCTGTAGCCAGACACGTTACCGACTGCGCTACGCGGCCTGTTATGTCAGTGGTTAATGCAGTGTTACAGAATAGGTCAATGATTAATGCAGTGTAGTAGAATATGTCAGTGATGAATGCAGTGTAATGGAATAGGTCAGTGATGAATGCAGTGTAATGGAATAGGTCAATGATGAATGCAGTGTAATGGAAGAGGCCAATAATCAATGCAGTGTAATGGAATATGTCAATGATAAATGCAGTGTAACCGAATATGTCAGTAATTAATGCAGCGTTACAGAATAGGTCAATAATGAATGCAGTGTAGTAGAATATGTCAGTGATGAATGCAGTGTAATGGAATAGGTCAAAGATGAATGCAGTGAAATGGAATAGGTCAGTGATGGATGAAGTGTAACAGGATAGGTCAGTGATGAATTCAGTGTAATGGAATAGGTCAGTGATGAATGCAGTGTAACAGAATAGGTCAGTGATGAATGCAGTGTAATGAAATATGTCAATGATGAATGCAGTGTAGTAGAATATGTCAGTGATGAATGCAGTTTAATGGAATATGTCAGTGATGAATGCAGTGTAGTAGAATATGTCAATGATGAATGCAGTGTAGTAGAATATGTCAGTGATGAATGCAGTGCAATGGAAAAGGTCAATGATTAATGCAGTTTAACAGAATAGGTCAATGATAAATGCAATGTAATAGAATATTTCAGTGATGAATGCAGTGTAATAGCATAGGTCATATATAAACGCAGTGAAGCTGAATAGGTCAGTGATAAATACAATGTAATGGAATAGGTCAATGATGAATGCAGTGTAATGGAATTGGTCAATGATGAAGGCTTTGTAATGGAATATGTCAGTGCTGAATGCAGTGTAACGTAAAAGGGCAATGATGATTGCAGTGTAATGGAATATGTCAGTGACGAATGCAATGTAATGGAATAGGTCATTGATGAATTTAGTTTATCGGAATAGGTCAGTGATAAATTCAGTGTAATGGAAAAGGTCATTGACGAATGCAGTTTATCGGAATAGGTCAGTGATGAATTCAGTGTAATGGAAAAGGTCATTGATGAATGCAGTGTAATGAAATAGGTCAGTGATGAATGTAGTGAAATGGAATACGTCATTGATGAATGCAGTTTATCAGAATAGATCAGTGATGAATTCAGTGTAATGGAATAGGTCAGTGATGAATGTAGTTTATCAGAATAGGTAAGTGATGAATGCAGTGTAATGAAATTGGTCATATAATGAATGCAGTTTATTAGAATAGGTCACTGATGAATGCAGTGTAAAGGAATAGGTCAGTAATGAATGCAGTGTAATGGAATCGGTCAGTGATGAATGCAGTGTAATGGGATAGGTCAGTGATGAATGCAGTGTAACGCGATAGGTCAGTAAGGAATGCAGTGTAATGGAATAGGTCAGTAATGAATGCAGTTTAAGGGAATATGTCAGTGATAATGCAATGTAGTGGAATAGGTCAGTGATGAATATAGTGTAATGGAATAGGTCAGTGATTAATGCAGTGCAATGGAATATGTCAGTAATGAATGCAGTGTAACGGAATAGGTCAGTGATGAATGCAGAATAACAGAATAGGTCATGATGGATTCAGTGTAGGTCAATGATGAATGCAGTGTAACGGAATAGGTCAATAATGAATGCAGTGTAACGGAATAGGTCAGTAATGAATGCAGTGTAATGAAATCGGTCAGTGATGAATGCAGTGTAATGGGATAGGCCAGTGATGAATGCAGTGTAACGCGATAGGTCTGTAAGGAATGCAGTGTAATGGAATAGGTCAGTGATTAATGCAGTTTAAGGGAATACATCAGTGATAATGCAATTTATGGAATAGGTCAATGATGAATGCAGTGTAATGGAATAGGTCAGTGACGAATGCAGTGTAATGGAATATGTCAGTAATGAATGCAGTGTAACGGAATAGGTCAGTGATGAATGCAGAGTAACAGAATAGGTCATGATGGATTCAGTGTAGGTCAATGATGAATGCAGTGTAACGGAATAGGTCAATAATGAATGCAGTGCAACGGAATAGGTCAGTGATGAATGCAGTGTAAGGGAATAGGTCAGAGATGAATGCAGTGTAACTGAATAGGCCAGTGATGAATGCAGTGTAATGGCATATGTCAATGATGAATGCTGTGTAACGCACTAGGTCATTGATGAATGCAGTGTAATGGAATATGTCAATAATGTATGCAGTGTAATGGAATAGGTCAATGATTAATCCAGTGTAACAGAATAGGTCAATGATGAATGCAGTGTAATAGAATATGTCAGTGGTGAATGCAGTGTAATAGAATAGGTTAATGATGAACGCAGTGTAACTGAATAGGTCAGTGATGAATACAGTGTAATGGAATAGGTCAATGATGAATGCAGTGTAACGGAATTGGTCAATGATGAATGTTTTGTAATGGAATATGTCAGTGCTGAATACAGTGTAATGGAATAGGTCAGTGATGAATGCAGTGTAAGGGATAGGTCAGTGATGAATGCAGTGTAAGGGAATATGTCAGTGATTAATGCAGTGTAGTGGAAAAGGTCATCGGTGAATGCAGTGTAATGTAATAGGTCAGTGATGAATTCAGTGTAATGGAATAGGTCAGTGATGAATGTAGTTTATTGGAATAGGTCAGTGATAAATTCAGTGTAATGGAATATGTCAGTGATTAATGCAGTGTAAAAGAATAGGTCAGTGATGAATTCAGTGTAATGGAATAGGTCAGTGACTAATGCAGTGTAAAAGAATAGGACAGTGATAAATGCAGTGTTATGAAATGAGTTACGCCTATGTTACCAAATGAGCCACATTTTCATCGGAATGTTTCAGGTTCTCATCATCGGTAACCCAGGCATGACCCATTCCATTACGGTGATGAATCATTGATGAATGCAGTGTAACGGAATAGGTCTGTGATGGGTGCAGTGTAACAGAATGGGTCTTTAATGAATGCAGTGTATGGAAATAGGTCAATGATGAATGCAGTGTAATGGAACTGGTTACGCCTGGGTTACCGAATGTGTGAGGTTCTATGCTTTATATAAACTGGCCTAAACTGACGTGGATGTTCAATCTTAAAGCCCTCATTTTAACCACATCGTGCATGAACACGCTTTCGCTTTTTCTCGCTTTCAGTGCTGATCTTGGTAGCTTCAGTGTGTGGCTTAAAATCATCAAATAGACACACTAATAAAACCATAAATAATTTCAATGAATATTTAACTGCTGTCATTTTAGTTTTGAAAGCTGCAAAATTTTGTATCAAGTAGTCTTTGGAGTGTACTTTCTCATTTCAAGTAGTTGAACTCTTTGCCTACTGGCAAATTTTTCATACTTTTTTGACGTCTGATCTGCTGATTTTTTTTTTTCAAAATTAACTTTTTCGAAAAATTTCTTTCAGAAGTATTATTAGAGTGGTGAACAGTTTGGATCGAGATAAGTCAAAGGTTATCAGCAGACGGCACTTCTAGGAAAACTAAATGGATGACCCTGTTTATCATTTCACAGCCATATAGTCAAGTAAAGTTCTCTGTATGTGTGCTGTTAGAATTTAAATCAAAAATGCAAACAAATATGTGAGCCCAGATTCCGCTGTCCAGATTTAAAACTGTTGATTATATTAATACATAATCGGGGGCCTCGGTGTACTAAAATGTGCCCCCCCCCCCCCCCCCCCCCCCGCGCAAATAACGTTAACGATTTTTTGGCCAGAATTTAACGATTTTCCGCCCAAAATATAATAAGGATAAACAAGTAGCCCAATGGGCAACGATCGCTCACCTCAGAGCAAGCATAATGTTTGGAGACACCATATTTTACAATGCTCAAAGGCAGGAGACTCTGATTTTTAAACAGCGATCATGTCAAAATTCAAACACAAGCCATTATACCAGTTCTGCTTATCTGCAAGGATTAAATAAATCTGAATTAAATGGCCGTTAAAACTTGGAAGATTATATTTTAAGACCCTCAAGGGCAGCTAACTCCATAGTCTGTGGTTGACTCAGATCGAAATTCAAACTCATCCAAGCTTTTATGCATGTCCTTGTTACCTACAAGAACGAAGAAGATCAAATCAAAAATGAAAGTCCTAGAGTGGCAACAACATTTCTCCCAGTGTAACGCTTTGGTAATTATTCCAGACACTCAAGGACAGCTAACCCAAAAGTCCCAAGTGAGAGGTGGACGAAATTCAAATCCATCCAAGCTTTTACGGTTATACTCAATACCTGCAAGAATGAAGAAGATACAATCAAAAATGAAAGCGCTAGAGTGGTCGCAATTTTGAACATCAATTTTCAGGCGATCAAGGGAAGATAACTATGTAGTCGGTGGTGGGGTGGGGCCAAAATTCAAACTCGTATAAGATTTTATGGTTATCCTTGCAACATGCACAAATGATGCAAATTTCTATGTGCAGATTTCCTGCGTCGAGAAAACGAGGAAAGTTGTCTTGGTCCTGTCTTTCAATCATTTACGATTCCGGATCAATACAGTTTTCAGAAACTCGTATGTCAGATGGATAGATCAGGCGAAATCACATTTCCCTTTTTTTACCTTGTTTGCGAATACGAATATGGCCGATACACGGAATCCGGGAATACCATGCAGCAGACATAATAAGGATGCGGAAGACAAGAAAACTGGCATGCAATTAGGCATTCGGAACAATTCGCCCAATTCCGTGGACACATTTCGAATATTAAAAATCCGTAAGGTGAGACCCTTAAAAATAAGTGGTTTTTTTGCACCCCCTTTGGTACCAAGGTTGCTATATACCATTTCATAGGTATATGTATGCTGAAATCCAAAGGCAATGTTGTCAACCTGACAACCTGTGCAGAAATGTTGTAAACAAGAATTTGTAGGGAAGGGGTAGGGTAAAAATATTAACACAATAAAACAACCATACATAATTTTGGTATGTGTTTTCTCTTTAAAGTGTTAAACAAAATCTTCTAAAAGATATCCGGGATCATTCAAAAGCATTAAGGTTAAATATAACTGAGAATAGAAAGCAAATGCCACCAAAAACCCTCGTTTTTATGCATATTAACTATGTTACCACATGTATGCTCGTTTTCAAAAGCAAGTTGCTTTCAAAAACTGTCTGCCAAAGGAAGAAAGTATTCTCTTCATCCCCAATTTTGCAAGAAGGCATTAACTTTTTAACATTTTGATATCTGGGCCAAAAGCATTGTATTTATACGCGACAGCTTGTTATCTATGTTACCTAATCTATTTATGCTAAAAATATTGTCAGCTTTAGTATTGTTAACTAATCATATTTGTCTTAAAATATAACTGTAGCTAAACGTAAAGCAAATAATTATTAAAATTATTATAGCTTACTGTGGAAATCGTTGTCATAATGTTACATACGTTACAATATCAAGTGTGCAGTAATACATTATTTTGGACGCAGGTTATCATACATGAAGTAATCTATGTTTTACTTATGAGTGCAATAAATGTTCCAATTCAAAACAGATCTTTATAAGAGCAATACCTTCAAAACACTTCAGTAATAACAGGATGTATAGCTTAACCTGTCACTAGAAAAAGTATATTACTCGCTGAAATATTTAACAGAGTTAAGCTCTGTATGTGTAAGACTTATAAAGTCTGATCATATATGATATTTTGTTCAGATAGATGTTTTATTCATATTGATGTGTTTGAGCTTTTGTCATTTCTCTCAAATATTTTATTTTCTTGTGCTATCTCATCAGATGATGTTGAGTCAGCATAAATTAAAATTTTGGACTGGAATATAAGCATAAGATAATATGTAGAATGGTAGCGGTTGGTATGAATTCATTGAGGCACACTGATTTTAGTCTATATTTATGTTTGCCAAAACACTTGCATGGGCATCAAGTCATTTTAAATATCCTTGCATTTGTATAGCATAATGTCATAGTTGTAACATACATGACAACAGTTTTTTAATCATGCTCACATCCCTTTTCTTGCTAAACATTGAATATTAGTTGCTTCATGATCATCATTCATAGATTCCAGCTGTATTTTTATATCATGACTTTGGTGGAGCACAGTGGCTTAGTTGGTAAAGCATTAGATTGGGAACTGAAGGGTTGCTAGTTTGAGATTCACCACCTGTGGAGTCACTGTGCTCTATCCCTGAACAAGGCGCTTTATCTGTTCAATCTAAGAAAACAGACAAATATTTTGGACATGATTGAAAAATTGTTTACTGGGACTATAAGCATACAAACAAGAAAAAATATTTTTCCTCGCCATATAGAACTATGATATCATATAGACTTACCATTCATTATACACTTCCTATTGAAAAAGATGCATAGAATATTTCTTCTTTTGTAAGTGTAGTGTTATGATATCCGGTGACAACATACATGGCTTTATAAAGCACGCCAAATGCTATTAATTTAGTATTTTCTTTCGTAAACATGTGGTACCGGCCCATTTAAATAATTCATAGTACAGGTTTATCAGATCAAATGCTTTGTAATGTTTGGCATGTCATATTATATATTTCTTTATAGCTGTTACAGATAGATTGTACGAACCATAAAGTGAATATCACAAACGAATGTTGTATTAAGATATCAAAATATGTACAGAATATGATAAAGGGTACATCACTCAATGATTGGCACCAGCTTAAAGTACAGTTCATTTGGTAATGACAAAGCCCACAAAATATGTATTTCTAGAACAAACACTATAAGAGCATATTCTTGGAATTTAACAGATGAACCGTTTACGTATCAGCAAGTGAAAGGGCACCTTTATCCAAAGGGAAATAATAATTATAACGAAATAGAATTTTCATTGGCTAGGATAGAAGTTTGGAATAATAAAAAATACACACATCTTAAGTCAATGGAAGGCCAACAAATGTACCCGATTCCTAATCCTGTATATATCCATGATAACTAGCATATGTATGGAACACACCAAGAAAAACTTGTTACTGATACATCATAAAAACACACAGAAAATAAATACATAATTTTACAAGGCCAACCGATGTTAACATGCAGAAGGTTTTAATTAAATGACGTATCAAATGAAGGCACCAGCCCCAATGACTATGGAAAATCTGGAGATATCACAATACATAACTCCAAGGTCTCTTTCGTACTTAACCAATAAAAACATTTGTTCTCATACACCCACCTCCTAAGGTGGTATGTTTGTTGTGGTTTTCTATGTTGGTCGTTATGGCGTCAGCTTCTTTGCTATTTTAACCCATGCATCAAGGTAATATTATAAAATGTAGAAATGTTTGAGTATGCAAGTGGTCACCTTTTGGGAAAGGTGCTGACTTGGTTAACATCCTCTTTGTGTTATGTCTATTTGCCGTCTTAGTCAGGGAGCGCAGTGGCTCAGTGGTAGAGTGCTTGACTCGAGACGAAGAGGCCGCGGGTTCGAGTCTCACGGCGTCACTGCGTTGTGTTCCTTGAGCAAGACACATTTATCCTAGCTTAGTACTGGTTCAACCCGGGAAGACCCGTCCCTGTTCAACTGAAAGATAGTTGATGGGACTTAAAGAATCAAATCAAACAAACAAAGCAATCTTAGTCCTATTCCATTTTGGTTTTGAGAGGAGAAATTAGGTTCTGATTGAACCAGTTCCTGGCCATCGCTATCCTTTTACCGTTTCTAGTATGACGGGATAACTGAGATAAGTGTTCTGTTGTGTTACAGAATAACAGATAACATTACATAAATTCTCATAAATTGATTTATCTACTACATTTTCAATGACTTTCATAGTATTTCTAATAGAATCAGTTGTTTTAATTAATGAGCTACAAATACATATTATATATAAATGCTTTGTTACATAATACGTTAACAAAGATTGTTATGAAATCCAATGACCTAAGATTGGATTAATTGATATTCATCATTATTTGATACAATCTATCAAAATAGTGCAAGTTAACAGTAATATTTTAATATAAGTAGATCAGGTAACATATACAACAGACCATGTATCAAAATAGATGACAATGCTAATTCTTTTCAGTACAGTCCAATAACATAAGGTAAAATTCTTACTTTTAAAATCCATATTCTTAATTCAGCAAAATTGATATCCATAATTTGATATAATATATCAAAATATTATCTATAGAACATAATTAAGTAGGGTAACGTTAACAACAGAAACTGAAGAAAAGAAGATGTTTCAATGCCATTAATTCAAATATTTTGTTTGTTGATTTGATTCTTTAAGTCCCATCAACAATCTTTCAGTTAAACAGGGACGGGTCTTCCTAGGTTGAACCAGTACTAAGCTAGGATAAATGTGTCTCGCTAAAGGACCACAACGCAGTGACGCCGGTGAGGCTCGAACCCGTGGCCCCTCGGTCACGAGTCAAGCACTCTACCACTGAGCCACTGCGCTCCCTGTAAATTCAAATATGAATGATGAAACATTTTCTTTTATTTTGAAAGTTGCTTATATGAATAAAAGTGCATAGTTTCATAAATAGTAAGTGAGTATGATCAGGAAATACCACAATCACAAACTGCAGACAACCCCATGGCACCGCGAGGAAGATTCACACAACAATCACGAGACACCAGGAAGACATACTAAGCAAAGCAAAGTCGTCTGCTGCAAATAATTGCCCAACATTACTAACAAATTAAGCATAGAAGCAACCAGCGTGGACCCTGGACAGACTGCTCCTATAGGAGCAGTCTGATCTGGGTCCACACTGTTTGCCATAGAGGCTTCTTAAACATTTCAGCAGACGTGAAAAGCAGACGACTTTGTTGCGATTGGCGTATTTAGGGTTAAAGTTGTCTGAGATCTGTATAACAGCACTTGTCAACATGATAAATGGCTATTTTTGATTCACAAAGACGATCATTTTTAAAATAAAAGTTGTTTACTGTCGGCTAACAACTTCGTAGACGATATGAAAAATTTATCCCGACTGCTGAATAGAGCGTCCATATACAATCAAGTGTATATTTGGCTACTGCTCTATTGCTACTGCTAGCAGTAGCAAGCTGCTGTACTGCTGTCAGTAGCTTGCTGTGATGTTGGCAGTAGGAACAGCGAAAGATTTTACTAGTTGACTGAGATATGTATCACTGCACATGAAAAAATGTTATTTTTAGTTCAATTACGACAAGGACGACCATTTTTTTTTAAATCAAAAGTTGTTTACTGCAGGCTAATAGCCTCGTAGACGAAATAACAAAATTACCCCAACTGGTGAATAGAGCATCCATATACAATCAATTGCATGTACCGTTCTGGCAGTAGCAGTGGCTTCTGTTGGCGTAATGTTGGCGTGTATGAGCGCGCTCTTCAGCATTTCAGCATTTCATTTCAAGTTGTAAGCTTAAGTGAACAATTTATAACAAAAAAAAGATCGTCTTTGTGAATCGAAACCAGTCTTATGTGAATTCAAAAATAGCTATTGACATGTATCAGGTTTACAAATCCGCGGCAGATCGGGAACAAAGTTTAAAATCTATCACGGTTCCTACTGCCTAATACAACCAAATGTGATAATAAGGACTTGCATTCTAAACAGTGTTGTCACGTAGGATTTATTAACGTTAGATGTGGGTTTTTACCAGAAGTGAAAAGAAATCAGTCTGTCATATTTTCGAAAACGTTTCTAAAAAGATTAATGCAAGATGAATAAAGCTTTGAGTCGGGCTTCTCCTCAGAAACAAAAAGATACCAAACTAGCATATTGTAAACAATATGGTCATTTTGAACTTCGTTCTTTTTTTGGTAAAAGAAAGTGTGCCCAGCATGGCCTAGAATCTACCACATTAAACTATCTTAACACTTACCTTGAGTCGCGGTTAAAAGTGTTTTCTCCGAAAATAAATGACACTGTCTCTTCCGATTTAGTTAATTGTATGGTTATACACAGTGATACCGTGTCGTCCCTAGGCTTTATATATGGGTTAAATAATGTACCTGAATATGCTTGTGCCTTATTATGTTTCATATTTGATCAGTAATCCACCATCAACGGTTATGTCACAAAATACACAAAATATAACATGTTCACAGCATGCTGAGGCATCACAAAGAACGGATCTGCACTCAAACAGCTAGGCAATATGATGCGAAGGAAGGTACGCTAAGTAAAAGTTATACCATGGGTTGTCCGCCTGTACGTGGAGATAATCCACGAGCTTTAGCGAGTGGATTATCTTACGTACAGGTGGACAACCCATGGTATAGCTATTTTATACCACTTACAATAGTGTAGACTTTGCTCATCACGAGATATTTCGTGCTAAAGTTGGTCAGGGTGGTATAAGTGGGCACCCCTTGCACCATTGTTTTACATTCACCATCCGACAAACTTTGATGTATGCAACATGCAACACGACACCGACCAGTCGTACAGTGCTTCTGTTTCTGTTCATTAGAGACTTAAAAGAAAGGGTAGGAAAAGGGAACGATATAAATAAAATGAATAGACAAGGAAGAAAGAAAATAAAGGTTCCAGCTTGTATTTTAAATCTTCATCGCTGTTTCAAATACAAACTGGTCAGCGTTTATAGTTGTTTCGATGGTTTATGAGTGTGGTGTATATTGTTAACATGGAGGGCCACTAGGAGGCCCTCGCGAAATAAAGAAACAATTGTCATACCTGACTAATCTTTTATCCACTGTTTGTTTGTTTGACACAATATTACACTATAATATTAAACGTCATGTACGAAGTGCAAAACATAGAAAATGTGTAGGGTTTCAAAACACACAATTTGCACAGTCAGTGGACATTTATTCGAGCGTTCAACACCCAGGTGAACCGCATGTCTAGATCTCGGAGGGTGTTGGCTATCGGAGGTAAACAAAGGATTTTGAGGTTGGACATGGTCTGTATTGAGACGATTTTATTTCATTTAGATTTGCTTTGAGGGATAAGAACAACATATAGGTCGATAGTATACAGAATGATGATAACTCTGAAAACAATACATCTTTTTGAACTGAATCTGTTCGAGTTTAAATCGCATTTGAATTCGGAAATGCAGTAATTTGGACAAATTTTTCGAATTCATCAGTTAATATTCATATCTTTTATTTCATTTTTACTTGATTCACAGTCATCGCTGGAATGTATAACCTCTCTTTGGAATGATTCAGTCAAATACAATTAAAAAATACTTGTAAAACACTTATTTATTTGCTATTTTATGACGGCGGTATCATGTTTATGGGTAGCTTTCCGTTCGGAGGTATGTTGGGTAGCTGTCGGAGGGAAGGCATGTGCATGTTAACATTGATTTCGGAGAAGGGCAAATTGATTATGCTCATTAAACAAGCTATCGCAAACGGAAACAAAAGTGTAACACTCAAACACTTTCAAAAACAAGTAGTGCGATTGGCGAGGAACATATCAAGGGAGAAACAAGCTAAAACAAACCAATTTATTAGAGTTTTTGTTCAACATTGAAGGAGTGTTTTTGTGCATTAGTTGTTTTGTTTGTTTTGGCCTACCATATCTATTTAGCCCTTTGCATCACATTAAAGAAACAATCTGGAAGTAACATAATATGCAAAAGCATTATACTATGAAATGGGCACATACCTTTTGTGAAGGTGACAGATCAAGTAGCAATGCAATTAGTATACCAGATGTTTAGACGAGCACCTATACGGTCTAATCAGTCTTCACTAATTGCATAAATTTAACTACATGTATGTGTTTTGCATTTACACAACATAAGTTAACGCACTTTAAAGAACGGCCTTTGGGTTAAAACAAGTGTAAATGACCAGGAAATGCCACAATCCCAGACAGACACATGGCACCAAGAGACAGGGACACTGGAACACAGACAAAAAAGGAATACGCTCAAAAGTCAGAATACAATAAGCAAAGCATTCAGCTCCCTTTATCTCAGTGAGAGTATTGCCAAACTGGAAATGACACAATATAAGCGTTTAACACGAAGTGCTAAACACGAACCCTCAGCAAATACAACAATAATAGTAAGTGAGTATGGTCAGGAAATTTCACAATTACAAACTTCAGACAAACCCATGGCACCATGAGGGAGAGCCACACAACAATCACGAGGCACTAGAAAAACAAACTAAGCAAAGCAACCAGATCTCTCTTCCCAATCTACTCGCTCTCTTTCTTTCTTTCTCTCTCTCTCTCTCTCTTCTCCATTCTCTCTACTCGCTCACCTATCTACTCTCTACCCCCTCTCTCTCTCCCCCTCTCTCTCTCTCTCTCTCTCTCTCTCTCTCTCTCTCTCTCTACTCTATTCTCTTTGTCGTTCTCCACTCTCTATTCTCTTTGTCTCTCTCTATCTGTCTCTCTCTACGTCTCTCTTTACTCTGTCTCCCTCTCTACGTCTGTCTCTACTCTGTCTCTACTCTGTCTCTCTCTCTCTCTCTCTCTCTCTACTACTTTGTCTCTGTCTCTCTACTCTCTCTCTCTCTATACTTTATTCTCTACTTGCACTCTTCTCTACTCTCTCTATACTTAATTCTCTACTCGCACTCCTCTCTACTCTCTTTTTCTCTACTTGCACTCCTTCACTACTCACACTCCTTCTCTTTTCTCTCTTTCTCTACTTGCACTCCTTTTCTACTCGCACTCCTTCGCTACTCGCACTCCTTCTCTGCTCTCTCCTTCTCTACTAGCACTCCTTCTCTTCTCTCTCTTTCTCTACTCGCACTCCTTCCCTACTCGCACTCCTTCTCTACTAGCACTCATTCTCTCTACTCTCTCCTTCTCTAATCGCACCACTTCTCTACTCGCATTCCTCTCTACTCGCACTCCTTCTCTACTCTCTCTTTTCTTCTCGCACTCCTTCTCTACTCTCTCTTTCTCTACTCACACTCCTTCTCTACTCGCACTCCTTTTCTACTCGCACTCCTTCTGTACTTGCACTCCTTCTCTACTCTCTCCTTCTCTACTCGCACTCCTTCTAAGTTCGCATTCCTTCTCTACTCGCACTCCTTCTAAATTTGCACTCCTTCTCTACTCGCACTCCTTCTCTACTCTCTCTTTCTCTACTCGCATTCCTTCTCTACTCGCATTCCTTCTCTACTCGCACTCCTTCTCTACTCTCTCTTTCTCTACTCGCACTCCTTCTCTAGTCTCTCTTTCTCTACTCACACTTCTTATCTACTCGCACTCCTTCCCTACTCGCACTCCTTCTCTACTAGCACTCCTTCTCAACTTTCTCCTTCTCTACTCGCACCCCGTCTCTACTCGCACTCCTTCTCTACTCGCACTCCTTCTCTACTCACACCCCTTCTCTACTCGCACTCCTTCTTTACTCTCTGTTACTATACTCACACTCCTTTTCTACTCGCACTACTTCTCTACTCGCAATCCTTCTCTACTCGCACTCCTTCTCTACTCGCACTCCTTCTATGCTCGCACGTCTTCTCTACTCGCACTCCTTCTCTACTCTCTCTTTCTCTACTCGAACTCCTTCTCTACTCGCACTCCTTCTCTACTTGCACTCCTTCTCTACTCTCTCTTTCTCTACTCTCTCTCTTTTTCTTCTCGCACTCCTTTCTCTACTCGCACTCCTTCTCTACTCTCTCTTTCTCTACTCGCACTCCTTCTCTACTCTCTTTCTCTTATCGCACTCCTTCTCTACTAACACTCCTCTTCTACTCGCCTTCCTTCTCTACTCGCACTCCTTCTCTAGTCTCACTCCTGCTCAACTTGCATTCCTTCTTTACTCGCACTCCTTCTCTACTCGCACTCCTTCTCTACTCGCTCTTCTTCTGTACTCGCACTCCTTCTCTACTCGCACTCCTTCTCTACTTGCACGCCTCTACTCGCTCTTCTTATTTGCTCGCACTCCTTTTCTACTCTCACGCCCTCTACTCGCACTCCTTCTCTACTTGCGCTCCTCTACTCGCTCTTCTTCTCTACTCGCACTCCTTTTCTACTCTCACTCCCTCTACTCGCACTCCTTCTCTACTCACATTCCTTCTCTACTCGCACTCCCTCTACTCGCTCTCCCTCTACTCGCTCTATCTCTACTTGCCCTTTGTCTACCTGCTCTTTTTCTACTATCTCTTTCTCTGTCTCTCTCTTTCTCTGTCTCTCTCTCTGTCTTTATCTCTGTCTGTCTCTGTCTCTCTCTGTCTGTCTGTCTGTCTGTCTGTCTGTCTCTCTCTCTCTCTCTCTCTCTCTCTCTCTCTCTCTCTCTCTCTCTCTCTCTCTCTCTCTCTCTCTCTCTAATGTATTAATATATCATGAGCAATACGAGAATTTAATGAAATGATAGCGAGTGTTTGACTCCCATGTTCAGTCCTCCTCTGTCAAATTCCAAGTACGTCACCCGATCATCGGGTAATGGGTAAAGAACTGTAATAACGTGCTAACAGGGAACATATTTTTATCATGGAATTGAGGGAGGAGTTCTCTGTATGCCTTAACAATGAGGCCCTCTCACGACTTATGGTGTATTTGTACAAGCCATTTTATTCTAGGGAAACGGAGAATGCCAAACTGAGGGGAACAATATTGTCAGAGAACGGGGAAATAAATAAAACATGAAACATGGAGACAAGTCAATATTTAAGAAGAACAAGGGAATATGTACCTCCTGGGAGGGCCTCTATTGTAGATAATAGAACAAACATCACAACTATAAAACTACTAAACTTGACATGATTAAAAAATATTGTACCCAAACTCTAAACTATACAATCCGATTGTCCATCTCTTTCTGAAAAGGACGTCACCCAGGTACATTTATTGAACTAAAGATAATTTAAAGTCGTACTGCAAACAGTTGCATAAAAATCTAATTCAACATTCGATTTTTACAGAATTTTGATTGCCATTTGTCGCAAATCGGGCGACAAATGGCAATCGAAAACCTTGTTTCCAACGATTTTTGATCTACGTTCGTCGATAGTATTAACGTTTTCGATTGCCGCATATCCGGTGTGAAACTTTTAAAAATATCTTAAAGATATACAACCCATCTTTATTGCTTCTCATAGAATGACAAATGAACCGTGACATGTGTTTTCCAACAATGTGGCATTTTGAAATGAATAGACTCAGACGAGCCTGTGTAGCCTTCTTTTAAGCTTAGAAACTCCAAATTATGTTCGTTCAGTAGCTTAATATTCATATAATACTCAAGCGACAAGCAAAGGCTCTGATCAGACTGCTCGTATGCGCAATCTGGTCTTAGCCTTTGCCGGTCGCACAAACCACATTGTTGGAAATCTCATGTCGCGGCTCAAATAATATTGTTTAAAAATATGCCATTGTGGGGTTTGGGCTGCTGTTACCGGAATATGAGGACCTGGGCCCGCAATTACAATGCCTCCTTAAAGTTAAGGAAGACTTACTGAGTTAAGTATTGATTTTTCAGGATGCGAAAAAAAAACGTTTTAAACTGATTAAAATCAAAATTGTTTCACTTTTCTGTAGATCACAATGATATTTTTGACCACAAGTACTGCATCGATATAGGCAATTTATTTAGCATGTTGAAATATCAGTACTTAACTTAAGTCTTCCTTCACTTTAAGGAACCATTGTAATTCCGGGCCCTGTACTACTATGTAAAGTTTAAAAACGTTAAAAGATAAAATAACAGAACGGATTACCACTGAAACTGCAATATTTCAATATTTTACGGGTATTGTTGTATGGACTATACAAATATGCAGTGAAGATCCAGATAAGCTTACATGTTTACTAATACTTTTAAGAATGAACTGACAACAGACCAAAAACATTATTTGCTTTTAAATACGTGTGGTATTTTATTTTACTGTCGCAATGGCGCAAATAGTACAGCTTTAAAACGTATGCAAACTGTACAGGGTTCATTATTATGTTTTTTATTTTGTTTGATTTTATTCTTAACATCCCAGTCAACAATTTTTCAGTTATGTCGGGACGGGTCTTCCTGGGTTGAACCAGTACTAAGCTATGATTAATATGTTTTACTCAAGGGCACAACACAGTGACGCCGGAGAGGCCAGATATTCGAACGCTCACGTTACTCGATAGCTGCGCATTCAACGAAGAGTAAGATGCGCGGATCCAGAGAGGGGGCGGCAGAGGGTCCTGACCCCCACCCTTGAAAATCGGAAACCTTTGGGGCTCTTTAGCAATACTGGTCCAGATCCCCTGGAAAATCAAAAGCTACAAAGCCAGCATTCCATATTTGGTAATTATCTGCCCGCCAGCGTTTTGCTGTTGGGCTGATGAAGGTCCGCTTTTAGTGGTATTTTAATTCCTCACTCCATTCATCTAAAAAAAGTATGTCAGAGTTAAGTTGGACTTCGTCTGACAAAATTTCTGGATCCATGCATGACTAAGCATCGCATGGAATGTTTTGTTGCATTTTTCTCACTAATATTTTACAAAACCGAAGAAAGCGTATCAGTGCAAAGCTACTAGATGACGGTACAAGACATGGACATACCCTTTCCCAGCCAGCACACATTGTCGGGCAACCATCGGCCCGCCAGCGAAATGCCATTCAAAATGTTTTAGATGTTGCATAGCAAAAAAGGAAGAAAGGAAGGGGGGGGTTGGGGACCGGCTTGAGAGCCCCGTTGAAACCCATTCAAGGTTTGTTGGTTTTTTGCATGTGTTGTTTTTACGGTTTGGGGGGATGTTGATATAGTTTGTTTCATTGAATAGAATCCTAGAGGGTGGTGCAACAGGAGGGTGTTTCAGTGGACTAGGTGAGTTGCATGTTTCAATGGATTTGATCAGGGTATTTCAGTGAACTGAGTGGTCTGAGTGCTTCCCTGGGCTGGGCGGTTTGGGTGTATCAGTTGTCTAGGGAGTTTGGGAGTTTCAATGGGTTGGCTGTTTTGTGCATTTCAGTGGACTGTGTGCGTTTGGGTGTTCTGTGGCGATTCAGTAGACTGGTGGTTATGTGTGTTTCAATTGTCTGGATGGCATACATGTATATATTTTTGGATCAAAAGTTTACTAATCATGTACACGTGGCATCTTAACCAACAGTTTCCTTGCATTTTGACACTTCTTTTACACTACAAAATGCGCCTCAATGTGAACCTGCATTTTGTAACCCTGTTCACGTTGTTAATACACTGCGTTGCCAGGTAAGATAATGAGTATAGATATGGCACATGTTCTTGCCTTCTTTCAGGGACCATACCCTCACCCCAACCCCACCCAGTCATCATATCCCCTTCCTATATCAAGCATACTGGTTTCACCAAAATTGAATCAGTGCAGAATTTAAATAAATATGTTTTCCCAGACTCACTAGACAAAAACATGCATAATGACACCGACTGAAGATGAGCGCTTTTCACAACACATCACAACTGTAAAACGTCTCAAATTCCCTTCTGTTTTTTGCCCCCCTGATAGTCTTCCATTTGTAGCATTACATATTTTTTTTGTATCAAGACATGCTTAAAATATATCAGATTCAGGCACTTATTGTGCGGCAGTTTGTATCAATCTCCGAAATCAAAACCACTGTCACTCCGATAGCAAGGATGCCAGCTGTCAAGTTACCTCTGCACATTTTGCTAACCACCAAAACGATATCAACGTAAGCAAATCTCAAATATTGATAATTTAATAGCATTTTGAGATACGACTCTTATAAATCATGCAGGAGAATGATATAGAATTGTGGCGACACAAGCAAATTGTGTCAAAGGTTGATGTAAATCCAGCTATGATCAAACGAATAGCATTTTTTCATTGAAAATTTCACAATCGTCGTTTGAAAGGTCGCCCAGGGTCCAACAGACATGGATCAAAAGCATTTAACACATTCCGAGTCCTTATCATTCATTATAGAAGCAACCTGTTTGCTGCTTTCGTCTCCAAGAAACTTTCTATAGGACATAAAAATGGATAAATACAGACCCTGTCCATCCATAATCGCAATGTTTACCTCCGATAGCCAACACCCTCCGAGATCTAAACATGCGGTTTACCTGGGTGTTCAATAGGTATTTAAAGTGTCATCGTGAAAGGTGGTCTATAATTGGTGAAATAAAGTCAGTTAAGAAGTTACCCGCGAATTATTGCGGGAAAATGGACCTTACAAATATTCAGGCCCAGCTTGCTATATATACTCCACAGAGTATTCAAACATATCTGTATTTTCTTCATTAAGGCAAAGCGACAAAAAAATCAGCACGAGATTTTGGTACTTCTCGCATTATCGAGCAAGGAGGCATCTGGTTAGCCTGCGCAATTACACAGCTTCGCTGCTCGAATATACAAGTTAGGAATGTAGATGAAGCCCCGTACCCAATTGCAGATATTTAGCCTAAAGGAGACTTTTACACATTAAGCGACAACTCGGACCCAGTATAAGTACCAAAATTTCATATGCTGACCCATTTTGATATTCTACAATGTAACACTTGAAAAAGTGAATGGGGTTCAAAAGATTTGTGCGAACAGCGAAAACTCAGTTCAACAAACAGAGTCTCCGCCAATGTCGGGTCCAGAGGGGGCTCAGGGTGTTCGCTTGAGACCCTTCCCCGCCCCGGTTATAAATATCCTAAGAAAATGAGATAATTTGGCCTCACTGAGACCAAATTATTTGATTATCATAGGGTATTTAAAAACGGGATGGGGCGGGGAGGGGGTTCAAGCGAACACCTGAACCCCCTCTAGATCCGCCACTGCCCGGACTTAGAGCCACTGGCCCATTTATGTATCCTTACATGTAGCAGCAGTGAAGTATATTTGAGCTATGGCATGGGTTTCAAAATGATTTGTGCGAATAGCGAAGACTCAGACCAGCCTAGGTATCCTCCAAGTAAGGAAGAAGGCAAAGATCAGGAATCGATACAATCGAGAACCACACCTGACCCACGGCGCCACATGGGAAAGTGACAGCTAAAACTCAGAAGAAAACAAGTCTTACCAGAGTCTTCGCTGTCCGCACGAAGAAATCCTATGTCCTTAGCTGTCGCCACCGTATAACTGAGTTCTACGCAACCCGGATCTTACAAACGTACCATTATGCCAGTGAAATGTCATTTAAAGTAACGGTTTAAAGAGACTAGGTCTGCAGCTATGAACATTTTTTCGAAAAAAAAATCTTTTAAAATCATTTGTAAAAGTAGAATTAAGTTATGTTTTCACAATAAATATGTTCAGTGCAGCTGAAAACTGCATGGAAAAGTGAATTATCTTATTAAAATAGGTGTTTTCTCTAATTGGTAATTATTTACGTCCCTCAAATAATTCTAGACAGTTGATTTTTAACATAAATGCCGTTGTTTTGATAGTGGTCATTTGTTAAAATTTACGAAAATGGTAAAATTTTTACCTGAATTTGAGGATTTTTACTGTATTCTTGAAAAATAGAAACTTTATTCCAAAAATTAAAAGATCAAAAGTTACAGACTATGCAGCTTTAATGGCTCGAGACTGCTTGCTCAAGGTATTATTATGTTTATTGGCTCATCATATGCATGTTTTGCATGCGACTACATGCTGGAAGCGTTGTGACGATTCCAGGATGTGTGTTTTATCAGAAATTGAGTACCACACACGGTACCTGTGACTCAAATGGTTTCGTGAGCTTTTCTGGCTTCGTATATAGCTTCTCTGGCTTCGTAACCTTCTCTGGCTTCGTAAGCTTCTCTGGCTTCGTAAGCTTCTTTGTCTTCCGACGGTAAGCTTCTCTGGCTTCGTGAGCTTCTCTGTCTTCGTAAGCTTCTCTGGCTTCGTAATCGTCTCTGGCTTCGTAAGCTTCTCTGGCTTCGTAAGCTTCTCTGGCTTCTTAATCTTCTCTGTCTTCGTAAGCTTCTCTGGCTTCGTAATCGTCTCTGGCTTCGTAAGCTTCTCTGGCTTCGTAAGCTTCTCTGGTTTCGTAAGCTTCTCTGGCTTCGTGAGCTTCTCTGTCTTCGTGAGCTTCTCTGGCTTAGCGAGCTTCTCTGGCTTCGTAAGCTTCTCTGTCTTCGTAAGCTTCTTTGGCCTAGTGAGCTTCTCTGGCTTCGTAAGCTTCTCTGGCTTCGTGAGCTTCCCTGTCTTCATAAGCTTCTCTGGCTCCGTAAGCTTCTCTGGCTTCGTAAGCTTCTCTGGCTTCGTAAGCTTCTCTGGCTTCTTAATCTTCTCTTGCTTCGTAAGATTCTCTGGCTTCGTAAGCTTCTCTGGCATCGTAAGCTTCTCTGTCTTCGTAAGCTTCTCTGGCTTCGTTAGCTTCTCTGGCTTCGTAAGCTTCTCTGGCTTCGTGAGCTTCTCTGGCGAGCTGCGAAATATGGACGTAGATGAAAGTTCAGATTGAAAACGTTGGAGTCTAGCCCTGCTAGAAAACTGCGCATGCATGTTGAAAGAGTTGCTTTATCCCTATGTGATAGGTACCACAATCTCGTAAATTGGCTTACAACCAGGCAACCACCAAGTAAGCATTTCATTTGAATGAAACATCTAAAGATAAATGCAAAATAATAGACAGCTATCCTGAACACATTTATGTACATGCAGCACTGTGATTTGATCCCATGTTACATGATAATTTTAAGAAGAAATGATAAGTGCGAGTATACACATGTCCCATGACATTTTCACCTTGTGAGGAGTCGGTAGCTTTGCTATTACAGATTCACCCGTATATATCACGCAATTACAATTGAGCCGTGACATGTGATTTCCAACAATGTAGATACGCGCAGACTGATCAGAGCATTTGCTAGTCACTTAAATATTCTATGAGTGTTAAGCTATTGACTGAACATCGTTTGAGGTTTCTAAGCTTAAAAGGAGGCTGCACAGGCTGGTCTGAGTATACACTTGTCAAAATGCCGCATTGTTGGAAATCACATGTCACGGCACAATTGTATTTCTAAAATGTAGTGTGGCGAAAGGATGGGCCAAATACAGTCTCCACATCGTGCAACAACATTTTTACGTACTTGGACAAAATCTAAAAATCTTTGACGAATGAAGTACCGTATGTCGGCTATAAAATACTTGCATAACACGTGTTGTAAATTTACCCTAAAGTATAAAGTTGTTCTTACCAAAAGTACCCTAAAATTTGAACGAGTCCATTTGAAGTGGTGGTGGTGGTTGTTGCACGATCCGCAGGTGTGCACTATACTCACTACAATCCGTTAGCACTTAGTAAAAATGCTCATTACTCTTTAACCACGTGGTATATTTTTGTCAAGTTTTTCATACGCATGCATGTCAACATTGTCTAACCACTGACATACGTAATAGCATTTTTCGACGGACGACGCTTTGCTAGCCATCAGTCCGGCCAGACGTAATCAGTAAATTAATGGTTGTTAAGCTACTGACTGAACACCATTTGGAGTTTCTAAGCTTAAAATGAGGCTGCAAAGCCTCGTCCGAGTCTACACTTGTCAAAATATCATATTGTTGGAAATCTCATGCCGCGGCTCAGTTAGTTAAATGCTGCCAACTCTTGGAACCACTTGGTATATTTGGATAAAATTTTGCATGCTTATCTATTTTAGCTTTGTCCAGCCACTGGTATGCAAAACGGTGACGAGGCTTCGGTTAGCATCATTTCGGCCGGTTGAGGTCTTTTTAGTGAAATGCTCATAATTCTTGAATCGCATGGTATATATTGATCAAATTCTGCATACTTATTTAAACATTGTTTAGACGCTGGTATGCAAAACGTTGTTTTTTTATCTTTACAGATGAGTATTATTTGGTATGTAGATATTAGCTGAAACTTTGCAGAACTTTATCAGTGTCCATGCTGCAAATACCCTTGCAATTCAAACACAGGTTTCTTGAGAGAAAAATCGACCATCTTATAAAAAAACACCAAGCTAAATTACTCTATTAGACATTGAAAAAGCCACCTCATCTTATGAACAGAAACGTGTGTGTCCGTCCATCAGTCCGTCCGTCTGTGGTCAGTATATCTCTTGAACAGCATGGTATATTTTGATCCATGTATACATCATTCTGCATGAAGTGACCGATCAGCTTTCCGTACATTCGTTCTGGCGCCATACACTGATTAATCTACGTTCACCACGGGTTGTGCATATTACGGTCAGTTGATTTTAAGTACTTTTAGTGACCGTGATATGATAACGTTTGTGGTCCGCTTTTCGATGTGAAGCCTATAACACAAAAGGAATAAAATTAGACACTGGCCCACACCACGAGAAAACCAGGTCCTCTCTGCAGCGACTGGCCGTGATACCAAAATCAAACCACTGAGCACATATCACACCGGATAGGCGGCAATCGAAAGCGCTCCTAACAATCGAACACGGATCAAAAATAGTTAGAAACAGAGTTTTTGATTGCCATTTGTCGCCGAATGGGCGACAAATGGCAATCAAAAACTATGTTTCTGTAGCGATTTTGATCCGAGTTCGTCGATAGTATGAACGTTTTCGATTGCCGCCTATCCGGTGTGCATATACTTACTAGAAAGTTGAAAAAATATATACGAGTGTTGTTTCTAGACAGCGAACAGCAAATGTACTGAAGAACATACTCTGTGGATGCACGTACTTATCTGCGCCTTTGCTCATCAGATTATACGGCATAAGTAGATTTTCTCATGACGTAAAGCATTGTTCAAAATCATTTTTATGGTCAAACTGTGTCATGTGTGTGAAATTTGTCTACTTCAACTCATTGCTAGCGGCGACTTTCACGACTTCTTATCATCTGTTGATAACTTTTTCAAACAGTTTATGTCCAAGGACTGAATCAAAACCGTTTGACACTCTAATAGTGTCCCTGAAAGTTAATTTGAAGAAAAGTAAGCGAATGACTAAAACAAATGAAATTGAAGTAATATTCACTTATATTCCATAGAGAACAATGTTAAACACATATGATAATTTTACTCTTAATTCAATATTTCGGCCAAAGGCCTTTATCGAGAAAAAAACATGCACTTCAAAATCAACTACATAGTCCTTGTTCCACCATTATATACTTGTTTCTATTGATGACTGACATCACGTCGACATGAACTTAACGCCACGCGCGTTGCTTTGTGGAGTTTAGGGTTACCTTTCAATTTTCCTCTCTGCAAGATAAGTTTTCAGATGGTCAGAAACAAGTGTGTCGCGGTTCATCTTATTGACCAATTTACGTTCATAAATCCATAATAAAGTTTCCTTTTAAAAGGACAGTTTGCCCAGTTTTTCCGCATCAATTACTGCCGCTGATACCTTGGAAACCACCCATGACGCAGTATTGAAGTTTTGATAAATTTTAACCTCAGACGGATCAAAAGTGAGATGAGTACATGGTGTAACACATGATGGGTGAAGTATCAGTTTTCTGTTCAACTTCAGTAACACATTTAGTAGCCATTCATTGCCTTCTGAGTAACTGTTCACATGCTACTAATTAGACTCGTCCAATTTTTGAATCCAATCTTTAAATAGCCTGAGGTCAAACTTTACCTGATACGCTGATTACGCATATATTTTTTATCTGATTGGAGATATTATGACACCTATCTCGGCTTAGGCCATGCTTACTGAAAGCTCTGTAACTCCCATCGACCAAAATACACATTCAGTGTAAACTGGTACACGGATGTAGAGTTTGCTTATAGATGGATGTTTTATATTTTACCATTACTCTATTTACTGGTCTGATGGCAGTCTAGGAATCCCTTATCACAAGATACAAAAATCTGTAAAACACACATGCAATAATCTGTCACATTGAAACTTTAATATGAATAAGCACACATGATGACAAGCTAGACTGCACAAACTGGGTCATGAATGTGCATCCTATGAAGTGCTTGAGTGATTGAGTTAAGAAATATGAAAATTTAAAATAATGCCAATGGAATTTGAAATAATTTCACAGAAATGTTCCTAATAATGTCCTCCACCAAAGTAAGAAAGAAGGCAAAGATAAAGAATCCATACAATGGGACACTGAAAAGGAAAGTGATAAACACCAGAATACATCACAAATAGAAGAGGCATCCCTCTCCCATCAGGTGACTACATGACTGCAAGACACAGGCTGGACAATATGTCAAAGAAAAGCTCGACAATATGTCAAAGACAAACACAAAAATGAAGATCCTCAAAAAAGTACCGCCCTGGAGCGGTCAGTAAGAAAAGTATTTGAGGGCTTAAACTAGTTTCAAAATTTCACAAACGTTTCTCCTCAATTGAACAAAATGGCCTGCAAAGCTAAAAATAGAAATCTCCTCCTTAACCACTTCCAAATCTAATGTAATTTCAGACAGATATCCACTATCAAAATTGGACAAACGGGACTTGGGCCTATCCTGAAACATTGGTATATCAGAAAAAAAAAATATTTAAATTCTCATTACAATAAATAGCACTTTCTGGCAGCCTCAGAAGGTACAGTTATCTTGTTAGAGTATGAGGATTCTCTCGTATATATCAATATTTCAGGACTGGGGCCAGTCTACATTAAAATTATAACAAAAACAGGAGCTGAAAGTACAATTATAATGAGTACAAATTGTATGTGAAGATATATCAATGTTTCACGACTGTGGCCAAGCTAAGTATACATACTAAGCTTTCTTCATCAAAATCGTCCTTAAAACACCATAAACATTGCAACAGGCAACATTTTTTGTTTTGCTGTTTAGGAAATCACAATATTATGGATAGTATTTCATGTGAACTACAGTGAATCTTTAACTAGCTCGTACAACAAAAAAATGATATTTTTCTGTTATTTTTGAAGAAAATGTCACAGTACGAACTATTAAAATGAAATATCGATGATCGCCAAAAGCATGCAAAATTCCTAGTCGCATTTTTAGCTCACCTATGCCAAAGGCTCAGGGGTGAGCTATTAGTATACACGTTACTTTGGCGTCCGTCCGTCCATCTGTCTATCCATCAACATTTTCAAACATCTTCTCCTCTAAAAATCACAGGGCCAATTAAAGTAAGTAAGGGTGGAAAGATCAGGAATCGATACAATCAAGTATCACACCTGACCCAGGATACCAATAGGAAAGTGACAAATTCACAGTTAGACACCACAAACGAGAGACAAGAGGTCAGCCCTTTCCCAGCAGGGAGCCACAAAGCACACATAAGCAGAAGCGCACAAAGACATAGCAAACACAAGACAGAAAAAAACCATAGAAGATCCACAAAAGAAGTACCGCCTTGGAATGGTCAGTAAATTATTTTACTGGAGGGCTTAAACTGGTTTAATGGCGCCAACCTCACGCTTAATTCAGATGTGGATCAAGACAATTAGATATTTGGTTTGCATGAAATACCCCTAACTTATCAATGCATCATCTCCTAAAACATATAAATCAAGATATAACAAGGAGATAAAGCAAAGATAAGGACTCAACAGTTAATAAAACTGAATACCGGAGCAAAAGAAATCCAACAGTTAAACCCCGGTGGGCCCAACAAACAGCTCAAGCATCAGGCCCCCACCATCTCATCAATAGATACGTCTTTAAGTCGGAACCATCATAGAGTATGAAGTCCAACCCACCGGCGTGCAATTAAAGAGGAAAGCAATGTTGCCAACCGTGATTGGGTTGACCACCAAGCATGCAGTCTGTTGCAATACATTAATAATGTTATTAAACTCCAATTTAATATGGAGACTCCTTAGGAGGCTGGAATGAAAGTTTGTTAAAATGGTCCTGGTCAGATGACCAAAATTGCCGCCACACCCATATATCTTAAAACCCCTTAAAAATCTCCTTTTTCCAGAACCAGAAGGCCGATGACCTTGGGACTTCATATGTAGCATTGGGGGTATAGGACCTACCATGTTTGTTCAAATTATGATCCTAGGTTGACCTTGACCTATTTTACGACAAGGTCAAGTTTGCTTCCTAATGTGAAAAAGTTTGAAAAGTTGATTTTTTGAAAACTGTGTAAAGGCAAAGTCATTATTCTTACTTGATATGTTTAACCTAAAGTGATAATGGCTATAACTAAGTTCCAAAGGTCTATGCTGTCCTTTGACCTTTCAGCCAAGGTCGCTCATATTGGAGTCCCATCAATATATTTAAACATAGTTTTCTTAAAAACCATTGGGCCAATTGAACTGAATTTTCATATGAAGACTTTTATGACAAGTTAGCCAAAATTTACACAAATTGTTTTGGTCACATGACCAAGATGGTCGACATGCCCACATATGGAAAAAAACTTTTAAAAACCTTCTTATCTAGAACCAGAAGGCACATGATCTTGGAACTTGGTATGTAGCACTAGGGATGTGGGGCCTACCAAGTTTGTTCAAATTATGATCCTAGGTTGACCTTGATCTACTTAATTGCTTCCTAATGCATTTAAATTGGAAAAGATGAAAAGTTGATTTTGTGAATACTGTTGAAGCCAAAGTCATAATTTTCACTTGATCTGTTAAATCTATGGATAAGTTCCAAAGGTCAAGGTTGACCTTGGATATTTCAGTCAAGGTCTCTCATATTGGAGCCTCATCAATATATTAAAACACTTTTCTCAGAAATCACTAGGCCAATTGAACTCAAATTTCATATGAAGATCCCATAAGGTGAGAGGGGTCACTTTATAGCAAATATTAATGGACACATGACCATGATGGCCACCAAGTATATATCAGGTGAAAACCCTTTAAGATCTCCTTCTCTGGAACCAATAAGACCAATGGCCTTGGGACTTGGTGTGTAGCATTGGGGATGTGGGCCCTACCAGGTTTGCACAAATGCTGAATCTTGGTTGAACTTGACCTTTTTACAGCAATGCCAGTTTGATTCCTAATATGTTTATATTGGAAAAAATCTTAAAAGGTTCATGTTTCTAGAACTATTTAAATGGAAAGCATAGTACTTGCAAAAATGCTAAACCTAATGAGACAACACCAATGGTCAAGCTGACATTTCATTCAAGGCCACTGATTTTGGACTGCGACATACGTTCTCAGTTTGAAATTGAATTTCATATGGAGTATAATAACGAGCTAAAGAAAAGAAACAATATAAATATTATATTTATTTTAGATCACTTGATGAAAATGGCTAACATGCCCATATATGGTTAAACAAAATATGCTTAAATAATAAGCCTAAGTTGACCATGTCCTATTTTAACATTATCAAGAAGATCAGGTAAGCGCTTCAGGACCTTCAGATCATCTAGTTTGTGTGTCTGATACATAATGAAAGGCTGAAACCAAGAAAAAACTGAATAAGGTCGCGATAATCCCTGCATCATCTCAACTTTGTTTTCCACTAGGATTCTAAAACGTGCGATACATTGTATTTACATACATGTCGAACCTTTCCTTTCATCCGACGGTTGGCTAGCTCTACGACATAGAGCTGGCGTATTTATGATGCAGCAATGCCTTTTTTTATTTCATTTTGAGTCATGATGGCAGCATGTAGATTCTATTCTACTCAGAGCCATTCTGTAAGTCACAGAATTTCAAATGTTATATATATTCGTATGTATAAGATCGACGCACTTTTTCTGCTTCCCAAACTTATGATTCAGGGCATGCTTATTCCAATTGAAGTCCCGGTATGATCAATGTAGAACCAGATTACTTGTCGAAGAATCTTGTACCTCATCATGTTTTGAAGAGTTACAAAATGCCTGAACTCTCATCGTCGCTCGAGAAAATGCGAACATTTCATAAGAAAACCTGTCTTTGAGGATTTGGATAAGAACAGGGCCTTTAGTTAAGTTTTGAAGAGTTGGATGTCGCAAGTGGATCTATCATACTACCTTACATCAAACAAAGTAGTTGGATGCACATGCTCATCTTTGCATACTGTACGCCACACAGTCACAATCCTTTTCGTATAGCGTCCAACACTCCACAATAAATGGATTAATACGTAAGTCATTCTAAGGTAGGTCGTTTTCTTTTTTTAATTATTTCTATATTGACTTGCATCTGGTGGTTCCAAGCTGAACTTTATAATAATTTTCCATTTCAGCGGATCCTACAATATCGTCCCAAATCAGGGAGCGCAGTAGCTCAGTGGTAGAGTGTTTGACTGGAGACTGAGGGGTCGCGGGTTCGAGCCTCACCGGCGTCACTGCATTGTGGTCCTTGAGCAAGACACATTTATCCTAGCTTAGTAATGGTTCAACCCAGGAAGACCCGTCCCTGTTTAACTGAAATATCATGGGCGGATCCAGAGGGGGGGGCAGGGGGTCCGGAGAGCAGATGCATTGATAAGCCTACGTGCGCGTGCAGGCTCATCAAAGTACAGTACTTACTTAAAATACATTATAAAAATAGTTTATTATTAAAACTCTCCAGATATGAGTGGAAGATATCTAACTTTAATAAAACGTGGATGACGTGACAGACATCGAGTACACGTATATTAACTTTTCTGACCAGAATTGTCTGACCAGGTATAACGGGTGAAACTGGACCCAACGGTCAATATATACTTGGTCATAAAGATGTGTTGATAAACGATAAGCACGTTTTTGTGAATGTCAATACTTGTTCATTTTAAGACAATAAATAAGGTTAGCTCTTACTTTTTAGCTCACCTCAGCCATTGGCTCATGGTGAGCTATTGTGATCGTTGGATGTCCGTCGTCCGTCGTTAACAATTGCTTCAAATTATATATCCTCCTAAACTACTTTCTGAATTTTTATCAAACTTGGTAGAAATGATCCTTATATAGTCCTGTTTAAAAATTGTTCAAATGGTTCCGGTCCATTGCATATCTAGGTCAAACAGGCTAAAAATAGATTTTCAAATTGAAAACTTAAAAAAAACCTCTGAAATCACAAAGCCTAGAGCTTTAATATTTGGTATGAAGCATCACCTAGTAAACCTCGAACAAGTTTGTTCAAATTATACCCCTGGAGCCAAACATGGCCCCGCCCCAGGGGTCACATGTTTTACAAAGACTTATACAGGGAAAAACATGGAAATCTTCTTGTCTGAAACCATAAGGCTGAGAGCCTTGATATTTGGTATGTAGCATCACCTAGTGGACCTCTACCAAGTTTGTTCAATTTATACCCCTGGGGCCAAAAATGGCCCTGTTCCAGGGGTGTTCCAGGGGTGTCACACAGGCTTAATATAGATTTTCAAGACGAAAACTTTAATAAATCGTATTCTCTGAAATCTCAAAGCATAGAGCTTTGATGTTTGGTATGTAGCATCACCTAGTAGTCCTCTACCAAGTTTGTTTAAATTATACCCCTGGAGCCAAAAATGGCCCGGCCCCAGGGGTCGCATGTTTTACAAAGGCTTATATAGGGAAAAACATGGAAGAATTTTCTTGTCTGAAACCAAAAGGCTGAGAGCCTTGATATTTGGTATGTAGCATCACCTAGTGGACCTCTACCAAGTTTGTTCAAATTAAACCCCTGGGTCCAAAAATGGCCCGGCCCCGGGGGTCACATGTTTTACATAGTCTTATTGGGAAAATATGAAGAAATGTTACACATAGGCTTATAGCTCACCTAAGCCTTTGGCTCATGGTGAGCTATTGTGATCGTTGGATGTCAGTCGTGGGTCGGCCGTCGTGTGTCGTCAACAATTGCTTTAATGGACATCTCCTCCTAAACGACTGGCTGGGTTTTGACCAAACTTGGTAGGAATGATCCTTTTATGACCCTCTTTTAAAATTGTTCCAATGGTTTTGGTCCATTGCATATCTAGGTCACGCAGGCTAAAAATAGATTTTCAAGATGAAGGCCTAGAGTTTTGATATTTGGTATGTAGCATCACCTAGTAGACCCTACCAAGTTTGTAGCCCTGGGGCCAAAAATATCCCTTCCCCAGGGGTCAAATGTTTTACATAGGCTTATATAGGGAGCAACATGAAAAAAATCTTTTGTCTGAAACCACAAGGCCTAGAGACTTGCTATTTGGTATGGAGTATCATCTAGTGGACTTCTACCAAAAATAGTGAGTATGATCAGGAAATACCACAATCACAAACCGCAGACAACCCCATGGCACCGTGAGGAAGAGCCGCTCAACCGTCACGAGACACCAGGAAGACAAAATAAGCAAAGCAACCAGCTCTCTCTTCCCCATCAAGATGATTGCAATACTAGAGTTTGTTCAAATTATGCCCTGTGGGCCAAAAATGACTCCGCCTTGGGTGTCACATGCTTTACATAGACTTATATAGGGAGAAACATGAAAAATCTTCTTGTCGGAAACCACAATGCCTAGAGCCTTGATTTTTGGTATGAAGCCTCCTCTGGTAGACCTCTACCAAATTTGTTCAAATAAGATCCCCGGGGCAAAAAAAATGGCCACACCCCAGGGATCACATGCTTTACATAGGCTTTTATAGGGAGTAACATGAAAAAATCTTCTTGTCTGAAACCACAAGTCCTAGAGCCTTGATATTTAGTATGTAGTGTCGTCTAGTAAACCTCAAGCAAGTTTGTTTAAATTATATACCTGGGGCCAAAAATGGCTCCGCCCGGGAGTCACAGGTTTTACATAGGTTTTTATAGGGAGAAACATGAAAAAATCTTCTTGTCTAAAACCACAAGGCCTAGAGCCTTGATATCTGGTATGAAGCATCATCTGGTAGACCTCTACCAAGTTTGTTCAAATAAGACCCCTGGGGTTCAAAATGGGCACGCCCCAGGGATCACATGCTCTACATAGGCTTATATGGGGGGAAACATGAAAAATCTTCTCGTCTGAAACCATAAGGCCTAGAACTTTGATATTTGGTATGTAGCATTACCTTGTAGACATCTACCAAGTTGTTTAAATTATGCCCCTGGGGCCAAAAATGACCCCGCCTTGGGGGTCACATGCTATAGATTTACATAGGGAAAAAACATGAAAAAATCGTCTGGTCTGAAACCACAAGGCCTAGAGCCTTAACATTTGGTATGAGGCATCATCTAGTAGACTTCTACCAAGTTTGTTCAAATTATACCCCTGGGGCCAAAAATGGCCCCGCCGGGGTTCACATGTTTTACATAGACTTATATAGGGAGCAACATGAAAAATCTTCTTGTCTGAAAGCACAAGGCCAAGAGCCTTGATATTTAGTATGTAGTATCATCTAGTAGACCTCAACCAAGTTTGTTCAAATTATAGCCCTGGGGCCAAAAATGGCTCCGCCCTGGGGGTCACAGGTTTTACATAGGCTTTTATAGGGAAAACATGAAAAAAATCTTCTTGTCTGAAACCACAAGGCCTGGAGCCTTGATATTTGGTACGTAGCATCACTTTGTCGACCTCTACCAAATTTGTTCAAAAATTATACCCCTGGGGCCAAAAATGGCACCGCCCCAGGGGTCACATGCTTTGCATAAGCTGATATAGGAAGACACATGAAAAATATCTTCGTGTCTGAAACTACAAGGAATGATACTTCTGGTTGTGAATAGTATGATGTGTGTTTTCATGTCGCTTTGCTATTTTGCTTTTTAAAACATGATATAGATTTCTTTACATATTCTACCTGTAGCGCTAGTTGATCATTCTCTGTAATGTTTCTATACTATACACATATGTTGTATATACATTTTGTGTCAGGAAATGGCTTACATACAAGTTTAAAGCTTACTGTCAGATCCTGAATATATTAACATTGTATATATTTGTCTACATGCAAATTATCTGAATAAAATATTGTTTAAACCAAACCACAAGGCCTAGAGCCGTGATATTTAGTATGAAGCATTATCTAGTAGTCTTCTACCCAGTTTGTTCAAATTATACCCCTAGGGCCAAAAATGGCCCCAACCCTAGGGGTCAAATGCTTTACATAGGCTTAAATAGGGAGAAACACGAAAAAGATCTTCTTGCCTGAAACCATAAGGCCTAGGGCCATGATAATTTGGTATGTTGCATCACCTTGTGGATTATGCTCCTGGGCCGAAAATGGCCCCGCCCTGAGGGTCACATATTTTACATTGGCTTACAAAGTGAAAAACATTGAAAAATCTTCTTGTCTGAAACCATAAGGCTTAGAGCCTTGATATTTGGTCATATTTAAGCATAAACTAGTGGACCTCTATAAAGTTTGTTCAAATTATGCCCCTTGGGCCAAAATAACCCCGCACCAGGGTCGCCAGGGACATGGTCAGCTTTCTACAGATACCTTTATGTAAGCTTTAAACAAAACTCAGGTGAGCGCCTTAGGGTCACATGGCCCTCATGTTTGAGAAAAGCGTCCAAAGAGGCTTCCTTGCCTAGTATGGTGTCACCGTCAAGTAAGTCAAGTAAGTATAAAAACTCTGGGTTATCGTTTCCATGGGTCCCGTTCTACCTTAAGCCGGTGACGGTGACAGTGAATGGACTGTGGGTTGAATTTGGAGGTCGTCTCAAAGGGGAATCGGCTAAAATTCCCAGTAAAATCATGCAGGACGAAGGTTTGAAGCTACTTGTTTGTAGAGAAAGGCATAAAAACGTTTTTCGTCGTCGTCAAAGTAATGAATCTAAAAATTTATATACTCAGCAAAACAGTTAAGTAAATCTCAGAAAACTATGCAACATAAGAACACCAAAGCAAACAATTATTCAATTTGTATTTAATTGTTTAGATACATGCCATCGGTTGAAAAGCAAGTTCACTTTAAGTTGCTAGCACCAATACCTTTGATGTGACACAGTGTCAAGTAACCCAGGGGTCAAAGTCATTTTTCACAAAAATGTCTACAGAGTACAGTGAGCCACTTTAGTTACGCACTACTTTTAAAATGTAAAATTTTTCGAAAAAGAAATATGATATTTTTATTCTGAGACTATCAGTGTAAATTGCATATATGTTTGCATTAGCGATTGAAATTGCGTTGTAACCAGATCAGAAACGAAAGTGAAAATGGATCTTGAAGGGCACTACCCTCAAAATACCATTTCACATTGCATTATTTCGAATGAAACTCGGATTATATTGCACTTTTTTCAGGGTCGAATTTCTGCTATGCCAGAGATAAGAGCCGATTTATTCTTGGCAATATCTAAGACTAGAATGTGTTTGTTAACTTCGTCATTTTTAAACGTTTTACTATTTTGGTTCCCAGCTGGCCAAGGTTTGAAAAAGTTGGTTTTAGTACTTTTTTTTAAAGTTAGTTAAAATTTCGTATGATTCTGAGTAAACTTGTTATCAAAACACTTCTTTTATAATTTCAATTTTGAACAATCATGTAATCGCCGTTTATTTTCGTAAAAAATAAATGGATTAATTGGCGTCATGGTGTTGACGTTAGTGGTGACGTCACTACTACCAAGGCTATAAGACGTGTCAATGAGAAGATGTTTTAGTGTTTTGATACTTCTATGTCAACAAGTGACTCATAACAATACAATTTGCGAAGGAGACCCTGTTTGATTATTGTGATTGACGTTGATATGACGTCAAAACGAGCATTTCGTCAAAATTAACGGTGTTGCTAAAATCAACGACCTAAAAATCGGTTTTATTTGAATAAAATAATTGTTTTTGGTGTTTTTTCTGTCACGACGGTCACAATGGATAATGCCTTGCGCAAAAAGCAAATAGAAAATATTGACGCTCAGGTTGCACGTGCAGTTTTGTCAAAATTGCCTTTGGCGTAGCAGAATGATTCGCATGAGTGATTCCGATATTTTTTCGATGTCATCAAACAGATAAAATGTCAATAAGTAAATTATCATAGAGAATGTTCGATTCCAGCATTTTTGTCAAACAATGTGGGCCCTAAAAAAGTGGTGCGTAACTAAAGAGGCTCACTGTATTCCCTCATAAACACATGAATAACATGTAAGTTTTCAAAACTAGTCATGCAATTCCTTTGAATGTTAAATGAAATTAACGTGATAGCCTTAAACATCACATTTCGAAGATGAAAATGCCTTCAGTAACGAATGTGTCCCTCGCTTGTCAGTGGCAAATTAGGACTAGCATCGGTTTCGCATACTCTGAATAATTCTTGTGATTTGGTGCTGAGTAATCAGCATCGATATATCCTGCAACACTATATCGAGGGGCTGGGGGTTTCTTGATGCCATTATTGTGCGTTGGACCCTCTGTCTAAAAATGTCATAGGCATGCTAAAATTGTAGACCTGCCTGATGAGCGAACTGACCAGTCAATGCGCACAACATTGTTTTTGCTGATTCTAGTGAGGTGTGTTCTGGCACTGTCACCCTAGGCCTGGTAGTGTCACTGGTTTTCGCACAAAAAAGGCAGGACAACAGACCTCAACATCTCGTACTAGGTTTTAAACATCTCCATCTCCCGAGGTACCTGGCGAACGTTATTGCATGAAAACCTATGTTTGCTCCGTAAATTTTTTTTTTTTGCGAAAAATGGAGTGAAGACCAGTCAACTTTGACATTGATTTAATAAGCTGCTGTGGGCGTTACAGACCCAGATTAAGCGTCATTATAAAGAAAAATGGTCACATAATAATATTGTGAATTTCAAAAATCTTTAAATGTTTTAGATATTTTGTCATGGCCCCTCAAGCACAATTTCCTTAACTTTTTTGTTGAGTATATAAAAGTGATAACAACCCTGTAAAATGAGTGTAAATCTACACCTTAGCTGCCATCGATAATCCTAATGTAATCTCTAAACCGCTTTAAAACTATGTTCTGTTAAATTATATAAATATAATAATAACAGGTAGAAATGTATATCACTAGTAAAATGTTGGTCTCAAACTGTTTAGATAGAAAGTACACTTCATGTGCAAAGCTACACTTACTTTTACAGTGAATGCCTTCATGAAGAGATAATTGTAACTGAAACCAAGAAATTTATGTTGGGTCTTAATCTTAGTAGAATCATGATAAAACCCATCAAACGTACAGTTGGGCTCAGCTTGCTTCTGAGATCAGCTTGCTTAAGTAATCAGTCTGCACTATGCGCCAAAAAGATAGTTAACAAAGAGACCAATCCAGCTAATCTGAGCCTTCTATGAGTGCACATGCTATTATCATGATTATGCTGTTGTTTTAAATGATGCGGCTAAATAGTCATTATGTTGTTGGTACTCAAAAGAACCGTTTCAATGAGGTCAATTTAAACAATTGAGCACCCAAAACGTGTCCTATGTAGAGGCATGGTTTGACAAAAAATCAATGTACGCACTTGTCGGGACGTGGTTAATGCATTTATGCAAACAGGGAGCATTTTCAAATAGTATAGACCCAGATAAGACGCCACGATAATCCTATCATATTTAATTAACCCTTACCAAAAATGTAATTGATACATTGAAGTAAGTAAGGGTGCAAAGATCAGGAATAAATACAATCAAGTACCACACCTGACCCAGGATACCAATGGGAAAGTAACAAACTCACAGTTAGACACCACAAACGAAAGCCAGGAGGTCAGCCCTTTCCCAGCAGGTGACCACAAGGCACATGTAAACAGACGCGTACAAAGGCATAGCAAACACAAGACAGAAAAACCCCATAAAAGATCCACAAAAGAAGTACCGCCTTGGAACGGTCAGTAAAATATTTTACTGGAGGGCTTAAACCAGTTTGACGGTGCACCAACCTCACCCTTAGTTCAGATATGGATCAAGCCACATAGATGTTTGGTTTTCATGAAAGACCCCTTACTTATCAATGCATAATCTCCTAGAACATATAAATCAAGATATAAAAAGGAGATAAAGCAAAGATAAGGACTCAACAGTAAATAAAACTGACCTACCGGAGCAAAAGAAATGCAACAGGTAAACCCGTGGGCCAGACAAACAGCCAAAGCATCAGGCCCCCTACTATCTCATCAATAGATAAGTCTTTAAGTCGGAACCGTCATAGAGTCTGAAGTCTGAGCCACTGGCGTGCAATTAAAGAGGAAAGCAAAGGTGCCAATTGTGACTGGGTTGACCACCAAGCATGTAGTCTGTTGCAATACATTAATGTTATAGCCAATCTTTTTATATTAATCTTTTTAATTATTCTTTTTTATAATGGGGAATTATTTTAATGAACTGTGCTGAAAATTTATTAGAGCCAACAATCTTCTTTAATTTATGCACCAAGTCACCATAGAATTCAGGTTCCGAAAGTCCATGGCGTAAGGGAGATTTAAGTCCAACTTGGAATTTAGATATCAAATCATAGTATCGTCTGTAAAATTTTGAAAAGGTTTTGCAAAGTTTATGATACCGATAGTCTTGTTTAAGAAGTTTCTGAGTTAACAATTTATTGCGAGTGTTGAAGTCAGCAATATAGCTAGATGCTCTAGCAAAACGAATGAGTTGAGAGATATAGACTCCATAGGATGTAGAACATCACCATCTAAAAATGGGAAATTGACAATTTCAAATTCATCAAAGTCGTCATGTATCATAAGTTTTGAAACTATATCATTAGAAATAGACAAATGCAAGTCTAAAAATGCAGCTTCGGTATCAGAGGTATTGGCTTTATTAAGTTGGAGCTCTGTTTAAAATATAGTCCAGATATCTGGATGTAGTGTTAAACGCATCAATAACATCAGCATATTGCATTTCCACACACATTTAGCATACGTATCATCAAGAAACATTCTGCATTTGCGTATATGGTATACTTAGATATGCCAAAGCTGTGTTTTGATATGTGTTAACTTATGAACAAGAAAAAAAAACTTTCTTTCTTTCTATACTGCAACACCCCCTCGCGAGGATTACGTGCAGGTGGAATGCGTTTTAAAGCCACGGTGCAAAAAGTGTATTGAAAAGGGAATGAATAAATGATGAAAGTGTTAAAAAGAGTGTACAAGACGCTAAAAACAGGATAAAAAACAGTTGTGTTGAGTTGAAACATGGGGTGGTCAAGTGACCGCACTGCCACGCTGAATTGATCCAACGGCTCTTCCTCACGGTGCCACGGGGTTGTCTGCAGTTTGTGATTGTGGTATTTCCTGATCATACTCATTTACTATTTTTGATGTCACCACTCTTGTGTTTGTGCTGCGTGGTTACTGTTAAAAGTTTCCCCGTACTTGCATTTAATGTCGTTATTATTACTATAGTCAGGATTTACACTTGACAATCATTCATTGCATTAACTTCCCTATTGGTATCACTTAAATACCTCATTTAAGGAGCAGTGTAGACCAGCATTCGTATCTCGTTAATAACTATTGCTTACTCTGTGTTTCTTTGTACTTGTATTAGACTTAGTTATACGTTGGGAGCTTTAGCTATTTCTCAAATGCAGCAGCTGAATATTGCTATAAATAACCGATATGAATGCTGCTTTTCAATGTATGGTATAAACTTAAAAACTCAATTATGAATAACCTAAAAACAGTCAAAATTTTACTTTCTCCTCTTCGGTTACATTCTGCTTCTTCCATACAGATTCCCCAGTCCACCATTAGATATAATTCTATGTTACCATCTGTTTACGTTTCACCTCTGAAACTTCATTCGGCCACTAAAATTAATTTACATGGAGTTTCTGACTCTGCCCTTTTTAGAAACCACTTAAAAGTTCGTCTCTCACCTCTTAAGTCACCTGTACTAAGGAACTCTAGGAGTAAGTATAGAAGAAGTGTAGTGTATCCCTCTATTTCTAAGTGCAATGCCAAGAGGTGTAGCTGTTGCAAACATTTATGTTGTAAATCAACTATTAAATCTAACGTTAATGGAAGACAATTTTCTGTAATTACTAATTCTGATCTTGATTGAAAATCAACTGATGTTATTTATGTTTTATCTTGAGAAGAGAAGGATTGTGGCATGCAATATGTTGGCCAAACTTGTAGATTTCTAAAAACTAGATTTTCTGAGCACTATCGTCGAACAAAAAAGCCTCGCAAAATTGATAATTTTCTTTATAGGCATTTCAAACAAACTAATCACTCTACTAGCAGTATTTCTATTCAGCCTGTTGAAAAGATAATATATGGTGATAATTCCACTAAAAGATATAGAAATATTCTTAGGCATGAATTAGAATTAAAATGGATAAAGTTATTACAAACACCACATCCACTTGGTTTTAATGATAATATTTACCATGAGGGTAACATTTCTAGATTACCTGATTTTGATGTTTTTTCTCTTCTAGATATCCGTAAACGCAATAACCGATCTCATGGTAAACGCAAAAATGGAAATTTAAAACGCAAAAATAAACATGTTTTAACTCTTTCAGAATTAAGTATCGTCTTAAAACATTCTGGCCGACATATGGCCCTTTCACGTTTAGTAACTCTTTCTATATCTTCACTTCGTACTTTGGATATTGAGGCTAATAAATTCTATGATAGAGCTCATCAACTTTATGATGCAGCAATTCTTACCCGGTGTTACACTCAACATGCTCTTCGGCCATATATAGATTCCGAAATTAATCATATTAGGCATTTTATCAAAATTCAATTTGTCAACAAGGGGATTGAATTCATTAACTTACCCAGTATATTTAAAGATAAATCTGTTATCTCTTCTATTCCTACTTATTTTGAAAATAAGGAATCCCCTATCATTTGTTATAAGTATAATAAACCTATTCATAGTACTGTTTTTAACTATAACAAATTAGTAACAGAACTTGATATTGAAAATTCTATTCCTGACTCTTGAGATTGTAAGGACTCTAAGTATTGCTATCAACCCGCTGGTCATATAGTCACAGGGGATTTAAAAATCATAACTGATTCAAGAATTCGTTCTATTATATGTAAGGGACCTAAATATAGGTTTCCTGTGCCAATAGACTTCAAATCATGTCGTGAGGAAATTGCAGGAGCCTTACAAGAATTTTGTAATCGCTGGTGTAAACGAGAGCATGTTGAGTCTAATGCCTTAAATAGTTGGAAACTAAATATTTTTAAAATTATTGATGGTAGAATTTCATTTTATTGCAACAATTTAGATCTTCTACCACCTAAACCTAAATTCACTTTTAGACACTTGAAGAAAGGGATCCAGGAATTCCATAGGAAGTTTGTTTTGGCCCCTGCAGATAAGGCTGCTAACAATGTTGTGGTCGATTGAAAAAGATACTATATTAACACCCTAAAGCAAGAACTTAGCACTGCAAAAACATATGAGCACAACAGGCTTGATGAGACGTCTATCGTTGATAGGCATCGATGCCATATGGCAGCTAAGTTTGGGTTGTTTGTTGATGAGGACCATAGCAAGCTTCCTACGTTATACTGGTTACCTAAACTTCATAAACGGCCCTATAAGTCGCGTTTTATTGCTAATTCTAGTGCATGTACAACTACTGAGCTGTCTATTCTTTTGACTTCTTGTCTCACTGCAATTAAAACCCATGTCATTAAATATTGCACAACAGTTTATGAAAGAAATGGTAAAAATTTATTTTGGTCTATTAAAAATTCAGGTGAAATTCTTAATAAATTGAAGTCTAGAGGTTTTCTAGCATCTGGTTTGTCTACATATGATTTCTCTACTCTCTATACTACATTGCCTCATAATCTAATAAAAGAAAAACTAACAGAATTAATTGAACAAACATTTAACAGAGAGGGCTCACTTTATTTGGCCTGTAATGATAAAAATGCCTTTTTTACTTCTGAACAACCTAAACGATATAAATTGTGGTCATGTCAGAAAATGTGTGATGCGCTCCATTATCTTTTGGGCAATATATTTATAAGATTTGGCTCAAAAGTATATAGACAAATTGTCGGTATTCCAATGGGTACTAATTGTGCTCCTCTTGTTGCAGATTTGTTTTTGTTTTGTTATGAGAGAGACTTTATGTTATCTCTGTCAGACAATAATCAATCTGATGTTATTGAAGCTTTTAACTCTACCTCCAGATATTTAGATGACTTACTTAATATTGATAATCCTTATTTTGTACAAATGGTAGGTCAGATATATCCCACTGAACTTCAGTTAAATAAGGCGAATTCTTCTGATACTGAAGCTCCGTTTTTGGACTTGAACTTGTCAATAACAAATGGCATAGTTTCTTCTAAAATTTATGATAAACGGGATGATTTTAATTTTGAAATAGTAAATTTCCCATTTCTTGATGGAGATGTTCCTCGCTCTCCTTCCTATGGTGTATATATTTCTCAGCTTATTCGTTTTGCTAGAGTATGTTCTAATGTTGATGACTTCAACAACAGAAACTTATTTTTAACTGCTAAATTATTAAAACAAGGTTATAGATATCATAAAATTCGAAAAGCATTTTCTAAATTCTACCACAGACACTCAGAGTTAATTGTTAAATACAACATTGGGTTAAAAACTCTTCTGCAACGAGGCATATCAGAACCTATATTTTATGGTGATTTAGTCTATAAATTCAAACGAATTGTTGGAAAACCTAATTTTAGTGATCAATTCAAAAAGATAGTTAAACGTTATATAAGGGTTGGATATAACTTGGATATCATGCGACAATCTGCATGCCTAGTTGTAAACCCAATCACGGTTTATAGCTATGGTTTCCTCTTTATTTGCACGACGGTGGGTCGGACCTCAGACTCTATGACGGCTCTGACGTAAAGCTTTAATCGGTGGGTTGGTGCCTGATGCTTATCTGTAGCTGGACCCACCGTGGCTCAACTTGAGGTTTTCTTTAGCTCTGACTATCTGTGAGTCATGAGCCCTTTTCTTTGTTTCATCATGGTGTAGTAATTTGATTAGAGTGTTTTTCCATGATGATACATTGCATTAGTTAGATGGCCTCCATGCGAGCTGAACATTTTTTGTACTTCAACAACAGCAGAATCTAGGGCGAAGATTTGGTACCAAAGCCCCCCGGTGGCTTAGGCTGCTGTCCGTTCTAAGGCGGTGGTTCTGTTGTTGTTGACTTTCTGTTTATTGTTACTCCCATTGTGGGAGTCTGTAATTGTTCTATGTTTTGTTGTACGTTACTTTATGTCCATTTTAGTATTGCAATCATCTTGATGGGGAAGAGAGAGCTGATTGCTTTGCTTAATTTGTCTTCCTGGTGTCTCGTGATGGTTGAGCGGCTCTTCCTCACGGTGCCACGGGGTTGTCTGCAGTTTGTGATTGTGGTATTTCCTGATCATACTCATTTACTATTTTTGGCAGAGTTACAACAGAATAAGGTAGTTTGTTCCAATATACAACTGCTGCAAGGAAGAACGAGTACTTGTAATAATTTACAGAGGTGTGTATTTGACGCAATGCGAGTGGATGGCTATGTCTTGTCATTCTGGAGGGTTGCTCAAAATATGGTGGCAATGGGATGGCAACTAGGCCATGTACAATTTTAAAAATCATGATTACTCTAGCATCTGCTGTCCTCTGTTCCAAACTTCATAACCCGAGTTCATTTTGCATTTGCGTAACACTAGCATAAGTAGAATAGGAATTTTTTGTCCATCTAATTGCCCTTCTCTGAACCAGTTCAATTATATTTATATCCTTTTTGTGTGTGGGCTCCAACCAGTACTGGCATACTATACCTGAGGGCGGACAATGGTCTTATAAGCTGTCTCTCTTATACCGAAATGTTTTGTTAAAATGTTTCGTTTTAAATAGCCAAGACTTTTAGAAGCATTTGAAGTTTAGAAGCATTTGAATCTAAACCCATGATAAACGAAAAGACCTATAAATATGTACATAGAAATTGAGAGGAAGCATGACAAATTGGCCCTGATGTGACATCTGGCTAGTGCTTGCTATGAAAGTAAAAACGGATCAGTGCTAGCAATGTTTATGTCTAAAGCCATTTAAATGAAACCCGCCCAGGTGGTCTTGGGGGAATAGAGAATGAAAAACATCTAAGTCGATATCGATCCGACTGGATGCCAATGGGCAAAAGTATATTACGTACTTGATAACGTACTTGATCCATCGGTGATAGGATAGTAAGCCCTATAGGCTTGTCTTCACCGCCAATATTGTGTCATCTTGAGTTTAGTGGTCAAACTTCCGTTTTATGTGTATATATGCTCATTCCCATTATATATGTTGCCTTATATATCATATGCCCTAGCCAGTTAATACACCTCGTCAACGTTGAAACGAATATGCCTCCATTCCTTGTCCAGTTTATTCTTGAATTCATTTACAGTGCTCGAATCTATGACATTCTGTGAAAGACTGTTCCATGGGTCAATACTGCGTATACAGAAAGAGTGTTGTCTAAATCCCTTTGCACATCTTGGCTTATATAATTTTTTATTGTGTCCCCTAGTTTGAGAAGTTGCAAAAGTAAACATGGTCTGTGCATCAATGTTTTCAAATCCATTTAAAATTTTAAACAACTGAATCATGTCTCCTCTTTTCCTTCTATAATCCATAGAGAATAATTTCAAATGCTGTAGCCTATCGGTGTAGGACAGTCCTTTTAACTCTGGAATCATACGGGTTGCCCGACGTTGTATATTCTCGTTGTATATTGATCCAATGATGGTAAAATATCGCTCCAATGACTAAAACGATATCCGTCCAATATTGGACCGATGTGTAGGTGCCACGATATGGGTCCAACCTTCAGCCGATGGGCAAAACGATATCGGTCAAATGTTGTTTACGATATCTAGCCGATATCTAAACGATATCGGTCCGATGATGGTTAGATAAAGGTTTGCTGACTGGGTACCTATTAGGGCTTAGCTAACCAACCACTCACCATCCAACCAAACAATCATTCATTTATCCAGCCAGCCAGCCATCATGCGTCCGTCGATCCGTCAATAACAAGTTTTTTTTCAACAACATGTTTTTATTTACTCCAGGTCCATTGCGGGCATAAGAGCTAAAATGGATCATGAAACAATATATGTTCAAACGTCAAAATGTGTATAATTGAGAACATCGGTGGCGTTTAGACGGACCCTTTCGTTTCCGTTAGTTAGTGAACGTTTGGGTCAGTTACACAATTATCTCCCTTTACCAAAATGGACGGCGTGCTGAAATTTTATAATGATTTAACAGCAATAGACTAGAGCTTTGGCAAACCTGACTGCCTTTGTAAGCCCAGTTACATTATTATTACAATAGTGTGTACAATCTAGATTAGTTGAAACGTAGTATTAACATTCAATTTGTCAATTAAGCAGCCACCATTGGAAAAAGTGGGTGGGGTATCCTCTTCCAAATCAAGTTAGGTCATGTTTTGCTTTCACAGATGGATCATGTCTGGAGAACCCAGGACCCTGTGGAGCTGGTGCAGTGATATTCTTTCCAGATGATCCCAGCGGCCTAGAACTGACCAGACCGGTAGCAGCGAGAGGGTCTATTCTCTTGGCGGAACTTGTAGCCATTCTTATGGTTCTAGAGCTTGCTGTCTCTAAGAAAATCTCAGACTTCTCTTCCTCTCTACAAATATTCTCTGACAGTCAATCTGCTGTTGGGATCCTAACATTGAACTGGGCAAGTACCAATTTTACTGTCCTTATATCACAGATCAAGTCTCTCCTCAACCAACTACAATCTAAAGCTTTTGAAGTTTCAATTCACTGGACACCGGGACATGCTACTATTGCTGGGAACGAAATTGCTGACCGGCTAGCAAAAGATGCTGCTCAACAAGCCCCAAAGTTGCCCATGGATACTTCTGTTGTTACCAATCAAGATATCAAGTCAGCAGCAAAGAAGTCAATTATATCTAAATGGCAACAGCGCTGGGACATTTCTGAGACAGGCAGATTTCTTTATACCTTCAAGCCATTAGTTGACGGAAAACTCTACTTAGACTTACCTTCTAAGGATCTGTTTCCTATCATTCATCAACTCAGGACTGGATATTGCAAGTTAAATGAATACAGATTTAAATTGAATCAATGTGAGAGTTTGGAATGTGATTGTGGTGAAATAGAGACTGTTCAGCATTTTCTACTTGAATGTCCTTTATATGAGGAAGAACGTGATCAACTTCTTAAGAACCTATTCTCTCAACTTGGCATTAATTATCTGGATATGGATCTGCTTCTCGGTTACAGTGAAAATGAGAATATTCCTGGTTGGAGAGAGTCAATCATAAATGAACTAGGACAATACCTTGCCAGAACTGGTCGCCTTTTCAGCAGAGTTGCTGATGAGGACATACCACAATAATCCGTTGACCGTATCAAACACTAAATCTCTTAAGTACATTTGTGGAAACTTTACATTTGAGGCACTCAACCTACATCGTGAGAAGTCTACATTGGAGAAGATTGTGCCACAAGGCCTGATACGGAATACGGGAAATCAAGGGTAGAAATCTTCTCCAGAATAAAAGGGAATGAATATGCAGATCAGATGGCCAAAGAAGCTGCAGAAGAGGCTAAAGAGAAGATGGAGCTGCCACCAATTGTAACAATGGGTGATGTTAAGACAGCAGCAAGAGAATCAGGGAAAATGAAATGGCAAGATATGTGGGAGAAATCAGAAAAGGGCAGGCATTTATTTAATTTTAGAAATCAAGTAGGTCTCAGTCAGTATCACAAATTTGAATCAACAAAAGGAGAAATTACAGTCATCCAGTTGAGAACAGGATATGCCAGGCTAAACGAATATTTACACAAAATTAACACTGTTGATAGTAGAAATGAAAATCACCACCTTACCCTCCTATCGTTCGGCACGGTAGTGACTGGAAAGCATCTTTACAATGTAACACTGAATACGTGATTCACGTATGCATCGATTTCACAGCCGGAAGTATATTTTCCTAATATAATACTTCCTTTAAAAATCAATCAATATCTTATCTAAAGAACGGAATCAGTTTTGAGCCGAGAATTCCAAGTTAAACATTCGAAATCAGTGAAAATTCATAAGTACCGTTTCGTTTTTCACTTACGCCGCCATTAATGTTTATATGTTGCAATGCAAGTTATTTCCCTTGACAGCTCTCCTATGACATGACACGAACTAGGTAGCTGACATTCAAGGCAGTACGGAAAACGCAAAAAGTGAACCCTTTTTATTTTAGGCCTAATATGTAATAAATTAATGATATTTCTGAATAATTCTATGATATAACTATATACAAATAGTGCTCTTTACTTCGAAAGCTACAATTTGTTATTTATATCAGGGCTGGACCCAGAGGGGTTGTGTGCGGGGGGGGATGGGCGCTGAAAGCCGAAGTTTTGAACTGATTGGCGCAAGCCACGAGTGGGGGAAGAGTATGAGAGCGGGGGTTGGACATCCCCCGGAAAAAATGAAAATATATATCTCTGAGAATGCATTTCAAGCCATTTTGAAGCCCATTTTTCCATATTCTATAACCTCAATTTTAAATAAGGTTAGACACTCAAACACTTTGTTCTTAGCTGTTAGTTTTGCATTTCCTTTTCATCAAGTATGAGTCAGCCAAATGTTTAGAAAAACAGCAGAGCCCTTGAGAGGGGGAGGGGGCTTAAAATTTGAAGAAAAAAAAAGCTCGAAAAAAAACAACCAAGTCCACACCAAAGAAAAAATTGGGCATAGGTTCCACTGTATTAAAGTGTATTTTCATTCATCCCAACCCAATATCATAGACCCAGCATGACAGCAGACTCAGGACTGGGGCTCTCTTTTGCATTTCTCTGAGTCTGGTCGGGTAAGGTGGGCGCACAGCTATTACTTATTAGCTTTGCGACTAGACTACATGGAATTTGCAATGGAAGCAACAACGGAATTGAAGATGGGGGAGGGAGCACACATGCCACAGCCTTGGGACTGGGGATAAGTGCACCCACCCCAAATATCCGAGTTTTGTCTGGGACTGGGAGGGGGCACAGCAGTGTTTTTTCCTCCGTTACCAGACTACAGGAGATTTTAAAATCCAATCATTTGCAAGCCAGGGTCACACTCGCAGCCCTGTGTGTGCCCACCCCAACCCCAACTTCCACATTTTTTCAGCATAAATTAGTTTTTTTATTGTTTTTTTTTTTTATTGTACTCACGGCTTCTGGGGGGGGGCTCGTGTCCCTTAGCCCCCCCCCCCCCCCTTGGGTCCGGCACTGTATATGACCGGAAAATATATAGTATACCTGTGTCTGGTGGAGAGAACTGGGGAGAGGGTGGGACGGGGTGTACTAGTGGTGAAAGTAGCATTTGGGGTGAGTATATATGTCATGGACATTTTACTCTGAACGCCAACAGAAACAAGAGTACATATACATGTATAACATTTTCAAATCTTCATCAATATAATATTTTATTCAAATTGTAATTTAGGTCGAGGAATTAATTGTTTGTTTATGGTATCGCTTTTTAAAGAAAATAACTGCTCGCTAGATGTGTTCCTTTGACAAGTTGGTTGTGTTCCAGAACAAAACTCCACAGACATGAATAGCATTGGCAGTCTGATCAGGTACTGTTCTGCAAATGATTTATAGATAAGTAGGACAATAAACTTGAGGGTCTGTTTTAGAAGTAATAATGGCTTTGCGTATAACTTATTAAAGGATAAATCTAAATCTTATAATGTATACACAATGTATATGAATGTCCTATCTAGAAAACGTTATATTTCTCTCGCAAGAAAGGTTCGAGTTTTTGTATAAAGAGAAATGTTTTTAAATCAATAACAAAATTGTTAATAGGCCATTGCTGATAGTTTGGTGTTTGTATTGTTTTGATAAAAACGTGTGAAACACTTTGCAACTTTGAAACCCTCCATAAAGAAACCGATAGGTGGCCTGCTGAACAGCGCCTTCAAGAAAGCAAATATGAAATGAACAGCAGGACTTAAATGCACATTTTTCCGTGCATACGTTCAACATTGGGTACGTTGGACGAATATATGCATTATAATTATTCCACATATGGACGAATGCCTGAAACCATTTACATATGCGGTTATGCAGTACATAACTCTGGGCCAAAAATAACACAAATTTAAATTTTAAAGCCTGAAAAGTTGAAAACCCAGAATAAAAGTTTGATGGTTAAAGTTCACACTGTAAAATATATTACAACAAAGGTATATTTCCATCACTCAGTGATGTCTAATCAATAATAGCAAATTGTTCAGGGACACATAATTAATTTCGTAGCTCTGATCTGTAACCCAAAGTCCTGTTTATGGGTACAAGTCAATGGATATATTCTATAAAATGGAATTGGGTTCTCAGATGCAAGGCTAATCACTTCAAAGATATTTAGATAAGAATAGATGTATTTCAAGAATTGAAATACCATCATTTCACCAAGTGATGCGGCCTAATGCACATGCTGCTCCATATATGTACATACAAACCTATAATGTGGGGGTGACTAGTGAGTCACGTGTAAAGTGCCCTCGTCCGCACACAACAGTAGGCCCATACGTTATGATATATTTTATTTATAATCAAAGGGCTAGGTTCACGAAGGGGTGAAATCGGCCCTGCCATAGAAATTCAAACTGACTTAAAATATGTTTATATGGTTTATTTCATTGAGAAAAATCGAAATTTTATCTGCCTAGTGCTTAAATTGTGAAAACTATGGGTTTCTAAAGACAAGGACCCTCTGTTAATTTTGCGCAAAAAGTAACGTCATTTACATTGCAATGTAACGCCAAAGACGTCGTTAAGTTTGGTTAACAAATTTATGTTAAACAAGTGTGTGTTGCATCCAAATTAGTGCCAAAATGTATTATAAACCTCGATAAACAGTCTATCATGGCGATACGCCCGCCAACCCTCTGATGCATGTTTGTTTGAGGCTTTATGTCCATGTAATTTTCATCAATTTTAGTCATATCACGGTAGCGGTCAATGTATCCTATACCGCTGCTTTTATAAACGGTGTATCAGTATCAAGTACTTACTAAATACTCTCATCAGAATCAGTAGAACTGAGAAAATAATTTCAACAAAACTGTACAAGGGTTCAAACTCATGACTCATGAACCCCCCCCCCCCCCCCCCTGCCACCCTCAAGAGTAGTCTATAGAAGTCAGACTATAAATAGAACTCTGCCAACCACGGTTGTGGGTCAGAGAAAAAGCTTATTAAACCTGTATGCACACACAATATTCACACCGGGTAGGCGGCAATCGGAAACGCTCTTTGCAATCGACGAACGTGGATCAAAAATCGTTAGAAACAGCGTTTTCGATTGACATTTGTCGCCAATCGAGTGACAAATGGCATTCGAAAACTCTGTTTCTAATGATTTTTGATCTATGTTCGTCGATGGTATCAACGTTTGCGATTGCCGCCTACCCGATGTGATATTACTGATGCGATGGATAACAAAATCGTAACGCATGTTATGCAATTGAATGCAGAGTGGTCATTTAACCGTAGTCTCGTCATTTTCAGACAGGAGCTTGTCATTCTGACTGGTCTTAAATACCCGTGATTATTTATATAAATATTGTTTGGGTTTCCCGGATGTGGTAACTTATTGTAGATCGATGCTGTAAAACGCCAAGAAAAAAAATGCATCTGAAAATGTCGTCTGCTTAAGTCATCTGCTGCAGATAACTCCCTAGCATTACTGACGAATTTAGTATAGAAGTAAACAGTGTGGACCCAGAACAGAGTGCTCCTATAGGAGCAGTCTTATCTGGGTCCACACTGTTTTCCATAGAGGCTTCTTAAACAATTCAGCAGACGAGAAAGCAGACGATTTTGTTGCGATTGGTGCATTACGGCTAAAACAAGATCAGATAGGGACAAGTTGTGTCACTTTTGGTCAAAAATGAAGTCCCAGGAATCACAAGACAAGCTTTGTCATTTCATAGCTTCATATCTTGTGCATTTAATTCTAGAAGGTTTTCGTTGAAGTTCTTTTCATTAAAAAGTTACAGCATTTGAATCAATCTTAGGTGGCAGATCTACGGACACTACAGACTAAAGCATAACATAATTGTATCTTTTTAAATATTGGCTTAAAACAATGATTATACCATGCATAACTTCGCACAAGTATTGGTGCCTTTGGATACCACTCAATATTTTATTTACAAAAATGATTTCGTTAAATTTTAGCACAGAAGAAACAAGGCTATGAAAATGCTTAAATTTAGTAAACTTTCTGAATTGAATTTTTTAATGAATTGAACTTTCAGGAGCAAGTAAACCTCTTAACTTATCACATGATTTCGATTCTTAACAATAAAGTAGTTTAACATAGCCTCTGTCGTCAAGTTGTGTAGAAATCAAGTTCAGTCTTAGTGTGCAATATTTTCTACGGACACTACAAAATTGGTAACAGATGAAAAAGTGCAATTTGAAAGTTAAAGATATAATGTTCCCCCTGTTAATTAGTTTGGGATAAACAGCAGGTCCTTCAAATAGTTGAAAAAAATACATTGACTTTAAATTTTACAAATTTTCCAGATAAATATAATGAAAGAAATATCAGTTAGGAAAATGACAAATATGGTAAAATTAGCTTGTGTTATATGCCTATAACATTTGCCTGGTCAGAGGAAATAAAATAAAATTTAAACCACTGCTTAGAGCTTGCTCCAAGCTTTCTGAAAATGTATAACAGTACTATGTTTTGATTTATAATAGCAAAAATACAATCCTAAATACACCTAAAAATTGGGCATTTTTCAATGTTTTTGCTGTTTCATTTTGAATTTGTTAAATTTGGAAAATTTGTATTTGTAATATGTGTGTTGGAAACATAATTTTTAAAAAAGAAACCTTAAAATTCACATATGAGCTAACCTAAAATGAACATAAAAAATGTGTAGGCGAAGCACAGTAAGTTTAAGCATTTTTTAAAAAAATGCTTGAAGCATTATACATTTTGGTTTTTCTTAAGAATTAACTTTGCTTCACTGAGCCTGTTGCCACTTGGTCAGTCACAAGTATGCATATTTTTTGCAATTTATTGAAGCTGTGGGCATGGTTCTCTGTAACAAATTCAACCACCACCGATGAATGGTCCTTGCCAGTAATTTTTTCGTCACTTTAGAACTGCACTGTTTGGTAGTGGTAGTGTCCGTAGATCACACATCATTGCATCTAGCAGATTGCTGTACTTTAAGATTAATTAACATGTTTCTGCTAGTTTCTATTTCAGAGGATGGCACTGATTAAGAAATACACTGCTTTTTCAGTTGTCTTTCACCAACACTTTTGATATGAGCAGCCAAAGTCTGTCCGTAGAATGTAGTGTCCGTAGATCACACTTGTTAATGTCATAAAATTACAAAAGCATGCTATAATGGCCCATGTTTTTATGTTGTATTTATTACTTCCAACCAAATTTATTGTATGTAAATCAGTATTTGGGTAATTTTTACCTTATGTGTGAATGGAAGAGGTTCTAAAGGACATATTGTTTCAGAACCATGTGTACCTCTTTCTTTCACAAATTAGACAAATATAGCCCAACTATTGATTTACAGTACTATTTTTTGGTTGAAATTAATAAATACAATCTAAAAATATGGGCCAATATGACATATTCTGTTATTTTTTTAACATTGAAAAGTGTGATCTACGGACACTACGTTCTACGGACAGACTTTGGCCCCTCATATCACAAGTGCTGCTGAAAGACACCTGAAGAAGCAGACCTTTTCTTAATCAGTGCCACTCACTGAAAAATAAAATAGCAGAAACGTGTTCATTAATCTTCTAATACAGCAATATGCTAGATGCAAATATGTGATCTACGGACACTACCTGAAACAGTGTAGTTTTAAACTGATGAAAATGTTACTGGAAAAGACAATTCATTGGTAGCGGTTGTATTTTCTACAGAGAAACATGCCTATAGCTTCATCAAATTGCAAAAAATTATGCATACCTGTGACAGAACAACTGACAACAATACAGCAAAGTTAATTCTTAAGAAAAGACAAAATGTATAACGCTTCAAGCATTTTTTAAAAAAATGCTTAAATTTACTGCGCTCTGCCTTCACATTTTTTATGGTTATCTTACATTAGCTCATACGTGAAATTTAAGATTTCTTTTTAAAAAAATATGTTTCTAACACACATATTTGAAATACAAATTTTCAAAAATTAACAAATTTGAAATGACACAGCATAACGTTGAAAAACGCCTAATTTTTAGGCGTATTTAGGATTGTAATTTTGCTATATTAAATCAAAACATTGTAATGTTATACATTTTTGGAAAGCTTGGAGCAAGCTCTAAACAGTGGTTTATATTGTATTTTATTTCCTCTAAGCAGGAAAATGCTTTAGGGGTATAACATAAGCTCATTTCAAAATCCCTATCTGATCTTGTTTTAGCCGATTAAGGGTTAAGTCAGCTCAGAAGATATTTATGGTTTTTTTTATCATTGGCGACCAGCGCAGGTGCAGGCTAGATTGAGCATTCGAACAGACTAGCCAGAACCTTCCCTGATACTGCCCGCTCACAATAAAGACAGCGTAGAAGTTTCATGTGCATCTTTTGTGAAATCATTCAGGTTTTTTTATAAAGTTTCAGAAAGAACGTTAAAGCTAACCACTATCGGCCAATGGCGAAAGGTAATTGCATATTGCTGGGCCGATGGTAAGCTGCTATTTTTGATTCTCCCCGCCTCGCTAATATATGATAATGGGACTTACACTAAGCATTTACACAAAACGAACATTTTTGATGGACGGAATTCAATAGTGATAACAATAAAACCTTGTTTGTCATGAGTCACATCAACAATCTTTCAATTATGTAGGGACGGGTCTTACTGGGTTAAACCATTACTAAGCTAGGATTAATGTGTCTTGCTCAAGGACACAAGGCTGTAGCGCCGGTGAGGCTTGAACCCACGGACACTGGATCTCGAGTCAAGCACTCTACCTCGACAGTAAATCTCATTTTCTCAATCCTGAAAATAAGTTATTATACGAAATGAAAAAACAATCCAGCTGCTATTCTTTCGCAATAACGTTTTTATCTTCAATTTAAGCAAAATGTGTTAACGATAAAGCTGTAGAGAAGACTTTCCGCCAACTGCTTCAAAAGGTCTGGTGTTTGTTGCACGTACAGATTTTGTGAACAGTAAAACCTCAAAAATTCGAACTCCGATTTTTCGAAATACTGGCTAATTCGAAATAAATTTGGGACACACTGAATTCAGAGCATAGGACCTACTCATGATCTATTTTAATAACTTTCTAAAATAATAAATGTTGTGGGTGCGTAAAAGAAACGTCTCCCTGAGACGTTTCTTTTATGCACCCAAAACATATATTTGATAAGAAAAAATAATCATTATACTTTCTGGGGCCTATATATCTTTAATTTCTACCTAACTATAATTCGAATTTTCGATAATTCGAAATAAAACCTCTAGTCCCTAGGACTTCGAACTAACGAGATTCAATTGTATTTAGATAAACGCTTTGCAATTAATTGAATTCGTTTAACATTTCAAAGTTTGTTTTATTGACGGGTAAAATTCGTATGGGCGTGACAGAAAGAGGTATTATAAAAAAAATCATGAACGATGAAAATCCTGTTATTCAAAGGTTGTGTATAACATGAAAGTGATAAAACTGTCATTTGCATGCTCAGAATTTCCCGTGCACGCACAGAATCAACGTCAGACAGGCTCATTTGTACGAACAAAGTTTGGGTTTTTGCACAACATGCCATTTTCCTTTGTTCCAAAATTCACGGTTCCGAGATGATCCACGTGCGAATCCCCACTAGCTTAGCGCAAGTGCGAATCAGGCGCGATTTCCAATATATTTGAACAAGCCATACATCGCTTTAACAAGTGAATTGTGGCGGTACAATGTAACATTTTGATTGACATCTTTTGACTTGTTATATTTGTGCTTTGCTTAAAATGCTCAGAGTGCATCTATGCACAGATGTAACTTCATCATCTTGGATGTTGGAACTGTTTTGAGAAGTTGGCAGGGATGTTTCTGAATAATTTTCATCGGGATAATTATTTCGAAAAAAAGACGTAGTAAAAATCATCACAAAAACAGGTCTAAAACATTTCAGGTGGAGTTTAAAGCTGCATAGTCTGTAACTTTTGATCTTTTAATTTTTGAACTAATGTTTCTATTTTTCAAGAACACAGTAAAAAAACTAAAATTAAGGTATACATTTTACCAATTTCGTAAATCTTAACAAATTATCAGTATCAAAACAACAGCATTTATGTTAAATTTAACTGTCTATAATTATTGGAGGGACGCAAATAATTATCGACACGAGTAAAACACACCTGTTTTATAAGATAATTCACTTTTCCGTGCAGTTTTCCGCTCTAGTGAACAGATTTATTGTGAAAACATAACTTAATTCAACTTTTACAAATGATTTAAAAAGAAAAGAAAATTTTTCGAAAAATGTTCATATTTACAGAGTATGCAGCTTTAATTAATAGTATAATTCAAACTTCTAAGTTTTACATGGATCTTTATTTTCAAAACGATGTGCCTGACTCCTGAAATCATGATAAATCCTCAATTATATCACCTTCTTTTATTCTCCCCAGGCAAGTACAAGTGTGACAAAGTATAAAAAAAATCCGTTCACCCCACAGATTGCTCGTACTGATGTTTCAAAGGACTATACCACATTGTATTTTTTCCATTGAAACGGTTAAATAACGGTCAATGAAATACTGCAGTTTGAGGCAGTTAATGTAATATACCTGTATAAAATACCCATTACCTGGATTAGTTCATATTTTTGTTTACAAAGATTTTCATCTATCTTTGAATCAGCTGTACGTCTTACCGAACGTATGTGAAACATGCGTCATTACCGATTATTGACCAAAAAATCCCCAGTTCTTAACACTACAGCTTACACATAGGGTACACGGGGACTATGAGGGACATAAATATAGTAGACCTATCACATTATCCAAACAGCCGTACATCGCGAATGCCCAATCCGATTTTTCTTTCAAAACGGTGTCCAACTGTGTCACATTTCTAAAGATACGCATGCATATTGGCGATCGAATACGTTATTTTTGCAATAGGAAAATCAGTGCAATACAGACTAAACTTAACTCATGATTAAGACATGAAACACGATCATTTTGTGAGGGATCAGTCATGCACGGACCCAGAGAGGAGGTGGGGGGGGGGGTAACAGGTGGCCCAGACTTTCCTTGAAAATCACTAGTTCTATAGGGAATAAGCAATTGAGTTCGACCGCCACCCCTGGAAAATGTTGGACCCCCTTTGGAACCAAAAATTACATTTTTAGTGAGCTTATGGAATACAATGAAGGCATGTCAAATATGCTTGGCGTAAGTATATAGGCCTACTGGATCTGAAACAAAACGATCAGTACATGTGGTTAAATGTTTTCAGCTATCAGATAAACCTCAAAGCTTGCAATAATATATAAACTAGCACTTTGAGAAGGTATTAGAGAGAAAGGAGAAAAAAAGGAAAGAAAAAAAATTGACGTCGCTGAGGATTGAACCCAGGACCCCTTGCAAAACATACGAAGTATTCATGGACTTATCCTTACGGCCACGTAGATGTTTTCAATTGATGCTGCGCACTTAAAACTATATATTTTTTAAATACGAACAAAACAACAATAAGCTTTTAGAAATCTACAAAAATAAACAAGCTGGCACTCTTTAATTGTTAAAATATGACCCCCTGTATTTTTCTAATAGTGATTTATGAATATATTCACATCCCGTTAACCAAAAACGGTAGTATATACCTGCGAAAGCAGACAAAACTAACGGTAGCACGACGAGCGTCTCTAACTGAAAGTAAATTTCGGACGTAACATTATTTCGGCATCGGCACTGTTTGCACTGAAAAAAGTGAGAAAGTAGGCGTATTTTCGGCTTCTAAAATAGTCCAGCCCTGCTTTCACGAGATAATGTAGTCATATCTGTATAATTTAAGCCTTAGAACATATATAAATGGCCTGAAAAGACCAAACACAGACAAAATAACCAAACGTGATCGTTTAGGCTACGTAATATTACATTATGAAGCCATAATTTCGACACCTTGAAATTTTTAGCCATGGGTTCTCAATGTTAATTTGCACAGCTAAGCCAAAAATTGTGGTGTCGAAATAATGGCCTCATATGTTTTGTTATGGATATATTTACACTCAATCCCCACAATATCAGCCATTTTGGGGAAACTGGGGGTCCTAATATGGATTTTTGTGGTATAAGGGAAGCATCCAAGAAATTGTTTGGTATGTATTTGAAGAGAGGAAAGATCATCTTCTTCAGTAATAATGTCATTTATATTATATTCATACATTTCTAAAATAGGATTTTACAGGGCCGATTTTACCCCTTCGTGAACTTAGCCCTTTTCATTTGAATTTACTGTCATTTTCACCGAAACAAATACTTTAAAGAGACTAAGTCTGCAACTATGAACATTTTTCGATTTTTTTATTTTCTTTTTAAATCATTTGTAAAAGTAGAATGAAGTTATGTTTTCACAATAAATCGTTTCATTATAGCTGAAGACTGCACGGAAAAGTGAATTATCTTATAAAACAGGTGTGTTTTTCTCTTGTTGGTAATTATTTGCGTCCCTCCAATAATTATAGACAGTTAATTTTAGCTTAAATGCTACTGTTTTGATACTGATAATTTGTTAAGATTCACGAAACTAGTAAAATGTATACCTGAATTTTTTTTTTTTTACCGTGTTCTTGAAAAATAGAAACATCAGTTCTAAAATTAAAAGATCAAAAGCTGCAGACTATGCAGCTTTAACTGTCAGAAGAGCGTTTTCTTAATTCTAAGGCAATGTGTATCATAAAGCAAATGGTCAGGTTTCTGTATATTTGACCAGTACAAAATGGGGACAGTTTATATTGGAAGTTTGGATCACATTTTTTTTTATATAAATAGGGTGGTTTTGATCAATTTGGGTAGGTTTTACTTGTGTGCATTTTGACTTGCAGTGGCGGATCCAGGATTTCTTAAAAGGGGGCCTATTTGTTAATTTTACCTGACTATTTATTATTCTTTCCTGATTTTTCGGAAAATTCTCCATGAAAATAAAATGATATTGTCTCAAAGGGGGTTCGAGTGAACTCCCCGAACCTCCTCTGGATCCGCCACTGACTTGTGGACGTTTTTACTTTGCCATACATTCCAAATGCACAAATGCATTTCCCTACTCTTCTCGGACATTTCCAAGAACAAAACAATGGACCAAAACTAGTTTTGGATCTCCTTTTCTAAGAAGTTAAAATTCAGACTGCTCTTTTAAACCGCAGATGTCAAAATGCGCACAACAACACAATGTATATTCTTACTGGACCTGTCATCCCGTCACTAGTGTGCACCGGGTCTCATCAGACACGTTAAAAAGTATTCGTTACACTTCTTCGTGGTACCAAACAGATGTCAACATGGCTGCCAGGTGAAAGAAATTTTTATTGAGAAGGGAAATCATGAAGTATTTTATTCAATGGCGGAAACTCTTGTATAAAAACAACCAGAAGTGAATTATAATCATAATAAGAGTATTTTCTGTAAGTGTTGCGGCGGGATTATACAAAATAGGTTTGCTACACTGACATGGCATGTATCGAATCGTTACGTCAAATGGGCAATTTTAATTGGGGACCTGTTTACGTAACGACATTGTTTCTATGTTGATAGCAACAAGTGTCAATGTGGACAAATTGAATCGATAAGCCATTACTTGTTGGAATGTTCCCTATATGAAAATGAAAGAGAAAATTTGAGAAGGAAGTTGTTTCAAACCTGTGGCATCATTCATTTGGATTTAAACCTCCTTTTAGATGTCAAGACAGATGATGAATACAAAGAATGGAGAACATTCATATTGTGTGAATTAGAGAACTTTGTGGTAGAAACTAAACGTTTCACCACACGAGCTTCATTTTAATAGCGCGCACCACCAAATACCCCGAGATAATACAAGTGTCGACATTATTGACCTAACGAAGATACCAGTGCGTTTATATGGCCTTAAGGCTTTATACAGAAATACAGAAATACAGATTGTATATACCCTGTATAAAACTGTGATGCCCGATAAAAGCAGATAAAAACAGCCAAGTTCCCCATTTAAAACGATTAACTGGTAGCTGGGGATCTGGTTGGACATCTAGAGTGTGGGATGGAGGCTTGGGCATCCCTGAGGGCTCTGGAGGTAGGTGATATGCGTTGGCAACCGGTTCCAGTCACTGATGGCCATGGAGGACAAAAGAACTTGTATGCATCGTTTGTGGCCGGTAGCTGGCGTTAACACTTGGATCCTCTGGTTCGTTGGTCGTTTATGGTCGGGTCTGAAAGCCTCTGCCGAGCCGAGCTGCCGACCTGCCGAGTCAATTTTTTATTTTTTCAAAAAATCCTCCGAGGAGATATATCATAAATATTTTTTATATAAAATCATCACTTAGACTAAAAACAATAAGTGGAACACAAAGAAAAATTATATTTTTTTATAATTTTGATTTAATTTCCATTTTATTCCTCATACAGTACACCAAACGAGTATTTACTATATTTCACATTGGTTTCGGTGTCGCCACCCTGTGTCTCGCCCAGTCACGGTGGTTTCATGGAGGCGTCCACTGTGAATTCCAGGTAATTCAACGAAACAGTCAGCGTGACGAAGAACGTGGCGTAATTATTGATTTTCGGGAGATGGGATGTTTTATTGCGACACCGTGTCTGTATGTGTCAGAGCGAGAAATACCGTGTCTGTAAGTGTCAGAGCGAGAAATTTATGACTTACTGTTTACCTTTGCCATTTCTGCGCATGGTAGCAAGATACAGCTTACCGCATATGCTCAAAAGCATTCATAGGCTAGCGATCGCCATTAAAATGGATTCGTCTAATGAAGAATGGATGACGAAGAAATTGATGTTGAATTAATAAAATTCATTAAGAAATGTCAAATAAAAAAGCGGAGGCTAGCGATCGCCATAATATTGGATTCGGATAAACAAAGAAATTGATGTTCAATCAATTTAACTTCATCAAGTATATCTAATTTAATACAAAAGCGGGCGCCATTTCTGCGCATGGTAGCAAGGTACTAAATGAAGAATGGATTACAAAGAAATTGGTGTTGAATTGATTAAACTTCACAAGAAATATCAAATTTAAAAAAGCGGTTTTGATAAAACCAGCCTGCTGAGTTACTAATGCTCGCCAATAGCAAGTCTAGATATGATCATTTCCTTTAAATTGAAAACAAAGGCGCTCAGACTGCGTGGATGTGGGCTATGTACAAAAATATTTATCTTACCTTCAAACGATTTACTAACAGTCCATTTATAAAAGCCTTATCTTCTAAAGCACCATTTGTATTTTTTTCATACCATCTGATAGCCCCCCCTCCCCGAGTCAGAAGGTGACAATGAACCCCTGCCTTGTAGACACGCGCTCACAAATTGTCTGCTGCGCGAGCGTGTATAAAATATGATTGTCTACGTGACGAAACGCACAGATATGCGCACTGGTCATTCGCGGATCCAGAAAGAACGTTTTTTAGTTGATGACAGGAGAGGATCCAAATACCATCATTGGCGTAGCACCCATTACACAATTTACGCACATGCGTAAATAAAAATAGTAAAACTCAAGGGAGTTCACCTAATGTGGTAAAAGTGATTTTCCATACCCCAAGGAACTGCTCTTTAATTGTAGAAAATCATTGCTTGATACAGTAGTCTCCATTTAAAGTGCATAACTTTTTCAACGTTCCTGCGTTCTGGCTACGCCATTGACCATTGAAGCGGACCATCAGCGAATGCTGACTTGGTAGATTTGTGATGTTTCAGGGGATCCAGTATTGCGCATAGACTGAACCCTATATTTTTGCGATTTTTCAAGGGGTCCGGATATCCCCTCATGCTGGTGATTACATAATTGGGTATACGTTTAAAAACACGTACGTCAATAAAAAAAATAAGGCGAACTGATCGAGTGCATATGCCTCGCCTAGCCTGTGCTACTCAGCATGAAATATAATCGTTTAGTGGACGTAATCATGCAATCGTTGGTGAGTTTCTTATTGCATGTGCGAGCAACAAAAGCTCAGGCGAGTCTGCGCAAATGCAACGTCTCGTTAGAGCCTTAGCTCCTCACATTCAAAACATAACTATACATTTAGAAGATAGACGGCGATTTGCAACGAATGCGCAGTTGTTATAAGTACATTTAGTAGATGTTGGTGTTTATTATTGATGCGCAAGAGCAATCAAAATAGGCCGACCTGAAAAAAATGTTGGTTTGCCGTGCTCCTACCTACCTACCCAAAACAGGCCATACCCAAAAGATCATTGCCTTTCTGAGAATCTTTATTTTCTTTTATCGTTTTCTCTAATTCTGTTAACAAACTCTTCTTTAAAATCAGTAAAAGCTGTATTTTTTAATTGAAGAAAGGTTACATAGATTGTTATTATATGCATTCTTACCTTACACAGCATCCATTAGTTCATGTGTTTTTGGGCGCTCAAAAGAACCCTCTCATCGAGATGGTTCTTTTGAGTACCCAAAATACATGCTTTGGCCCAATAACGAAAAAATGCGAGAAAATTTATCTTCATCGTTTCCAAAACGAGTCATTTTAGATACAGTTACAAGCGAGAATCTTAACATTTTCAAAACATCCCCCTTTTTGGAGTTGTGCGCCATAATTTTATATCCGTACAATTGCGCAAGTGCGCTGGCTCATCTGAGCCTTATCTGTTGCAATTGTGTTATATTATGCGTTGTCCGATGTGGGGAGAGGGTAAGAGGGTTGGGGAAAGGCGGGACAGTATAAGTGGTTTTAATTGGTGAGATGCGTATTCAGTTTGTTTTATCTTCTGTTCAAGTGGTGGGTTTGTGTATAACGTCAGGTCTGCGAAGGCTCACGAGTTGCTTATGAATGCATGACCCCACCCCCTGTAACCTTGAAAACATAGTTCTCTTGAAGTACACCGTAAACTAAGTTGGACTAAAATACATATAAAAATGTCAGAACTTTTTTGTCAGTTGGACTTTGACCCCCCCCCCCCCCCCCCCCCCCCCCCCTATTGAAAAATCACAAAAATATAGGGTTTCCAAAGCAATACTGGCCCGGATCCCCTGAACAATCACAAAGCTACAAATGTAAAAAACCAGCATTTAATGTTGGGCCATGTGGCGTTTCGCTGGCGGGTCGTTGGTGGCCCGCTTATTGTGGTATTTGGATCCTCTCTTCTCCCCTCATCAACTTAAAAAAAGTTGTCAAAGTTGGACCCCCCTGGATCCGCGCATGAACGCCGATCAAAAATCGCTGGAAACAGTGTTTTCGACTGCCATAGTCTGGCGACAAACTGCAATCTAAAACTCTGCCACTAACGATTTTTTTATCTACGTTCGTCGATAGTATTAACATTTTAGATTGCCACATATCCAATGTGCCTCCGAGTTACTTGTTGAGTCTGCTCGGAAGAATCGCCTTGGAGAGACATGAGTGCTCACAACATGCAGAAATAAGTTTGGCATGACCTTGAAACATTCTTTGTCGACTTCAAAGCCGAAATCGCCCTTGTGTATAAATGACATACGTGACAAAATGCAGTGATTGAATGACTGACAGTGTCGTCTGCTGATTTCAGGAATTCCATAAAAGTGTCAAACAGTTTGGATCAAGATCAGGCCCGACTTTTCGTCGGACCTGATCTGGGTCCAACTTGTTTGCAAAGGCTATCAGCAGCCGAATTGGGTCCACACTGTTTGCCTACATTAGTCAATATATGCAGCAGACGACTGGGGCAAATTACATTTTCAGAAGCATTTTTTTCGCTGGCGCTTTAAGGGACAGCGAAACCTGACAAAATTAAAAAGATTTGACATTGTTACACGACTTTTAAAAATAAGTATTTGACAGACGGGGGTTCATGTCACACAGAGCAGATGCACAGACTGAAATAAACTTCTGCTCTATTCTTGACCTTGAAGCAGGGCGTCCACGTCGTCTCATAGAGGTCGACGTGTGTGAAGGGAAGGAAGTGACAAAAATATCTCTAGTCCCACTAGATAGCTGTGCATATACGTCGGAAGAATAAATAATCCCATCTGCGAAATATACATAAATCTCCCGAGCAAGCCTTTGACCTATACACCAAACGACAACATAGCATGCTTATGCAGATGCGTCTACGCATCGGAATTGGCTTACAAAAAAAGATTTCAGAATTTTAAACAATGAGCTTCGACGGTCCGCTGTCTTCATTGCAATATTTTCTTGGAGAAAGTACACGAAAGAAAGTAACCAGACCTCCAGATAAGAATGCGTACATGACATATAACTTGGTTTCTTAACAACAAACACTTGTCTTGGGTACTCAAAAGAACCGTCTCACCGTTCCGATGAGACGGTTCTTTTGAGCACCCAAAACACATGTTTGAACTGGAATCACACTCAAAACATCCGCTAATATTATCTGCGTCGTGCCAAAGCTCGAAACCTGGCAGCTTCCCGTTTCACGTGCAGATGTCAACATATACATTATGTACATGAGAGGTACATCACATGTCAGTGGATTTCCAGTGTTTGTTGTTTTTCTGTTGGTGGTATTCGTTACTAGAATCGCATCAAACTATGGTTATGAAAGTGTAGATATACGTAAGAAAAGAAAAGTATGGTTTAAATATCGTGACATGTACTGCTCATTCACGGATCCAGAACGTTTTGTCCGAGGGGGTCCAACTTTGACAAAGGTTTTTTAGTTGATGAGAGGATCAAAAAACCACTATAAGCGGGCCACCATCGGCCCGCCAGCGAAACGCCATTTAATGCAGTTTCACTGGCGGGCCGATGAGTGCACAAAATTGAATGCTGGCTTGATAGATTTGTGATTTTTCAGGGGATCCGGACCAACATTGCTAAGAAACCCTATATTTTTGTGATTTTTGAGAGGGGGTCCGGACCCCCTGTCCCCCCCCCCCCCCCCCTCTGGATCCGCCCATGCTGCTTCATGTAATTTGTGGTTGGCCTGTCGAATCTGTAAATTAACTCAAGGAACACTATCAGAGTAACAAATTATAATCAGGACCCTTAGTCTATTAAATTACTGAGTAGCTAAGGCTCTGCCAAGCGTGCGCAAATGCCCATACGTCTGAGCTTTTGCAGAAGCAACAACAACGTCGATTTCGTGTCTGCGTGCGCAAATGCGCACACGTCTGAGCTTTTGCAGAAGCAACAACAACAACCGTTACGTCGATTTCATGTGAATGCGTTTTGCTCTATATAGCGAGACTGGGCAGACTCGTTTGGGCTTTGGTTTGCTCGCACTAAGTGCAATAAAGACCAGCGTTGGTTGCGTGTCAACGTCTTCTAAATGCACTTATGTTTTGAATGGGAATAGCAAAAGCTTTGGCGAGACTGCTCAAATGGACAGACTCGCTAGAGCTTTTCCTGCTCGAACATGTAATGAAAACCAACATCGATTGCGCGTCTACGTCTATGAAATGGTTTCACGGTAGGGAGACTTTTTAATTGTCTCCCGACGTTTTTCAAATGAAACTATTAAAATGAGTCTATCGGTTGGTGAAATGAAGGGGTGCTGTAACTTAATGAGCGCACCCCCACTTACAGGTTTAGTACGATCTTTTTGAAACTTCACAGATGTTTTGTCCATGGACTGAGGATGTGCATTTGGTTTGGTCCATTATCGTCAAATTATTTTTTCACTTTTTTCAACTTGTGAACTTTTAACTTCTGCCAATCTCGGATACAATGTGTATTTATTTGTGATCCATACTCCTCTTCAATTTTATTCCGGTCTTTAGGAAACTTCGCAGATGTTTTGTATATGGTCTTAAACGTGCATGATCCTAAAGTTATTTTCCACACTAGACCTTTCACTTCTCGTACAAGCGAAGTATAGGGAAAAGAAAAATTAAAAAAAAATTAGGTATCTAGTCTAATTTGATAGTCAGGCATGACAGAAATGCTTTAAATCTTAACTTAATTTCAAAGCCGAGGAGTCTTGCATCAAATAGCGTTTCATCTGGGTGAACATTGTTTGCTAAACAGAGGGGTTAGAATCGCCTCTGCAATGCGTCGCTAACGAGTTTCCTCAAAATATGGTTGTGTTATGTTGAGAAGAAAAAGACAACTTATAACTTCGAAATAAAAGTAATGTTTATTGTAGAACCTCATTTCATAATCGGTGCTCAAAATGATTGCATGTCAAAGGTAAAAAGCTGGCGAAATGCGATGTGAATTTTGTCACGTACGCTTCTGTTTCACATGCAGGTGTCGGCATACTTCATGGGGAGAAAATCTGGACAAATAGGGCTGATTTTCAACGCTTTTCTATTAAAACTAGCACATTACCGTGAAAAGCCTGCGCTATGCTACTGATCGTTTTCGACAGTTTAAACATGTCCTCACCTGTTAATGTGTAATGTTTATATAACAGAGCAATAAAATACACGCTGTGACACCGTGGCTAATATCGGATCTACCGTGAAACGGTCACCTGTGTCGCCCAGTCTCGTTCTGTCGGTGGATGTCAAAGTGTCGGCACCGTGGCGACACCGTGCGTCACTCTAGGTCACCTCCACCGTGACTAGTGGCGAATGGTAATTACTCGTTTGGTGTACGGTAGGGCGTCTGAAAGCCCCAGCCGAGTGGAAATTCCTTTTTCAGCTTACTATGCAGCCAAATCACCAAAAAAATGTATCATTTTTAATATTTTTCCATGCAAATTTATTAGTTTATCGATATATGTACATTAATTGAAAGAAAAATTACCTGCTATGTAATATATTCCGATTTTTCATTAAATTTTGACAATCCCGAGCCACGCTATAAAAGTCGATCCGAATCGGATTTCAGCGGCCGCTAATTATGCAAAACAGCAATTTTAATTGAGCCGAAACGTTCATACCGCTGATTAGCGATTTGAAAGTCTTAAAAGTGACCACCAGTCACATAATAATTAGTGAAATCAATTAGATACAAATTAATTAGAAATTATAATGTTATGATTAATAATTTTAGTTCATTAATTAGACTTGACTAATATTTATGATATATGTTCAGATATACAGCTAATTAAAGAAGTCCGACAAAGTAAATGGTATGATTAAATTTTTAAGTACCTGAACATCTTTTAATCTGACACTAATTTGAATTGCTCTTTTAAAAGCAAAAATGGTATAAATGGTACCAAGATTGTAGTAAGTGTAAATCTTAAAAACCATAATTGAAGGAGGTTGAAGGGTGGTCACACTGTGTATCACCCCTCAACAACCCACAATTATTGTATGATTCCACCCAGCGTTAAAAAATTGAACTCAAACCCTTCCCCCATTTCATTACTCTGTTGGGCAGTATTGACTCAGTCAGCATACAACCTCGGACAGGCGGGGGGTACTCCCATTTTTTTCTAAAAAAACAACAAAAATATTGAAATTTAAAATTTTGAACCCCAAAAAATACCCTACATATGTATGAAAATATCAGAGTACACCCCCCCCCCCCCCCTCCCCCCCCCCCCCCCTCTGAACACTTTAGGCCCACCAGCGGCACGCCATTTGAAAAACATTTCGATGGCAGGTTGATGGTTGTCCGATTTAGTTTTCTTAACTGCATACTGTATGTGGTGGTATTGGGCCGTTTACATTTGTCCGTTTTCGGTCATTGTTGTTAATTAAGTCGTAAATAAATAGAAATCGAAGTGGTCGTTATGAAACTATCATTTTCGTGAAATTAACGCATTTTTACTTAAGATATCTTTATACATTATCTTCATTTATATTTTTATTTCACATTATTTGTCAAAATCGCTTGCAGACCTATCAATTTCCCATTTAAGATCTCGAAAATCAACTGAAATCGAGATTCACTCAGCAGGGGCTTTCAGACCCCCTGCGAGGAATAAAATGGAAATTAAATAAAAATAATAATAAATTATAAATTTTCTTTATGTTCCACTTATTGTTTCTAGTCTAAGTGATGATTTTATATAAAAAATATTTCTGATATATCTCCTCGGAGGATGTTTTTGAAAAAATAAAAAATTGACTTGGCGAGTCGGCAGCTCGGCTCGGCAGGGGCTTTCAGACCTGACCGTCGTTTATGAGCTCCACAGAAAGTATAGAACTTATCTGTTCAAGGTCTTTATGGCAAGTGCAGTGGTGCATATTAGTTATGCATGCATTTTAGCTCAAAAGATCATGCCATAGGCGACAAAGGCTTTGTTCACAGGTAGCTCACATCCCTTATAACCAGAATACAGGTAAAGTATCTGCGACAGCACACCACCCCGTATAACATGTACGTGTTGGGTAACTCACCTAAATATAGTGGCTATTACATATATACAGTAATGGTTTGGGTTTGGTGGAAGTTTGGGGTGTTTCGTGTGGTTTGAGGTGTTTTGGGGTGATTTGGTGTGTTTCAGTGGACCGCACGACGGTTATGCTAACAGTTAAGTGAAAATTAAATTCGAAAACTAGGTATGTAGCATTGGGATTGTGGGGCCTACCAAGTTTGTTCAAATGACGATCCTAAGTTGACCTTGACCCACTTAACGTCAAGCTCAAATTTGCTTCCAACTGCATTTTTTGAAAAGGTGATTTTTTAAAACTGTGGAAGCCTTAGTCATTATTTTCACTTGATATGTTTGACCTAATGAGATATTGACTATAAATAAGTTCCAAAGGTCAAGGTTGACCTTTGACCTTTCAGCTTAGGTCGCTCATATTGGAGTCCCGCAATATATTAAAACATAGTTTTCTCACAAACCTTGGTCCAATTGAACTCAAATGTCATGTGATGACTCCTTATAATAAGTTAGCCAAAATTTTTGCAAAATATTTTGGTCACATGACCAAGATGGCCGCCACACCCATATATATATAGTAAAAAACTTTTATAAATCTTCTCCAGAACCAGAAGGCCTGTGATATTTGGACTTGGTATTTAGCGTTGGGGATGTGAGGCCTACTAAGTTTGTTCAAATGCTGATCCTAAGTTGACCTTGACCTACTTAACGTCAAGGTCAAATTTGCTTCCTAATGCATTTAAATGGGACACAGGGTTTTCCGGGACGCAGGATATTGCGTCTTTTACTCTCAAAAACGAGCTTGGGACCCCCAAAAAATTATCATGTGCGTCCTTTGTGACTCGTAATTATTTGTGAAGAAGTGAAGAAAGAATAAATGATTACGTTTTTAAGAGTAATTCCTGCATAAAATTCGGAGAATTCACTTTCGATTTCGCAATTTGTTTACCATGAAATCTATTTTTTGGAATATTCTTCTTTCTACAGCAGGCAACCTCACACAAATCCATTAGAAAAGGCAAATTCCCCAATATTTTCTAACAGAGATGTGTTAATTTATCCTTCTCACACACCTACATAATACCTGCAAGGTATCTTTTAAATGTAACGGCTCACTAAAGTCCGTTCTGTCAGAAAAAAAGATTGACACTTATATGTTGTGCAAACGTTTTAGGTGAGTGACCTCCCTTTATTTCAATAATCTAAGATTATCATTGAATGGTTCACCTTGATGCCAACTTGATTGAGTAAGGCAGCATTGTTCTAGCGAATTATATATCAAAAGGGTTTTTTTTATTACAGATTAATGGTGTTACATCTTGGAAAGTTTGGGATTTATTTAAAAAATAGGCAGTTAAGCTAAACCTATTTTATTGGAAATCGACTTTTACATATTTTGTAAGCTGCTCCTGTGCAAGTTACACTTTGTTCCAACACTGCTTTCCAGTGTTAATTTGCGAGAACTCTGGCTCAGGCATTTATGCTTTCAAAAGCAACCAATTGCCACAGGGGTAGTAGCAATTCTAAAATTTATGACAGCTCCCTTTTACCTTCTTTATAATGCCACATGCTATACATTTTCACATGGGACTCTTGAAATTTGTCCAAGGACTCTCAAAAACAACAGATGAGAGTCCCAAGGACTCCTGAAATACAAAATTGAGGGAAAACCCTGGGGACATTTTTTGAAAAGTTGATTTTTTGAATACTGTTGAAGCCAAAGTCAGTGTTCATGTTTACGCCGTAATAATATCTAAATTCACAACGAAAATTGTTGGTACGCAAAATAGACAAGTTGCCTGTGTACATGGGACACAAGATCACAAGCAGTCGACTTTCAACAAATTTAAGCCAGCTCAATAGTAAAGACAACTAAAACCCTTGAAATCAGTCTTTTGTACTTTGCAACGCTTCAAAATGACAAAGAGACTGCTATAAATAGTATTCAATTGTGTTTTTCCGAGATCCGTTGTTCATAGCAACGGTTGAAATCAGAACGAGGCTCTGTTATAAATAATGATTTACAGTTTTCCCAAAATCCATTTGCTGGGTAAAAAAGGGCATCGAGGATCATTTGCCTCGAGGAATCACACTAGAAACATTTAAATAACTTGATACAGTTAATTCTGAAGCCAACACTATCACAATTCGATGTTTTGTCCGTTCAAAAATATGTTCAGAGACAGGTTCAGCAATTTTCAACAGGCACATGTAAAATAATCTTCATCTAGAGCATCAAGTAAAGACTTTTTAAAAGCAAAGAAGTTTAATAGTCAAGGACTCCCATCACTTCTAAGTCTGCTTCTTTCTTGCTTTTTTAATTGATCGCTTATCACTAAGTGTATAGTGGATTGACAATGACCATGGACTTTGCGATGGACCAGTGTTTACAATCGGACACTCGTCAAAGTCACAGCCTTGATGCTGATTGGATAGTCAAATTAATAACGAGACAGGAAAGAAACGCCTCCTATGTGTAAAGGATATGCAGTGTTCTATTTTTGGGTTTTTAGGTGTCAATAGCACGTATACAAAACCTGCATAATTGATCTATTCCTGGACATTGTGACCTTCAGACATACATTTTGAACTGTCTCGGTTACATTATATCTTGTCCGCAGACAGATTTAACTTTGCCTGCTGGAGCCAATTACCCTTGCATACAATTTTAACAGATCAGTTTGTCCGGAAAGTGACACAAAAAGATTGCGGGCTTGCAACAGTTTGAACCCAGATCAGACATGACCAAACGGTCTGACTGGTGATGTTCCTAAAATAGTCTTGATATTAAATTGTACATGATAAAGATGACAAAAATATGAAATTTTATCCAGCATGCAAAGAGTCACTTTGATCTTAACCCTAAGAACGTTGATCATGACATTTCGCTGGCGGGCCGATAGTGGCCCAACATTGTGTGCTGGCTGGGATGTGTATCACGCTGCGTGCCGAATGCTGTATTGATAAATTTAGAAAAATTACGACCACAAGTTTAATGTTTTCGGTAGAAAATTGTCCGTTTTTCTGATTGTCCCATTTGTGATAGGTATAATTCTGCCAAACAGCACGTGTGTGATTTTGTCATAAGTAAGTAGGCGACATATGGAAGGTTCCATTTTACTTAGATGGGTAATCTGGCACGTTCTTTTCTGCATTGCCGAACCGCGCAATGTTATACTTTTTGGTCTGTGGGTTGAGGTGTGAAAACATACAACCGGTGATTCCTGTACTCTACTCCCAACTTTATCCAAGTACACATCTAAAAGCGGGCCACCACTGGCCCGCCAGCGAACCGCCATTTGGATGGCATTTCGCTGGCGGACGGATAGTGGCCCGACATTGTGTGCTGGCTGGGATGTGTATCACGCTGCGTGCTGAATGCTGTATTGAGAATGCACATTTGCGCAGGCTCGTCTGAGCCCTTGTCACATGTGATAAGTAACCAAATAGCATGAAATAATGTCTTGCAGAAAGATTCATTGAAACATCGAGCAGGTTCATACAGGGATTGAAAATCCTCTCTTGAGGTATATGAATATACCCAGCGTATCAGCGATCTTCTGGATCCAAACTGTTTGCAAACTTTGAAAGCAGGTCGTAAAAGGAGAGAGATAGAGAGAGAGAGACGCTTGGGCACGAAATTTGTGTTTTTGGCTTGGTTTCTCAGACATCTTGAAACAAGTCCATCAATCCCGTTACAGTTGCTTTCGATAAGGACCCATGGTATGCATTATCGTTCGCATTGGCAGTATTATATTCGGGTCCAAACTGTTTGCCAATGTAAATAGAGCGAAAGAGAGAGACTGTGCATTCGCGCAGTCTGATCAGCGCCTTTATACAGTATTAATACGAAAAAATGTGTGCATCTTGCATAGTAGGCCGATGCAAGAAATTAATCAAATTTCTAACCACGCACTGCCGTTCAGAAGTAATTTCAAACATGCGCACAGTATTTCAGGAAGAAAAATACCTTGATATTTCATATGAATCATCATCTACCAGCAGACAATTCACATGACATGTCATTCCTTATTTGGTTTCTATTAAAAGACAGCAACAAACTTTAAAAGTATTGTTTGTTTAATACGGTCAACTTTATAATCCCGTAAGAAATGTGTGATTACTTCAAACACAATTTTTCTACACAGACCCAGGAGAGACTATTGTATCGGATACATGATACGTTTATATGCTGCGTAATAAAACTGTGCACCAAGCTACACAATACGGAGCCTGATATTTGTGTACCAACTTGGCCCGGGGTTAATTCTTTGTTGTGTAACACCTCTACTGCCAAGCGCACCGTGGCTATGTTCGGAACACGGAAGAATAATGACACGTTTCGGTTTACACAGGTAGGCGTTGCTTAGTTTGGTGATGGAAATTTGTCACTCCAATCAGCATCGACCATGTGACTTTTTGATGAGCTCTTGACAATCGTTTTGCTCGCGCTCGTGAATCGGTTTGTCCATGGTCGTTGTCCAAGCCCTGTAAACTGAAAATGTTTGAGATAAAGTTATTTGATAGTTTTAGTTAACATTTTTGTGTTTAACATTGCAAAAAATATCTGTTTGGAAACTAAACTTTACGGGGCTTATTAAAACTTACATGGGACTGAACTTTTGTTGATGCCCTGGGTCCCAGGGATGCAAAAGAAATCAAGCCTAAATCTAACACTGAAAGTCTCACTTGATATGTTAAACCTAATGAAACAATGGCTATAAATAAGTTTTAAAGGTCAAAGCCACCACACCCATATACAGTAGATACCCTTCAATATCTTATTCTCTGGAACAAAAGGCCAATGGCCTTGGGACTTGGTATGTAGCATTGGGGATGTGGTCTCTACCAGGTTTGCACAAATGATGAATCTATTTATCAATTTTCTATAACTGTTTAAGCCGAAATCATAATAATTTACTTTCGAGAAATGTTTAACCTTGTGAGATATTGGTTTTATATTAGTACCAAATGTCAAGCTGACCTGTGACCTTTTATCCAATGCCACTCATTTGGACTGCCTGACATACCTATCTAAACATTGTTGTTTTTTCAGAAATCACTGGGCTGTTTGATGGAGTATTCATTAGATTGTTTTAGGGCACTTGACCAAAATGGCTGCAACCCCCATATATGGTAAAGCAAAACATGTTTTATAATAAGTCATAGTTGACATTGACCTATTTTAATATTATTAAAGAGATCAGGTGAGCGCCTCAGGACCTTCCTCTAGTTTATGATCCATTTCTGTCCCTGAAAGCTTAGTAAATAGTCCAGACTCCAGACCCTGATGAAATGCAGCATATTGTGGCATTTTTCTTGGTATGGACTGTTTGCCAAAGTACCAGGTTAGGGAATTCCAGGCCTGTAAGGGTTAGAGAAACCCTAAGTACATGGGTGAAAGTTTTCAGGATTATTCCTGAATTCAGGATTTTGAGGCTGACTTTCCATAGAAAGTCAGCCTCAAAATGCTGAATTAGCATTTCTGATTTACTTTCACTTTCTCTTGTGACAATTGGCCATTTAAACTTAAAAGTGTTGATAATTGTAAGGCATAATGCATGTTTTGAGATATGAATTTCTAAAGTTCAGGATTTTGGAAATTTTGAACTTTCACCCATGTAAGTATTAGATACATGTACTGTATTCAAAAGATAGGCTGACTCATAGTGTTTTATTTTCAGACCTACCGATGATGACCATTATTTCCATTGATTGATTATACTCGTATACACTGAAACATGTCTGGGTACGGCTATGGAGGGGGTCAGGGGCCATACGGACAAAGTGGACCTAGATATGGCTTTCAAGGTTCTGGCTCTACTGCTCCAGGATATGGAAACCCTGCTGGTGCTAGCTACGGTGCTACAACTGGTGGTCAGAGCTACGATTATCAACACCATGGATCTAGAGCTGATTCGTCAACTTGGGGATCTGACTCGAGCTCAAATATGGGTGCTCAGGGTAGTTACACTTCACCAGTACCGAGTGGAGTAGGAGATAGTGGCACAAGAGCCGCTAGTTATGGTGGTGCTGGCAGGGGAGGTAATTACACAGGAACAAGAGGAGGGAGTGATAGCTATGGTGGAGCTGGAGTTGGGGGTAATTACAGTGGCCCTGGGAGTGGGAGTAATTACACAGGCTCAGGAGGGAGTGGTAATTACACAGGCTCAGGAGGGAGTGGTAGCTATGGTGGATCTGGCTTGGGCGGTAATTATGATAGAACAGGAAGTGCTGGTGCCTATGATAGAACAGGAAGTGCTGGTGCCTATGACAGAACAGGAAGTGCTGGTGCCTATGACAGAACAGGAAGTGCTGGTGCCTATGGCAGAACAGGAAGTGCTGGTACCTATGATAGAACAGGAAGTGCTGGTGCCTATGACAGAACAGGAAGTGCTGGTGCCTATGACAGAACAGGAAGTGCTGGTGCCTATGACAGAACGGGAAGTGCTGGTGCCTATGATAGAACAGGAAGTGCTGGTGCCTATGACAGAACAGGAAGTGCTGGTTCCTATGACAGAACCACAAGTTATAGTGACTATGGAAGGACTGGGCAATCTGGTGGAGATTATGACACTGGAGCTGGCTATAACACAGGCACCAGTGGATCTGATTACTATTCAAAAAAGTCAACATCTGATTCTTTAACACTCTCAGACTTTGTTGGAGATAGGAAGGGCAATAACTCTTGGGACACTTCGAAGAGGAAGCAGAGTTTCAATTCAGGGGATACCGAGGAACAGGACACTTGGAAGAGACCTAGGCTCTCTGGTGGATCTACTTCACAAGGTAGTATCAGGCCTCCAGTAAGGAGATTTTCTTATTTCTCAACAAAAACATATGCTGTCGGTACTCAAAAGAACCATATCAAAAATGAGATGTTTTTTTTGAGCACCCACAACATATGTTAAAATTGACGGGTAAGAAAATATTTTCAATTTTGTGCTCAAAAATTTTGTTTATCTAAACTCAGAGTACTATTGGTACTAGAATTGATCAATATTTCAAAGGTCCAGTTGAGCAAAATCTTGAGCCTAAAATTGTTATTTTCCCCTTAATTGTATCTATCAGTTTAAACATGTGTGTGTTCTATAGAAACATCACATTGAGATGGTTCTTTTGAGTACCACAACTTTTGTTTTGGTTGAGATACAAGAAAAATACAAAGATGATCTTTGTAAATATTCAAGGTCGAAAGTTTTCAAGATTAGGCCATACCAAATAAATTTTTAGATTCTCTTCCCCACCCACCCCTATAAAAAACCTTCCACCCCATTTTTTTTATGTGCTTATGAAAGGTTTCGGTGCAAATTTTTGCAAAAATCAACCTTGTTTTTATTTGGACAATTTATATTTATGATTTATTTCTTTTTGACTAATTTAATTTCAATTTATTGACTGTTTCTTCCATTACTTTTCTGTTCTTTAAAGCAGTTGGAAAAATAAAAAATAAAAACCTCCCACCCGCCCATATTTGAGAATCTAAAACTTTATTTAGTTTGGCCTTATTCATTTAGTTTTTTGCTAAATTCAGACTTTTGAAACTGTCTTCCCACAAAAAGTCAGTCTCCAAATTTTGAATTAGGAGGTTTATAATAGCTTCTCTGAATTATTTTCAAATTATTTAAAAAGTGATGACCAGACCATGTAAACTTGATATCATAAGTACTTAGTGCATTTTCAAGGATAAAATGTGTTGATCATATTTTTAGCTCACCTGAGCCGAAGGCTCCGAGGTGAGCTATTAGTATACCAGTGACTCCGTCGTCCGTCCGTCAACATCTTCTCCTCTGAAACCACTGGGCCAATTGAAGTCAAATTTCATATGGAGACTCCTTAGGATGGGAGAACGAAAGTTTGTTCAAATGTACCTGGTCACATGACAAAGATGGCTGCCATGCCCATATATGGTAAAACCCTTTAAAAATCTTCTTCTCCAGAACCAGAAGGCCGATGACCTTAGGACTTGGTATGTAGCATCGGGGATGTGGGGCCTGCCAAGTTTGTTCAAATAATGATCCTAGGTTGACCTTGACCTACTTAACATCAAGGTCAAATTTGCTTCCTAATGCATTTGAATGGGAATTTTTTTTGAAAAGTTGATTTTTTGAATACTGTTAAAGCCAAAGTGATTATTCTTACTTGATATGTTGAAACTAATTAGACAATGGCTATAAATAAGTTTCAAAGGTCAAGGTTGACCTTTGCCCTTTCAGCCAAGGTCGCTCATATTGTGGTCCCATCAATATATTAAAACATAGTTTTCTCACAAACCATTGGCCCAATTGAGCTCAAATTTCATGTGAAGACTTCTTATGATAAGTCAGCTAAAATTTATACAAAATAACTTGGTCACATGACAAAAACGGCCGCCATGCAGGGTTTGCGCTAGGATTTATTTTTCTTTCGCCACCATTTTCGCCAATCAGATTTTTTTTGTGCCATTTTCTCGAACTTAGAGCCAGATTTTGGCCATTTTGTGCCCAAAAAGAGCCAGGTTTGGGGGGCATTTTTCGCAAAAAATGTCTTCTGTCTTTAACCCCCTTAATTCTGGTGGATTATTGTACACACATTGATAAAATAACTAAGGAATAGTCCATTTTGTATTTAAAGCGGTTGACAGTCTTTTAATTTATGTATATTTGTACCTGGAGATTGTTGATTTTTCTTAAACAAACAGAGCAAACACTGATGAAATGCTGTTTGGGTATTCACTGCTTGCCAAAGTACCTGTTTGCAAGTATTCAGAATAAAGAGGATTAACCAAAATTGTACTTTAAAGGTGTCGAGCAAAAAAAAATACACAGGGATGATAATGATCAGACTATATATGTAATTGTCAACCTTTCCATCGAGTTTATATGGAAAACCTCCATTCAGGTTTGATCACCTGAACGTGAGACAGGTTATTTTTCAACACAACATTGGATCAACAATAATTGATAATATATGTATGACGCCAATTTTAAAATAATATGTCTTTTTCTTTCGATTTTTTTGGTATTTGATTTTAGTGATTAAAAGTTCGCAATCAATGTTATTCTCGCTTGAATATAAAATTATAAAAGATCATATAATAATTTGATTAAAATCTTTAAATTGGGATATTATTTGTTAAATACAACGAATAACTGCATTGCCAAAGTAGTTTGCTAAATATTGTAACAAGGGAGCTAATTCAAAAATATTAGGGGAGAGCATAATTGCATAATTTTACCTCGGAATACAGGCCCGAATTTTTCTGACAAAACAAATTTAAATCAAGTGAGCCATAACATCATCTACCTTTTAAATAAAAGGTTTCTGTTTAGAAATGATAGGTTCAGATATCTGAAACTGTCGAGAAAAGCACTTTGAACAGCGTTTGCAGTTGCTGTCTTGAAAAGAGAAGCAATGCTACTGTCGGCCTTTGCGAGATGCGCGGATCCTTTCGCATGCCTGGTAGTGAGTGATGCCGTCAGATGAAAGAATGGCACAGTTAACACCATGCAAATCTTTCTCCTTTCTCACAACGCTTGATAGAAAACTCGAAGCAATATATCTATCTTCTTACGAGTGGAAAGTGAGCTTGCAAGTGACACTTGATTTTTTTCTTCTTCGTGGACGTCGATGTAGCGGTCTTTTCAACAAGTTTAAAGTTACAAATTCAGAAAGCTATGTAATGACTATTATTATTGACCACAAAAAGCAAAGATGTCACGATGATGGTGCAGTTTATTTCATGTTCAGCATAGCACCATGTATATTATAGTCTGTAATTATGACCGTTACCGGTAGCAGTTGTTAAAAGTGTGTGCCGATCGCCGTATGTTATCACTCGGACCCAATAAACATTTATACTGGGTCCGAGGTTATCAGCGTGTGTCCAGGTTTGACTCGATCAGCTACTGAATTGTGTGGTCGATAATTGGGGTGTTAATTGACAATTAAGATACACATTGATGACCATTAAGCGGCACGAGGCAATGACTTGTAGCCAGAGGTGACGATTCCGACGCCAGACAAAAAATTTCTTTCGCCAGTAGTTGTCGCCAAATTAATAATTTTTGCGCCAAATTTATTATTTCTTCGCATTTTGCGACAATGGCGATCGGAAGCGCGAACCCTGCCATGCCCATATATTGTAAAAACCTTTTAAAAATCTTCTTCTCCAGAACCAGAAGGCCAGTGACCTTGAGACTTGATATGTAGTATTGGGGATGTGGGGCCTACCAAGTTTGTTCAAATGATGATCCTAGGGTGACCTTGACCTACTTAACGTCAAGGTCAAGTTTGCTTCCTAATGCATTTGAATGGGAAATTTTTTGAAAAGTTGATTTTTTGAATACTGTGGAAGCCAAAGTCATTATTCTCACTTGATATGTTCAATCTAGTGTCTATAAATAAGTTTCAAAGGTCAAAGTTGATCTTTGACCTTTCAGCAAAGGTCGCTTATATTGGAGTCCCATCAACATATTAAAACATAGTTTTCTCAGACAATTCTCGGCCAATTGAAACCAAATTTCATATGACAACTCCTTATGATTGGTTAGCCAAAACTTAAACAAATTGTTATGGTCACATGACTAATGTGGCCACCATGCCCATATATGGTAAAAACTCTTTAAATCTCTTCTTCTCTGGAACCAAAAGGCCATTGGCTTTGGGACTTGGTATGTAGGATTAGGGATGTGGGCCCTACCAGGTTAGCACAAATGATGAATCTAGGTTGACCTTGACCTACTTTATGGCAAGGTCAAATTTGATTCCTAATGCATTTATATGGAGAAAATCTTAAAATGTTCATTTTCTATAACTGAGCCGAATTCATAACATTTAAACCTATTGACAATGGTTTATTAAGTACCAAATGTCAAGCTGACCTGTGACCTTTTATCCAAGGCTACTCATTTGGACTGCCATATACCTATCTAAACATCTTTTTCTCAGAAATCACTGGGCAGTTTGATGGATTATTCATTAGATTGTTTAGGTCACTTGACCAAAATGTATATGGTAAAAACAAAATTTGTTCCATTATAAGCTGTAGTTGACCTTGACCTATTTTACATTATTAAGGAGATCAGGTGAGAGCCTCGGGACCTTCAGTGTGTGTACGGGAGGGGGTTTTTTGGTCACTATTGGCACCAATAACCATTACTCATACAGGGTAACCGCACATTTTGCCTGATAATTTGAATATCTGTTACCCTTTTCAACTGTAACTTTGGTTAATTGACTTGTCACACAAAATGCAAGGATAGTGTGCACAATAAAAATAAGTATGCATTATAGCAAGAGTTAATGCCCCTGATTATTATTTTACAGTTGCTTAATAATGGGGAAAATGCAGTAGAATTAATAAAAGGTAACAACAAAGTTACTTGAAAACTGTTTTTCTAAAAAGGAGGAAAAAGCAAGTGAGTATGATCAGGAAATAACACAGTCATGCACTGCAGACCAACCGATGGCACTGTGAGGAAAGCCACAAAAAACTTACAGTCATAAGACATCAGGAAGATGATAAAGTAAAGCAACAAGCTCTCTCTTCACCATCAAGATGATTGCAAAACCAGAAGGATATAAAGTACTGAATAACAAAACAAGGACTGAACACAGAACCCCCACAAACAATGGGTGTAACAATAAACAATGAATCAACAGCAGAATCACCTCCTTAGAAGGGGCAGCAGGGTAAGCCACTGTGGGGGGGGGGACTTAAATGCGTTTTACTAGTAAACTTCACTGAATATCCACTATGTCATACAGTAGAACCTGTCTTAAGTGGCCACTCAAAAAGAAGACCAAAATTGGTTTTCAAGACCGAATGTTGCCTAATGCAGGTCAAATGTATTGCAGAATGCTCCAAGGGGAGCATTCTGCAATACTTTCTACCTTCATTAAGCTACCATTTGTCAATAAGATCTTTTTTTTTCTATTTTTTAGTGGCCGCTTAAGGTTTTACTGTACTACAGATCAAATGTCATTTTTTAGTACAAGAGAAGGATTATGTCATTTCCATGCCTCCATCCAAGATAACCATAATAACCATATATCAGCAAAAACAATCTTTGGAACAGTTGAGCCGTGACACGTCATTTCCAACAATGTAGCATTTTGACATGTGTAGACTCAGACAAGCCCGTGCAGCCTTCTTTTAAGCTTAGAAACTCCAAATGATGTTCGGTGGTAGCTTAACAGTCATAGAATATTCAATCGACTAGCAAAGGCTCTGATCAGACTGAGCGTGCGCGTATGCACAGGCTGGTCTGAGCCTTTGCTGGTCGCACATAACACATTGTTGGAAATCTCATGTCGCGGCTCAGTTCATGCCATTCATACACCAGGTTCTTTTAAGCAGAACCAAATTTATGCCAGGTCCTGTCAATATTATTTGTCCGGATAATGTTGTCTGCTTTTTTACATCTGCTGCATATATTCAAATGCACTACAGATTTTTTTTTATCATAGATGCAAATATGCAAACACCCTGAACTCCTAAGGGAGCAGTCTGATCAGCAGGGCTTATCCTGGCTCAGAATTTGTTGTAGCCATCACTTTAACCAAATGGAAAAAGTTGGAGCCAAATGAAATTGTCTTTAGCCAAAGTTTTAGCCAAAGAGTAGAATCAATAAGTTGTTCTGTATTTAACTCTTTGCTCGCTAGCAGAGACTTTTGTCATCTGCTGATAACCTTTGCAAACAGTTTGGACCCAGATCAGGCCCAACAAAATGTTGGGCCTGATCTGGATCCAAATTGTTTGACATCTGGATGGTATTGAAAAAAGCATCCAAAGAGTAAAACATGACACAATAATAAAGTGTAAAGGAATAATATAAGGAATGTTTGAAAATCCAAGAGCTAATCAAAATACATTTTTTCGCAATTATGTCTTTTTTTAACCTTTAGCTGATGACTTATATTTTTAGCCACTCTACGTTTTTAGTAGCAAATGGCTGCAATGGCTAATGGCAGGGTGAGCCCTGGTTCAGGTTTCATTTTGTTTACAATATAGACTTCCAAACTACATACATTGTAAGTAGATGAGAGAGCAGGCGACAAAAGTTTTGTTAAGAAAATGTCAAGTACATGGTAATGATTTTACAGTCAACCCTCTTTACAACGACACTGTTTGTCCCTAAATACTTTGAATTTCCGTGGTAAAGAATTCAAATTAAAGCTAAACTGGCACATTTGTGGAAATACTATTGACGTTGTAAAGAATTTTGCTTTTATAAAGAATGTTGCTGTAAAGAGTTTTCACTGTATTTGTTTCAGGAGCAGGAGCTCAGGAAAGAGACCCCATAGTACTCATGTACCTGGGTAACCTGCCAACTTCTATCACGAAGGTATGAATCACAGGTTTAGATAAACAAACATTCTCAGTGTAAAATTGTAAATATTGTCTCACCCATAATTTTTAGCATATGTTTGGGGTTTTCAAAAGAACCATCCTGTCGAGACCATTCTTTTGAGTACCTACAACTTATGTTTTGGTTGAAAAATAAGAAAATTATTTATCTGTTTTGTTTTCTTAACTAAAGGCCTGTATTGATATTTGAGCCGCGACATGAGATTTCCAACAATGTGGTAAGTGCGACCAGCAAAGCCTCAGATCAGCCTGCACATACGCGCAGTCTGATCAGAGCCTTTGCTTGTCGCTCTAATATCCTATGATAGTCAAGGAGCTAGATTTTTGAAAAATGACTTGGCACAATTGTCCAGCCAGAAAAGGTTTGACTTCAGAAATAGTCAGAACTACCATTCTACAACATTTCTAGGCACGTCGTACAGTCAAATTGTGGTAGCAGTTTTCCAGGAGGAGTCGTTTTGTACACCTACCCCCATTTTTACTATAAAAAAACATCATGGCGACATTTGAATAAGAAAAGGTATCCAGTTTGTATCCAGATTGTGCATACGATCGTTATTTACTGCCAAAACCTTCGATAAGGACCTAAACAATTATGAAAATAAATTGTTTGCATCCAGAAGCACAACTTTTATAACTGTCATTTACGTTATATCTTCAATTACGCCTTATAAAATCAAATGATTTTGGTCAAAGTTTAATTTTATAAGTTCTATTATGGGTATATACGTTTTACATACCATGTTTGAAAAAGGTAATTGCCTGACTGTTTCAAAACTATAAACATCTTGTTTCTATCATAATTACTTTAAGAATTATATGCTTTTGAATATGATTACGGTAAATGTTCTAAAATTACGAACACTAAAAAATAATTATTTTTCTCACTGTTCGTAATTTTAGAAATTATGTTTCAGAAAAAGTGCTAGTGTTCGTAATTTTAGAATGCGGTCTTAATCAGGAGCAAAAACGGTATATATGCATGTAAAAATGTGGTAGAAACGTGTTGAAAACATGGCGATATGATTCTGCGCTATCAACTCATTTTTCTTTTCTTTAATCTTATTAAAACCGCTGCTAAATTCATGGGGACTGAGTCAGTAAAATATCCAGCGCATGCGGTATTCGCCAAGTCAAGAGCCAGGCACGTGCATGTAATGTCGCTCAATTTACTTACAAGTCATAAAAGTCCACAGATTTAAACTATTCGATAAGCCGGGTCTCCTATGTTCGCTCGTCTCGGACTACCGATGAATCACTACACTATTTTGTTCTTCCTTCAGACAAACAAAACGCTTTCGCTCGTTCTGCCAACTTGGAATTCCAGTTAATATTGTACTCAAGAATTGAAACCGCAAGACAGCTCGTACGATCAGATTTTTTTTTACAAAGATCTACACAAAACTTTGAAATACGTAGACGAGTTCCCAGAGTAAAAAAGAAAACAACAATCTGACGAAATTCAAAAAGAACACACACATCTCTCTCTCTCTCTCTCTCTCTCTCTCTACAGTGCAAACAAGGTTTGGATCCAGATCAGACCCGAATGGTATTCTGGATAGAATGTTTCGTCAATTTAAAAATAGGTGCATGCGATAGAAAGTACGCAAAGCGTGAATACCGTGGTCGTACAAAAGCCGATTCGCACGATAAGTTTTGATTTTGGGTCCTCATCGGAAGATTGATTGACTGACCCAAACATTCGTGTGCAAACACCGTGCAGTCTCTCTCTCTCTCTCTCTCTCTCTCTCTCTCTCTCTCTCTCTCTCTAGATCTCTCTCACTCTTTCTCTCTCTCTACTTTTACGACCTGCTAACAGTTTTGACCCAAATGATCGTCCGACGTGCCTGATCAGGGGCAAACAAGCATACCAAGAGTTATAATCTTGTCCGACTTTGCGTCCGATGATCACGACACGCTGAAAGGAACATTTCAGACAAGTACCTTCTTTCAGATGCATGCCATGGGCGGATCCAGAGGGGGGACAGAAAGTCCATACCCCCCTGAAAAATCACAAAAATATAGGGTTTCCTAGCAATATTGATCCGGATCCCCTAAAATCACAAAGCTACCAAGCCAACATTCAATGGTGGGCCATTATCGACACGCCAGCAAAACGCCATTTCAACATTGGCGTTCAAGTCGCTGATGGGTCGATGGTGGCCCATTTTAGTGGCATTTCGGTCTTCACTCACTACCCCCTTTGACAATATGTTCTGGATCCGCGCATGCATGCAGTGCATGTGAACCGGCTCGATTGAAATTAAACTGTCAACAGACATAATGTCATGATATTTTGGTACTTCAATACAACATGCGACAAAGACTCAGACGAGCCTGCGCAAGTGTGCATTCCCAATACAGCATTGATGGCTCAGGTATGTCAAGCATCTGACCGCTTTTATGTTGAATGGATTAACTTTGTGTCAACGACTCAAACCACAACTTGGAAAAAGGCCCTTTTGTATATAAGTTTGTATAAGCAAACTTGCAAACTTACTTAGCAAATTTACTCAGTTGTTTAACGCTGTGGTTTGTATGGCTTTTTTAAAGTAATATCATCAATGTTCAATTTTGACGACCAGGCAGCGTATGACCTTAGTCCTTCATGGTGAACATGCATAAGCTTAGATGGGCGTTTTCTCGCGGTAATTGTAACTCCTAATCCTTGCCCGAGGCATGTCTGTTTTATGTCTGTGACATAAGAAATCCATCTGAAGAACTCAATTTCGATGGATCGGATGCTTCTTATAGGTATGAAATTTCGCCAATGAAGGGTTTTTAATATTTGAACATGCTGCAGGTAGCCTGCACTGTTTTCCGTCGATAGATACATAGACAGCCAATACCAATAACATACATGAACTTTGTCACGTACATTGAGGAAAGTCCCTGCTTTTAATGCGCTCTTGTCTTTGATCTTATCTGAAAGCATGTACCACACAATTAACCGGACAAAAAGTATAGTCTTGCGCTCGGCATGCAAAAAAGAACGGCACGTGCCAGATTACCCACCTAAGTAGAATGGAACCTTCCAAATGTCGCTACCGCCCACGCGCTGATCGGTAAAAGTAAACCGAACACAGAAGGGGCAAACAGATAAACGGACATCGATTTTCCGCCGACAGTAACCTGTGTTCGTAATTTTAGAAATGCACTTTTCCAAAAAAGGGCAGTGTTCGATTTTTTAGGAAGTTTTAAAAATTATTTTCGTCGATAATTTTAGGTGTTCGTAATTTTAGAGTGTTCGAAATTTTAGAACATTTACCGTACCCCCCAAAAATGGTGAATATGGTTAAAACCATTTCACTTTGCAAGTTAGCATACAATACCATCTGCTGACTTTTTAAACCATAATTGAGCATTCTATCGATACACGATAGCATAAAACTATACGTAACTGCGTTTCTGGTGTAAATACCATATTTTAATGCTTGTATGACAATATGTAACATACATTACAAACTTTAAGACTTCCTATATATATATTGCTAAATACCTTATATTATATGTCATATGGTATTTTATTTAATTTCAAACCTGTTTTGTTTTAAAGGGGCTCTTGCATGGTATGGGAAATTAACATGGGAGTCTGCCCACGCTTGAATTTTGAAAATATTATGTTATTTAATTGTCTTGGGTATAACTTTAATATTTATGGTGCGTTTGAGTTTTTATGCAATTCAATTGCTAATTTATGACGTCATGAATGATATCACTATAATACCTTAGGGTACCCAGTTATTATTATTTCTAAAGTAATTGACATTTTATGTAACGGGAGGAGAAACGTTTTATTAAATAGTTATATCATTGATAAGTTCGCTGTTACTTAAAATGGCTTTGTATGTATTAAGATATTGGGTAGGCATTCATTTTTATAGCATGGTACCACAATTTTCGACTGTCCTTTTTGCATTCAATCAAATTTGGAATTAACATTTTTACAGGTTGCGGTCTTTGTCAAGATACCATTTCAACATATAAACTATCCATATATGTTAAGAATATGTAGACCAAATTTCATGAAATTCAAGGACCGGTAACATACTTTTTTAACTTGATGTAAACACATGGCCCTAATTCATCGAAGTGTAAAAAATACAATAATTATGTTTCAGTGTAAAACATACTTGAATACTTGCTTAGTTTGAATCATCATGCTAGTACGTTTATTGGAAGAAGTTGAAATGTTCAGTGTTTTCCCCTATTATGGATTGGAAAAAGAAAAAAAACAATATTCTTTGATATTAAGTGCCACGATTCTTATTTAATGAAGTGCTTACACAATAATATTAGCCAAAATGATATAATATGTTGACACATGTACTTAACACATCCAGTTTCTAACATTAAAACTACATCTAGCCAATGTTACACTTAATATGTAACATTTTTAAGAACTTTAATTTATACAGAAGAGAAACCTTATGACAAGTCAGTTCATACAGGAGAAGAACCTTATATCTATGATCTTACAATTGTAAGACTCGTTAATAAACCTGCTTCACAAAAATAACCCCCTGTCAAACCTATTGGTTAAAATTAACATTTTTGGTCACAGATAACTCTTGGCTTCAAAGGTATAGCTAATTTAATGCTTAAATCTTCTCTGTTCATTTTGTTTTGTGAAAATGATGCAGGTTTCCATCAAATAGCAACATTTATATCTTAACTGGCTGTATATTCTAGGCAAACATTTTTGTTTCTGGACCTCACTTATTCATTTAGAACACTGTTTTATAATACCTTTGATAAGACTCTGTTACACGTTATCCTGGTCACGGCACCAAAATGTGGTTCCTCTAGTTCAGTTGGGATGTAAAGGAAATACTTAGTCTTCTTGTTTTTACATGTTTTTTGTTAGGATATTATGTTTCTTAAACAATATCATGCAGGACTTGAGGAAGTGATACATATTGTCTTGGCCCCATAGTGCCATGACACAGGGTCATGACCTTCGGCATTCCTGACCATTGAATCATTTAAAATTGTCTAAACATGTATTTCTTTAAGAAAAGTGGAAGTAGATTAAAAAAACAACCTCCTTATGTCGAGTTATTGATTCATTTGAACTAAATAATTAATTTTGCTAAAACTGGCCTATACCCATAAGAGGTAGGAAATGACAAAGTTACCGGTTTTGGATTTTCATGATATTTGGCTCAGATCAGCAGTATATATATGGCATGTTTTTGTGATAATTTGATATCTTGACAAAGACTAGAACATATCCATCTTTTGAATTGAATGTTGAATGTTTTGTAAATTTTTGAAAAAAAATATTGAAATTTTACAATCACTTCTTCTGAAAACGTAAACCATAACTTATCCAAATGGTTTCGTGGTATTAAAATAATGTCTAAGGTATTTTGGATTCAATCTAGATGACAAATCATAGAAATAAACAAAACTATTGATTTCGGACATGGAAATTTACAGACAGGTACCACCTCAAAGGTGGAGTACATCAGGGTTGCTTCCTAAGCCTTAATCTTAACTATCGAATTCGATAAATACATTTTCATAGTTCGTATATAATGAGTTATTAATATGCAAAGTTTGAAGAAAATCCATGCGTGGGCACAGATGAAAGTACCCCTTTATAACAAGACAGCAGTTTGTTCTACACTATCAGTTTTATTAAGTTACTATATATATAAACGTTTACATTTGCAATAAGTATTAAAAGTTTTCATCTTGACGAAATATCATTTTGATTTGTCCAAAGTTAAATATTCTAAAACGCATAAAAAAAGAAATAGACAGCTCTTTAGCAGTAGTAGAATACATTCCATTTCTGTCAAATCTATCAAAGTAACATATATAACCATAACAAATAGCATGAGGTCCTATGTTTGTCCTAAATGTTATCAAAGACAGTATATGATTGGGCCATGAAAAGCTAAAATATTAAGGATGTAGAATTTTGTAATATCTATCACAGGAGAAAACAACACAAGTACGTTTTATTGAATGAAGTCTCATCAGTCATTTGATATTTTTATGTACCCAGTTTACTATCGTACACAGTATGCAAACTAAGTCAGTAACATACTATAGGTTAGCTCCTTGTATAATACCTAGGTTAATTTCCCATAGAAAAAATACAAATTGCTGAATGTTTAGAGAGATGGTAAAAAATGATACTATTTTTCTTTGCTAACATTCCAGACAAAATCAATTACCTAAGAGTGGGTAGGATAAAATTTATATATATTAAAATAGAGGTTGTGCATTATACGTGTCTGTAATCAGTTAATTTTTAAAGATAAACTCTAAAAATCAAATTGTATACTAACATTTATATGCATATGCAGATGATGACTTATTACTTGTTTCAGCTTTTAAATAGATTTTAGTTTATTTTCAGCATACTTTTTATAGTTTATTTTATGAAACTGTTAGTACCTTTGATCATTTGTTAAACTAATATTACTTTATAAGGGGAGGTTTTATATTGAAGAAACATTTCCCTGAAAATGGGTAAATCAGTTATTATGGATGACAACGATCTCATGTGATATGATCATATTCAAGGAACAAATGTTAATTGCTGCTTAAGAAACTATTTTAACACATTTGACATTATCAACCAAGAGCTATGTCAGGCTGAATACGACATTGTGCCACTCAGGTAATGTAAATATACTTTAAAATGTTCTTTAAGATATTGGATGGAAAAATAAAACGTTTAAAACATGCAGTCATGAGATCTTACTCAGTTTTAGTATTCAATGCTTAAATAACTGATGATCATTTTCACTATAAAGAATGTGGCATGACCAAATTATTACAGGAGTCTTGTAAATATAATTCTTGATAACAAAGCGCTATATGTATATAAACATAAGAATGAAAAAGTGATATGAAATTAAAATCAACACAGCTTTTTCTAAAAAAATATCTTGCTTCTTCAGACAGAAAAGAAATGCATAACACATACATGGGAAATTATATAAAAGCACAAACCATGTTGAGAGTATTGATTTATAGAGACATACAGAGTGTCATTTGTTCTTACAAACACTTTGTGCAGTAGTCTTTGCCATCAATGAAAGACTTAAATGCAATGCCTGAAAAGAATACATGAAAGTATATTATGCATGTCATATTTGTAATGCTTCCTTCAAAAAGAAATCATGCGTCTATTACTTTTAAAGGTAACCATTAATCTTAGAGGTTGATAAAGCAGTGCCTCTACTGTTGTATATGATATAATATACAAGATTGTGAATATCTTATCTTCAATATGATATTTGGCAGTAGCAAAAGTGTGAAGTTCGTTGCCATAAAATCAAAAAACAATTGCGGACCTCTCTGATGTAATTAATACATGCTCAATTGAAGATTTGAACCGCCAATATGTGATTTTGGTACCTACCTCACATGGGAAAATGCACCGTTTAATCCCCCATGCTGATGCATTGGAGCTAGCGTTTGTCTTCATCTACATATACACACAGCAAATGTTCTGATGTGTCTAATGACATACTTTTACAGGCTCGCATGAGCCTTCATTGCTGAACTAAAATCAAACGTGGTTACGAATTCGATATTTTATTTACGTTACTATTTATCATCGAACCTTGGAAAAATATCCTGTTTCAATGCTCTATAACATTGCAGAACCAGACAAAGCGTATGATAAATGTCACCATCTCCTTAACCCTTTTAAGTCGAATGAAACTTCCCACTTTTATCAAATGGACCAGTCTATTTTCGTCTTCAGGGTTGTTGGGTGTTGTTTTTCATTCTTATTAAAATTTTGATAGAACATCCTGTAAGCAAACAGTAGAGAACCTGATCAGACATTGCAGTCTGTGGCACCTGATCTTGGCCTGTACTATTTGTCTATGTCCCACAAAAAGAACGCTAGTCTAATATGGGTTTAATACTTTTGTTGTATATGTTACTCACATCAGTTGTATTGTTTCTTCATCGAACTGGATAATGATTTGATATAGAGCGGTTTTAACCATATGAATAGGCATGGTGTTTGCCATATGTGGGACAGAAACCGTTATGATCAAAACAGTTTTTGTTATGACAAGGATTAACGTTTGCTTTAATGTTTCATTTCTCAATTTCAACCAAAATTGTAAATTAAAAAGGTAATTTTAGGAATTAAGTGTAAGTTTTCCCCAAATCATAGCTATCAATATAGTTATTGTAGCCAATAGCTGACAAGCTGTAATTGCATGTATTTTGGTGGCTTACACAATTGGTGATATAGTGCTGTTATTTCATTGAATATTGTATTTAGCAGAAAGTAACATATATAACTGTAATAGCAGGTGCCAAAATTAGTTTAAAATCATATTTCTAGTAATTTTCTTTTAAATAAAAGAATATTGAAACGTAAGAATAAGAAATAACTGGATATTAACACTATATGAATTCCTATTACTTTAGGGTAACGTAGTGATTTTGGCTATTGCAGGGTAACACCTTATCCGCTGAAATGCTAACACACTTCATTATGTGGCTAATATAATTTGGTTTTAGAAATTAACAGTCTACAAACCTCGTTTTGTAGAGGAATTTTGGTAGCCCATAATCTAATATTACTGCATTAAATAGTAATACATTTGAAAGTAAGTAACGTATACAACTGTAATATCATCTTGTATAATGGTTAAACTCATACTGACTGTTTGCTGAATTTCATTTAATGATTTTAAAGCTATTGTCATGTCCATGTATAGTAATTTAGTATAAGTAACAGATACAATCTATTGCAGCAGAGAAAGTACACTGAAGATTGTGTAATACATGCATTGCCATTTCAGGTGGTATGTTCTTTCTTTGATTTGTAACAAATGTAAACCATGACACACATACTATAAGAATAATGTTTAAATATGATTATAAATATGCTATTTTACTTGATAGATTAAGAAACGGGGAAGTGAATTCGGATACATTATATTCAGGGGGTGGGGTATATCACCCCTTCCGTTGGACATTTTTCACGTCTTATATACCTTATATACAAAAAAATTATATTGATTTACTGTTGTATGTCATTACATATATGTAATGTATAAATCTAAAGGGAAATATGCTGAATAGGAAGCAATGGTTGAACGTGAGGCGTGTTTTCCTCTCAATTTGCCTAAGCCTCATTTAGCGTAGGGTACGTTCAAAGATGACGTCCTACAGCAAAACTGCTACCACAATTTAACTGTACGACGTACCTAGGAGTATTGCAGAAGACCCCAGGATTGCATTTCTGCAGTCAAACCTTTTCTGGCAGGTAAGTTGTGCCAAGTCAAAAACTAAGGCCTGTACAGAAATCAGCGCCTGGACTATGAGTGATGAGCTACTGACTGAACACCATTTGAGGTTTTTAGGCCTAAAAGGAGGCTGCAGAGGTTCGTCTGAGTCTACACTTGTCAAAATACCACATTGTTTGAAAGGGGAGCGCAGTGGCTCAGTGGTAGAGTGCTTGACTCGAGACCGAGGAGCCGCGGGTTCGAGCCTCACTGGCGTCACTGCGTTGTGGTCCTTGGGCAAGACACATATATCCTAGCTTAGTACTGGTTCAACCCAGGAAGACCCTTCCCTGTTTAACTGAAAGATTGTTGATGGGAGGTAAAGAATCAAATCAAACAAACATTGTTGGAAATCACATGTCACGGCTCAATTTATTTCTTGCACACCAGATTGGGGTTTCCACTAATTTTACCCATTTGAGAAAATGCTGTTTCACATGCCCTTGAGCAAGACACATTGATCCTTGCTTAGTACTGGTTCAACCGAGGAAGATAAATGTTTAGGGGCCCAGCTTGCCCCTGAATGTAAAAGCATGAATTATTGTCATATCTGACACTGGCTGTTGGAAGAGCTTAAAAATTGACTCAACTTATTCTAACTACTGTTAATATATGGTTAATAATTAGAGGCACAGGGGTCATTGTGCAAACACAGTTGTCATGAGTGGCGTTTGCACAGAGATTGTACGGCATTCTTTGAGATGTCACTGCATCTTCACCACACTGTCAGAGCAGTGCGAACACCCTGAAAGTGCAGTACAGTCATTGTGAGCACCCTGAAAGTGTCATGAGAGAGCAGAGAATCACCAGCAATAACTCTGTAGGAACGTGATAGAACGTCATGCAAGTGCCGTGACAGGCCCTTTTTCATGAAAAATATCTGGGATTTTCTTACGATCGCTCTCACAGTGCTTTGGAAAATTAAACAACTCTGTGCCAATACAGTGGAAACGCAGCTTGGTGTGACAGGGGCTTAAGCACATTTGTTATTCCCTTTTTGTAGAACTTTGTGACTGCACTTGCTACAAGGGAAAGAAAGTTCTTTCTTGCACACCAGATAAGGATATCTGAGATTTTATCCTGGGATAGAAAATCTTATCTAACCCATGCTATCTTATCCAGGCTGTCACGTGAGGGCTTCATACATTGGTTGTATTGGAACTCACGCACATTTTCGTCAAGTGACGTCATTGTTATGTTTAAGTGATGTCATCATGTGAAATTGTATCTTAGCGTATTCAGGGACTTCTGGAAGCTTATTTTCAAATAATAAAAAAACAGTGGTGAGCAAGAAAAAGAATTCATTATTCATGTGAGGGTAGGATAGAAAAATCAGTCCCTCGGGATCACCATTTGTCATCACTCGGCAAGCCTCGTGATGCCAAACGGCGATCCTCGGGATGGATTTTTCTATCCTACCCTCACACTCATGATAGATTCTTTTATTATTCTAGCTAAGCAGGGTGGTTGGAGCCTTACCTGGTCAGAAACACTGTTGATAGATTTTCTAATATTTCATAGGTTTGGATAAACAAAATTCTTGTCAGAGCGTAAAATTGTAAATACTTTCTTACCCATCTGTTTGAACATCTGTTTTGGATGCTTAAAAGAACCGTCTCAATGAGACGGTTCTTTTGAGTACCCACAACATATGTTTTGGTTCAATAATAAGAAAATTATTTTTTTGGTATGCACTAAAGGCCTGATATTTGTTGATTTTATCAGGACTTCAGTTAAGAGTGCATAACAAATTTTTTTTTTCTTATTTCTCAACCCAAATATATGTTGTGGGTACTCAAAAGAACTGTCTCATTGAGACGGTTCTTTTGAGCACCCAAAACATATGTCAAAACTGATGGGTAAGAAAATATTTACAATTTTACGCTGAACTTTTTGCTTATCTCTGTTTCAGGAGAAGATTGACAGTATGTTTGAATATATCCCTGGTATTCTTCGCTATCATCTTAGTCGACACAAGTTCAATAGTTCAAATATGTAAGTTTATTTCATGTCAACATACAGTAAAATCTCAAAAATTCCATGTTAAATTTTTTAAATACTTGCTAATTGGAAATTAATTTTAGACACACAGTATTCAGAGAATAGGACCTCTTCATGAACTGTATGTAATTACGTATTTTTTTGGTGTGTAAAAGATACTTTAGTCTCCATGAGGCGTTTCTTTTAACATGACCAAAACATATGTTTGATAGAAGAAAAAAACTGATATTTTTTTAAGGGTTTTGTATTCTTATATCTACCTCTCGATAATTCAAACTACTGATAATCTGAAATAATATTTAAACCTCACGTCCAAAGAATTTTGAATTTACAAGATTTGAATATTATTCCATCTGTATGTACTATTTAAACATGGAGATTCTGACCTGAGAGGTCATAATATGTTATGTGCAAACGTCAAGCTATCAGTAGGCCTTACAGCAAGGGACAAAAATATTTCAATATTGCATTTTTCCTGCAGGACGAGTGACTCACAATTTTCACTGGTCCTGCAAACACATGCACTTGTCCTTTAAAAGCGTATGCAATAAAGAACATAAGGGAGTAATATGTAATATGACTTCCTAGAGTAATTCTTCCCAAAGCACCAGTCCTTCAGAGAAGTACTCGTCCTTTCTAGATTTCACTCCTAATTACGAGCGGACGAGTGGAATTTTTGTCCCCTGTTGCTGTTACTGGAAGTGGTATTGATTTTAGGGTTAGCCTTACGTCACGTCACCATCATAAACAATTTGTGGAATAGTACTTGTATCTTTCCTTACTGCCTGTTTACTTTAACAAAAGCTGAAAGATTTGAGTTTTCCTGCTCTTACTCATCCCCCCAGATTCATTTGTGGGAGACATAATTATGGTTTTGTGAGCATGATCTATGTCTGAAGCAAGGGTTGGTAGCATTTTTAAAGGACGCCAAATATAACGGCAATTATAGTAAAATTAAGGAAATCTCACAATCCCATGCTCTGGGCAAGAATATATTCACAATTTTACATGTGAATATTAAAATTGTGAATACATGTAACTATATTGAACATTTTTACATGTGAATGTTTACCGGGCCCATTAGTGCATTCGGTAACGCGTCTGACTGCAGATCCAGGGGTCGCAAGTTTAATCGTGGCCCGGTCACACTTTCATGGAGATTGATCATGAAATGATTTCTACGTTCATTCTTCTCCTTCCCCTGATTCAAGAAGGGTTGTTGTCAGTAACAAGGGAAAGTTTGTGCACAAAGTACTGGTTAACAGCTTAGTCAAGCTGAAAAAGTGTTGTTAGGTGAATGACCGTCTTGGCATGACCATAGCTGTTGACTGACACAAAAGAATCAGAACAAAACATTTTTTTAAGTTTTCTTTCCTCTTACAGATAGCATGAGGTTAAGTTGTTTCATGATAGCTCATATATTCAAAGACAAACAAAAAGTGGTTGGGGCATAAATTCTCTGAATTTGCTTGTTTACAACATAATTCAGACACATGTAGATGTCTGTGTATGAAATCTTAATCTTCTTGAATACTTATCAAGCCTACCAAATGTTCTAATGCCTAACCTCTAGTTAAATATGAAAAAATAATTGCTACAGGAATATGGTCATAGGCTATAGTATGACATTGTCTGACTTGATTTCCTAATTTAGAGACAATTTTTTTTTATATTCAATCAGCGGCTTAGTATCAGAGCGTTTGAAAGGCATGCTTATAAGAATATGTACTGGCAGCAATAAAGACTCAGGCGATCATTATTATCATCAACATCAGATTTTTGATTAACAAGAAGGGAGCGCAATGGCTCAATGGTAGAGTGCTTGACTGGAGACCAAGGAGCCGCAAGTTCGGGCGTCACTGCGTTGTGTCCTTCAGCAAGAACATTTATCCTAGCGTAGTACTGGATCAACCTAGGAAGACCAGTCCCTACATAACTAAAAGATTGTTGATGGGATGTAAAGAGTCAACTCAAAGACTAGCAAGAAGGTGCAGGGGCATCATCCATGGCAGTTGGCAGGCCTCAAGGTGGCTGGCACCAGATTTGCCGTTGTTCCTTTCTTGGGTGTAGACCGACTAAACATACAGGCCTCTGAGCTTTCAATGGTTGCCTGTGCAGAGAGTACCAAAACCCTTTATGCTCTAAAATATATTCTCAGGCTTCTAGACAAAATGAGTAATTGAAAATAATTTGTCTTATTTCTCAACCAAACCATATGTTGTGGGTACTAAAAAGAACCGTCTCAATGAGACGGTTCTTTTGGGCACCCAAAATATATGTTTGGACTTCTGGGTAAATAAACAATTGCAGTATTACGCTAAAATTTTTGCTTATTTTTTACACAGCATCCTGTTAGTCGAGATGGCCACACAGGAAAGGTCAGCGTACCTACAGAAGACGTTTGATGGCATGGATGTTGGCGGTCGATTCATCGTCTGTAGAGAAATGAATCCTCGTGATGAGGATTTGTACATTCCTGATTCAGTCATCAGATATGGTAAACAATTGCATTATCAAAAATTATCTTTTATATCTGAAGAACTGTCTGAATCCAAAACATATGTTTAACAGGGTTCGTACAGGCTTGAAGGTACTTAAATTTAGAGGGCTTTCTTGAAAAGTCCTTGAAAATTAAATCTGCCTTGAAAAGTACTGGAAAATCACTCAAAAGCCTTGAAAAGTCCTTGAATTCTATTTTCTTTAGGACTTAGTACTGTTGATAGAGAACTAAATCAGTATATAAGTGTTTTGCCTTTATTTGGTGTAGCATATGCTGCACCAAATATACACACAACAATTTTCTACTAATTTTCCAGTACTAATGTCTTCATTATCTCACTCTAGCATTTCTGAAGTAGAACTTTAACATTTAGATCATTATGATTCATTAAATTTAAGTCCTTGAAAACTGTTGGAGAGGCTTTTAGAAGTCCTTGAAAAGTCCTTTAATTTTACTCATACTTGCCTGTATGAACCCTGCTTAAGTTGATGCATAAGTAAATAATTACAAAATTATACACAAAAACTTAGCTAGTCTAGAGATTTGGGTAAAGCCATTAAATTAGTCTATTGCAGATTGTTTTATAGCTTTGATGCTCGAAATAAATTTTCTCAATCAATTTTGTTACATACCAGATGAGATGATGGAAGTATCCTCATTGAACCATGATCCACGACCTTGATGATCTAACTACAAAACAGGGAACTAAGACTTGAAAGGCACATTAATAGTTACTTACTTGATAAAAACAATTCATTCTGATGTGATTTCCATTATTAGCCAACACTTTTGTCCACTCAGTAATTAATGAGAGGTCAAACTTACAGGCCTTTAGCTAAGAGTGTGTAACAGGAAACTAATTTTCTTATTTCTCAACCAAAAGATATGCTGTGGGTACTCAAAAGACCCGTCTCAATGAGACGGTTCTTTTGAGCACCCATAACATATGTTAAAAATTATGGGTAAGAAAATATTAACAATTTTACGCTGAAAGTTTTTGCTAACCTAAACATGTGAAAAGTAGAGTTATCTCTTGAATGTGGAACTTTAGATTCGCAGATGTGTCTTCAGAATCTTCTTGGCCAATCAAATGATAATTGACCTCCATTGACAAAATCTCAACAATGCATACAGATCAATCATTTTTGTTCAAGAACATGCTTATGTGTTAAAAACAGCCTTTTAATAGGGGCACTGCATACTGATCGTGAGGACACCACAAGGTTTTAATTAGTCATTTGGGACCCAAAAATGACTGTAGGCTCTTGAGATAATCATGGGGAACCTGCAAGGACATTGTACGGGAATCATACGATTTTTGTGTGGAGGTCGTGAAGATTACTCAATGACTGCATGATGACTGTGCTGTGTCCTTACGATAACTGCAAGGTCTCTGTAACGGCTGTCTCATTCTGTTGCCGATAGAAATTGCAGGGTGGTAGTAAAGAATGTATCTTTCTAAACCCAGAATTTTACTACTGTAGCTGAGGAGGCTGGTTTGAATCTTACCTTGTCGAGCATTTTCACATGGCATGGCTCATATCTAATTTTCGCCCATATTTGTGTTTAACCCTTAAAGCGCCAATCACAACAAAAGTTGTATGCTTTTGTTGTCTGCTGAAATTTTTTAGAAACCTTTCCAGCAACCAGTGTAGACCCAGATCAGACTGCTCCTATAGGAGCAGTCTGATCTGGGTCCACTCTGTTTGTCTCTATACTTAGATTTGTTAAATATGTTAGCAAAAAGTTGCAGCAGACGACTTAAGCAGACAACCTTTTCAGATGAATTTCTTTGCTGGCGTTTTAAGGGTTAATTTGTTTGTGTAACTTATGGTATAATATACAATATTTTTTGTAGAGTATGACCCAGAGCAAGGCACACGTATAATGAAGCAGCAATTATCTGACAAGAGAGTCTGTATATGGAACCTCCCTGCTAAGTCTAATCAAGTAAGACATCCCTTTACAGGGCTTCAGATTTTTTTTCAAGATTGGTGGGCCGAAGTGACCCATGGAGCAAAAAATGGTGGTTCATTTTCTGAAATGATGGGCCCAAGTATATCAAACTAAATACAGTTGACATTTGTACACACTGACACAGACACTTGTATGCATATATATGTATATTGACTGCTGATTATACAGTAAAACCTGTCTTAAGAGGCTTCTTTAAAAAGAAGACCAATTATCGCTTAATGCAGGTCAAAAGTATTGCAGAATGCTCCAAGGGGAGCATTCTGCAATGCTTTTGACCTTCATTAAACTACCATTTGTTATTAAGATCTTTGTTTTGTTTTATTTTGAGTGGCTGCTTAAGATATGTTTTACTGTATTGACAACTGTTTTGTGGAGTCTGTAGACTTGCTGTAAGTTGAACATTTTTATTAAAGTGAGATTTTTTTTACAACTAAAAAGGATGGGTCAACTGGGCCCACTGCCTTGGAAAGCTATGGGCCATATTTTGAAATCATGAGACAATGACCCAGGCCCACCATACAGTACACCAAACGAGTATTTTCTGTATTTCACGTTGGTTTCGGTGTCGCCACCGTGTGTCTCGCCCAGTCACAGTGGTTTCATGGAGTCGTCCACCGTGAATTCCAGGTAATTCAACGAAACAGTCAGCGTGACGAAGAACGTGGCGTAATTATTGATTTTTGGGAGATGGGATGTTTTATTGCGACACCGTGTCTGTACGTGTCAGAGCGAGAAATACCGTGTCTGTAAGTGTCAGAGCGAGAAATTTATGACTTACTGTTTACCTTCACCATTTCTGCGCATGGTAGCAAGATACAGCTTACCGCATATGCTCAAAAGCATTCACAGGCTAGCGATTCGACTAATGAAGAATGGATGACGAAGAAATTGATGTTGAATTAAGAAATGTCAAATAAAAAAGCGGAGGCTAGCGATCGCCATAATATTGGATTCGGATAAGCAAAGAAATTGATGTTCAATCAATTAAACTTCATCAAGTATATCGAATTTAATACAAAAGCGGGCGCCATTTCTGCGCATTGTAGCAAGGTACTAAATGAAGAATGGATTACAAAGAAATTGGTGTTGAATTGATTAAAATTCACAAGAAATATCAAATTTAAAAAAAGCGGTTATGATAAAACCAGCCTGCTGTGTTACTAATGTTAGCCAATAGCAAGTCTAGATATGATCATTTCCTTTAAATTGAAAACAAAGGCGCTCAGACTGCGTGGATGTGGGCTATGTACAAAAATATTTATCTTACCATCAAACGATTTACTAATAGTCCATTTATAAAAGCCTTATCTTCTAAAGCACCATTTGTATTTTTTTCATACCATCTGATAGCCCCCCTCCCCGAGTCAGAAGGTGACAATGAACCCCTCCCTTGTAGACACGAGCTCACAAATTGTCTGCTGAGCGAGCGTGTATAAAATATGATTGTCTACGTGACAAAACGCACATATATGCGCACTGGTCATTCGCGGATCCAGAAAGAACGTTTTTTAGTTGATGACAGGAGAGGATCCAAATACCATCATTGGCATAGCACCCATTACACAATTTACGCACGTGCATAATAAAAATAGTAAAACTCAAGGGAGTTCACCTAATGTGGTAAAAGAGATTTTCCATACCCCAAGGAACTGCTCTTAAATTGTAGAAAATCATTGCTTGATACAGTAGTCTCCATTTAAAGTGCGTAACTTTTTCAACGTTCTTGTGCTCCGGCTACGCCATTGACCATTGAAGTGGACCATCATCGAATGCTGACTTGGTAGATTTGTGATGTTTCAGGGGATCCAGTATTGCTGATAGACTGAACCCTATATTTTTGCGATTTTTCAAGGGGTCCGGATATCCCCTCATGCTAGTGATAACATAATAGGGTATACGTTTAAAAACAAGTACGTCAATAAAAAAAAATAAGGCGAACTGATCGAGTGCATATGCCTCGCCTAGCCTGTGCTACTCAGCATGAAACATAATCGTTTAGTGGACGTAATCATGCAATCGTTGGTGAGTTTCTTATTGCATGTGCGAGCAACAAAAGCTCAGGCGAGTCTGCGCAAATGCGACGTCTCGTTAGAGCCTTAGCTCCTCACATGCAAAACATAACTATACATTTAGAAGATAGACGGCGATTTGCAACGAATGTTCAGTCGCTATAAGTACATTTAGTAGACGTTGGTGTTTTTTATTGATGCACAAGAGCAATCAAAATAGGCCGACCTGAAAAAAATGTTAATTTTCTGTGCTCCTACCTACCCACCCAAAACAGGCCATACCCCAAAAGATCATTGCCTTTCTGAGAATCTTTATTTTCTTTTTTCGTTTTTTCTAATTCTGTTAGCAAACTCTTCTTTAAAATCAGTAAAAGCTGTATTTATTTAATTGAAGAAAGGTTACATAGATTGTTATTATATGCATTCTTACCTTATACAGCATCCATTAGTTCATGTGTTTTGGGCGCTCAAAAGAACCCTCTCATCGAGATGGTTCTTTTGAGTACCCAAAATACATGCTTTTGCCCAGAAACGAAAAAATGCGAGAAAATTTATCTTTGAAGTTTCTAAATCGAGTCAGTTCAGCGACAGTGACAAGCGAGAATCTTAACATTTTCAAAACATCCCCCTTTTTGGAGTTGTGCGCCAAAATTTTATACCCGTACAATTGCGCGAGTGAGCTGGCTGATCTGAGTCTTATCTGTTGCAATTGTGTTATATTATGCATTGTACGATGTGGGGAGAGGGTAAGAGGGTTGGGGAAAGGCGGGGTAGTATAAGTGGTTTTAATTGGTGAGATGTGTATTCAGTTTGTTTTATCTTCTGTTCAAGTGGTGGGTTTGTTTATAACGTCAGGTCTGCGAAGGCTCACGAGTTGCTTATGAATGCATGACCCCGCCCCCTGTAACCTTGGAAACATAGTTCTCTTGAAGTACACCGTAAACATACATTAACATATAAAAATGTCAGAACTTTTTTGTCAGTTGGGCTTTGACCCCCCCCCCCCCCCCCCCCTCCTCCGCCGATAATTCCAGGTTCATCGGCTGTACGTCATTTCGTTGATGTCGTTGATGTTGGTGAACAAAGTTATCTTCTTACCTGAAAATGATTTACTAATTAAATCCGTGATTTCGACTCACTGACGTTTTAAATTGTCCACCAATTTTCTTGTTAAAAACTACTGTTCAGATTTCAAAATAATTTGCTTGCGTGCCCTCTACCAAAGTTGTTCAAACAATTTGATTGGTTGAAAACATGAATGCCAGGTGGAGTGGCCAGTTTTTCTATTTATATAGAATTTTATTCACCATTTTGCGAATTTTTTTTTGTTAACTTTTGAAGTTTGCCCCGAAGTAGGTCTAGAAAAACCCTGCTTACACTTGTGTTCCCATTGCAGGATGATCTTGAGCATTTTGTTAATGATCTTAACTATGGAGTCCTTGAAAAGTCCTTGAATTTTACACTTAACTTGCCCGTATGAACTCTGGTAGGTCTAGGAAAACCCCCTGCTTACACTTGTGTTCCCATTGCAGGATGATCTGGAGCATTTTGTTAATGATCTTAACTATGGAGTCCTTGAAAAGTCCTTGAATTTTACACTTAACTTGCCAGTATGAACTCTGGTAGGTCTAGGAAAACCCCCTGCTTACACTTGTGTTCCCATTGCAGGATGATCTGGAGCATTTTGTTAATGATCTTAACTATGGAGTCCTTGAAAAGTCCTTGAATTTTACACTAACTTGCCTGTATGAACTCTGGTAGGTCTAGGAAAACCCCCTGCTTACACTTGTGTTCCCATTGCAGGATGATCTGGAGCATTTTGTTAATGATCTCAACTACAAGAGTGTGGAATTTGTAGCTGGAAATGCAGTTAGGAATAAAACAGGGTATGATATACAGATTTTGTCATTTCTTTGTTACGTGCCTTTATTATGATTACAGGATAATATAAGATCAAATATCAGGCCCCAAGGTTATAAAAACTTTTTACATGCTCATCTCAACTGAGCACGGAATTTCAACTGCTCAGATAAACTAAAATACTGACAAATAAAGAATTTTCTTGCTATAAGTCAATTGTTGGCATTTTAACATTTATGAGCAGGATAAATTTTGTGTTCAGCTGAGTTGAGTTTGCAGTTGGTAACGATGCGAGTCTGACTGCAGATCCAGGGGATGGAGGTTGATCCTGGCCCAGTCCCATACTTTCATGGAGATTGATCATGAAATAATTTCTAGGGTCATTCTCCTCCCTTCCGCTGAATCATTCAAGAAGGGTTGTTGTCAGTTACAAGCGAAAGTATGTGCAGGAAGTACTGGTTAACTGCTTGTTCAAGCTTGCCCAGGAAAAAGTGTGGTTAGGTGAACTGACCGTCCCGCCATGACCATAGCTGTTGACTTGAGATATAAAGAAACAAACAAACAAACAAACAAAAAAGTTTTATAACCTTGGGGCCAAGCCTTTTGTTAAGAGAGTGTACCAAAAAGTTCACTTCTTATTTCTTAACCAAACATATTGTGATTACTCAACAGAACCACCTCATTTCTGAGCATCCAAGAGACACTTCTTATGAGTACCCACAACATATGATGAATTTGATTGGTAAAAAAATATCCAATTTTACTCTCAAAAATTCTGTTTATCTAAACATATCAATATGATTGTTCATGCATTGTCTTTAAAGTACTAATCACATTTGGAGCAGATAATTGTTTGTTTGTTTGATTTAATTCTTTACATCCCATCAACAATCTTTCAGTTAAGCAGGGACGGGTCTTCCTGGGTGAACCAGTACTTAGTCTTGCTCAAGGACCACAACGCAGTGACGCCCGTGAGGCTCGAACCCGCCGCCCCTCGGTCTCGAGTCAAGTGATCTACCACTGAGCCACTGCGCTCCCTAAGTTTTGATTTAGGCACAACAATTGTTTCAGGCTACCTGAAACTTTTAGATAGGGAAGACAAGTTGGAAAATATTTTTATTATGTTAAAGATTTTAACATAAGGAAAATTGGAAAACAATATGGGCAACCTTTGAAATTCCTTGGAAATCCCCTAAAATGCTCATAAAATTAGGATCTGGGGCAAGAATTAAGCACAGTCAGGTAACCTGAAACACAAAATTGATTTTTTAGGCCCTATCTTTCTTCATTTCAGTTTTACATTTGAGCCAGTGCATGAGATTTCCAACAATGTGGTATGTGCGACCAGCAAAGGCTCAGATCAGCCTCCGCATATAGGCAATCTGATCAGAGCCTTTGCAAGTCGCTTGAGTATTCTATGATTGTTAAGCTACTGACTGATCACCGTTTGGAATTTCTTAGCTTCAAAGGAGGCTTCACAGGCTGGTATGAGCCTACACTTGTCAAAATGCCACATTGTTGGAAATCTCATGCCGCGGCTCATTTCATGTGAATAGTCTGCTAGTTGTTTAAAACAGGGATATAGCAGTACTCAATGACTCAGATTTTAGAGCATTAAACTTAAGGATCCATGGTTTGCTAATTGGAGGTTCACTGCGGGAGGAGTCACTTGAGAAAGACATTATATCCTCTGCTTTGGGAGCGCAGTGGCTCAGTGGTAGAGTGCTTGACTCGAGACAGAGGGGCTGCAGGTTCGAGTCTTACCAGCGTCACTGCGTTGTGGTCCTTGAGCAAGACACATTTATCCTAGCTTAGTACTTGTTCAATCCAGGAAGACCCATCCCTGTTTAACTGAAAGATTGTTGATGGGACGTAACAAATCAAATCAAACAAACAAACAAAAATATCCTCTGCTTTGTACTGGTTCAACCAAAGAAGACAGACCCAGAGATTATAAAACTTTTTTCATGCTCAACTCAACTGAGCATAAAATTTCAACTGCTCATAAAAACTAAAATACCAACAAATAAGGAAGTTTCTTGATTTAAGTCTCTCCAATGTTGTATTTGTCATGCGAATAAATGTTACACAACAGTTGGTGGTATTTTAACTTTCATGAGCAGGATAAATTCATGCTCAGCTGAGTTGAGCATGGAAAAAAATTCATGACCTCAGGGCCAGGAATCTTCTTGACGTGACTATGGAGTGAAAAAAACGTTTTTTTTTTTTTTTTCCTCATGATTTCCACAAAGGCCTGCTGTAATTAAGGCCTATTTGGCCATCAGTATTATAGATACCGGTAAATGGTTGATAACAATACACATAAGTTTAGATAAACACAATTTTTGAGCGTGAAATTGTAAATATTTTTTACCCCATCAGTTTTAGCATAGACTCATTTTCATCCTGTCACTACCACTGCATCATATTTCTCCTTCCATTAAATGGCAATAGAATGTGTAATGGCTAATTTGCTTCACACCTGACATAACTTCTCCCTACATGTATCTGACAGTCACTTCTCCCTAATTTTGCTGTAGGGAGAATTCACTTCTCCCTACTGTCAGGGCCCAGCTTGAACCCTGGAGATGTTGTAAAATTGATTTCTTCTTTGTTTCCATAGGTCTGCATACTTTGAGTTTATGGATGATAAGGATGCCCAAAGAATGGTGGATGAAATCTTAAAAAAATTCTTCTTTGTGTCCGTAGGTCTGCCTACTTTGAGTTTACGGATGATAAGGATGCCCAGAGAATGGTGGATGAAATCTTATAAAATTTCTTCTTTGTTTCCGTAGGTCTGCCTACTTTGAGTTTACGGATGATAAGGATGCCCAGAGAATGGTGGATGAAATCTTATAAAATTTCTTCTTTGTATTTGTAGGTCTGCCTACTTTGAGTTTACGGATGATAAGGATGCCCAGAGAATGGTGGATGAAATCTTATAAAATTTCTTCTTTGTATTCATAGGTCTGCCTACTTTGAGTTTACGGATGATAAGGATGCCCAGAGAATGGTGGATGAAATCTTATAAAATTTCTTCTTTGTATTCCTAGGTCTGCATACTTTGAGTTTACGGATGATAAGGATGCCCAGAGAATGGTGGATGAGATCCAAGGAAGCCTATATTTTGGCTCCTTCATCAATGCTAAAATTGAAACTCCCAAAAAAGGTGGTAAGCAAGGTGAGGCGAGAATATTAACCCTTTCCTTAATGAATATTCATGCTAGGCTCCTCCCACTATGAATAGTTATATGAATAACTGTTCTAAGCAAGGTGAGGCTAGAACATTAACCCTTTCCTTAATGAATATTCATGCTAGGCTCCTCCCACTATGATTATTGCCTCGGCCGGGTATTTTTGCATGCTTTTTGGTAATCTGATTTTTTTAAAAATTATTTTATAAACAAAAATCTTTGGTTTGATCAGAGATTTAAAAAGTTTGGATAGAATAGAAGGAAATTCAACATTTTAAAGCTTTGATTTATATGATTTTAGCTTGTTTAAAAGAGATTCATTTACTTTAGACCCAGATAAGTTTTTTTTTGCCAACCTCTTGAGGATTGGCAGTTATACTTGACTTAACCCTTAATGCGCCAATGGCAACAAAGTCTTCTGCTTTTCTCGTTTGCTGAAATGTTTAAAAAGCCTCTATGGCAAACAGTGTGGACCCAGTTCAGACTGCTCCTATAGGAGCAGTCTGTTCTGGGTCCATGCTGTTTGCTTCTATACTTAATTCATCAGTAATGTTAGGCAATTATTTGCAACAGACGACTTCAGCAGACGACATTTTCAGATGCATGTTTTTCTTGGCACTTTTAGGGTTAAAGAACAACTAGATCTAAAGATTTTCTAATTGTCCTTTAATTTTTATGAATATACCCAGTGTATCGTGCGCATTGGACGCAGAGTTGGACATGCGCTTTGGTATGCAGAGAGAGAGAAAGAGAGAGAGAGCTAAAATTATGAACAGCGGAAAAAATAATTCTTTTCAGTGTTTGAAATTTTAGTACATTTACCATACACTAAGTATTAGGTTTTAGAATTTTTTTATCTGCCAATCTGACCATAGGTCAAAAAATTTGGACAGGCGGACGGACGACACCAAAACTACATCCTTCCGCCTTCATCTGGGGATAAAAAAAAATTTCTACATAAACATCTATGTCAGTTATTAAATCTTTCCTTGCTAGCGGCTACTTCTGATGTCTCTTTATAACTGACAGAATAGGGAGGGAGGGAGGGAAGGAGAGAGAGAGAGACATTTTCTTATAACAATAGGAGACAAAAATATTTCAATATTACACTTGTATTGCAGGATAAGTGACTTACACTTTTCACTCATCTGGCAAACACATGCACTGGTCCTTTAAAGTTCCTTATATCACTGCTAAAATGATAGTTACCCAGTCAGTTTTATAATTGCATCCCATGACAAAAAGATTTCACAGTCAATACTCATCCAGTGACCAAATTATGTTTAGTACTCATCCTTTCTAGATATCACTCGTTATTACGAGTGGAGGAGTGGAATTTTGTCCCCTGAACGGTAACTGGACATCTCGGCCCCTAAGCAACTCGACCCCCACGCAACTCGACCCCCACAAACTCGGCCCTTAAACAACCTGGCCCAAAATATATATTAATAATCAGCAATGTATAAACAATGTGAGTTAGTATATTTCAGATTTCAGATCTTGTAATTACGATTTTATTAAGTGCCCTTACTCAAACTAGCTAATTCAGCTTTTGGATACACAATCACTCAATATGCGACCAGCGTAGGCTCAGGCGCAACCACGCATCTAGAGCCTTCGCCATTTGCACACATTTATAATTTTAATCCTAAGCCCCCCAGTCACGACTTTTGTCATCTTCTCAACTCTTCTATCACTCATTTTTTACAGAAATAAGCCCTTAGAGAAAGAAAGACCCCATAATGGGGCTTTTGGAATGGGAATGCACTGTTTGCCTATGTCCCATAAAGTCATCACTCACGTTTCATACCCATTACACATGCACAATGAGAAGGAAAGATTGAAAAAATTAGATTAAGCACATGTGCAATGAAACAATCCAGCCGCTTGGAAAAATGGCACGTTTCTATTTGGGCCGAGTTTGCTAGAGGCCGAGTTTGTCAGGGTCGAGTTTGTCAGGGGCCGAGGTGTCCCGGAATCCCCCAAACAAGATGTGTTAGCTTGCTTGAAAGTTTTAGATGTCATCCTTTTTTTCTTCTTATAGGGAGTGACTACAAGCCTATAACCTTTGGAGGTAAGTTCAGTTTGACTCCATTGGCCCCTGGGATATTTCGCATGCTTCTTTTGTCGTCTGCTGATTTTTTTCAAAAAAATATTTCAGGAATAATATTTGAGTGTCAAACAGATTGGATCTAGAGCAGGCCAAACATTTTGTACGGCCTGATCTGGGTCCAAACTGTTTGCAAAGGTTATCAGCAGACGACACTCAGTAGGCAATGAGTGAGGGTTCGCACAGGCTTGGGAAGAACTTGAATTTGGAGGGCTTGCTTGAATAGTCCTTGAAGATTAATTCTGCCTTGAAAAGTACAGGAAAATCACTCAAAGGCCTTGAAAAATCCTTGAATTTTACTAACTTCTGCAGGACTCTATACTGTTGAAAAGAATCTAAATCAGTATAAAATTGTTGTTCTTTATTTTGTGAAGCATATGCTGCACCAAATAAAAGCACAACAATTTTATACTCATTTGCTATTTCTAATTTCTCCATTATCTCAGTCTTGCATTTCTGAAGTAGAATTTTAACATTTAAATCAGTATTTTTCATAAACTTATTATAGACCTTGAAAACTGTAGGAGAGTATTTTATAGAAATCCTTGAAATGTCCTTGAATTTTACTCAAACTTGTCTATATGAGCCTTGTGAGTTGATGTAAGGTGTAACACAGGACTCTTCTCTCGATGTTCTGCTAAGAAATTTTGTAGATGGGGACAATTGGCCCATGTCAGCATAATATGGTGAAACATTGCCTAAAAGCAAGGGAGACTTGACAAATAAACATTAAAAACAGGTAGAAATGTTTTGCGACGATGTCTTACAAAAGCCATTTTAAGCAAGACATTTTGGAGTTTAATGTTTTAAAACACAGCCTGTCGAGAAGAGTGTTGGAAACTTATGGTTAATCAAACAAGCAGTTAGAGCTTACTAGATTTAAGCAATAATTGTAAACCTTATGATGCCAAGAAGCATCGAGCAAAATGTATACTAGGCCAGTTAGCACAGTCGGTGATGCATCTGACTGAGGAGCCTGGGGTTGCAAGTTTGATCCCGGCTCAGTCCCATTCTGTCGTGGCGATTGATCATGAAATAATTTCTACATTTATTCTCCTCCTTCCGATTGTTGTCAGTTACAAGCGAAAGTATGTGACAAAGTACTGGTTAACCGCTTCATCAAGCTTGCCCAAGGATAAGTGTCATTAGGTGAACTGACAGTCTCGCCTTGACCATAGCTGTTGACTGAGACGTAAAGAATCAAATCAAACAAAGTAAAATATATGAGCCACCACACTTGATTTGGTACTTATCCCAAATGCGCAAACACCTCTAACATATCCAGTTGGGCTCATAGGTTTAGATAAACATATTTTTTGAGCGTAAAATTGAAAATATTTTTTTACCCATCTATTTTAACATATGTTTTGGGTGCTCAAACAAACCGTCTCATTGAGACAGTTTGTTTGAGTACCCACAACATATGTTTCAGTTGAGAAAAAGAAAAATATATTTTGGTACACACTCTTAAATAAAGGCCTGAGGGCTACAGATCTAATTAAACATTTTCTTACCCATCCGTTTTAACATATGTTTTGGGTGCTCCAAAGAACCGTCTCATTGAGACGGTCACGGTTCTTTTGAGTACCCACAACTTATGTTTCGGTCAAGAAACAAGAAAAATGTTTCTTTGGTACACACTCTTTACTTAAGCCCTGAGGGCTACAGATCTGATTTTTTAAAAAGATTTTCTTATCAATCCGTTTTAACATATGTTTTGTGTGCTCAAAAGAACTGTCTCATTGAGACTTTTGAGTACCCATAACATATGTTTCAGTTGAGAAAAAAAGAAAACAACTGTTTTTGGTACACACTCTTCACTAAAGGCCTGGCTGGGCCACAGCCTGAGTCTTAATCTACATCCACTCTTATCTCTGACAACAGCAAAGGCCCCAGCAAGTATGCGCTGCTTACTGATGCGCCTAGTACCAAAATCTTGTGTACTTGTCATTATAATGGAGACAAAAAAAAGAATTGTTGAATTTGGCTGAATTGAAAAAGTTTTTATTTAGAGCATTCTGCAATACTTTTGACCTGCATTAAGCGATAATTGGTCTTGAAAAGCAATTTCTGGTCTTTTTGAGAGTGGACGTTTTACTCAGATTTTACTGTAGGTAAATCAGTAAATGACAGAGGTTCTTGAAGGTTTTATTTTCGAGAATTTTTTCATGAAAATTAACCCTCGTGAAATTTACAAATTAACAGTATTTTTGTTTCAGATGCTGAGGATTATCTAACTCAGACAGTTGCCCCACCCAGAGGCACTGCATCCCGAGACACTTCACCATCATGGGGCACTGGGCCTTCCAGAGATACTGCACCTCCCCGTGGCACAGGGTCTACAAGGGACACTGCACAAGCCTGGGGTGCTGGGTCTTCCAGAGATACTGCACCTACCCTGGGCACTGGGCCATCTAGAGAGTTGCCTTCTTTGGTTGGAGGGACATCAAGAGACATGGCACCGGCCAGAGGAACTGCACCTCCTAGAGGCACTGCACAGACCAGAGGGGCTGCACCACCAAAAGAATCTCCACCACCCAGAGGTGCTGCTCCACCCAGGGCCAGTCCACAGTCACTAGTCCCTAATGTTCCTAAGGTCCCACAGAAACAGTCAGAACTCTTCGAGGGATTCATAAAAGGACAGGAGAATATTCCCCTGATTGGTTAGTATATAAACGCTTTGTACACTAGTTGGCAAAAAGTGAAGAGCCAAATGAAATGCCCCATCATGTGGCATTTCATCAGGGTCTACACTGTTTGTTAAGAAAATAAAGATCTCCAAAGAAAGACATACAATTTTATTTGGAAATTATAAACTGTGACTGCTTAATATTAACAACTTCTAAGGGACCAATATCAAACCAGTATGAAGAATCCATTAGTGCATAAAGGGATCTAAAGTGGGTGAGGAGAAATTCTGTCATATATAGGCATTAAAACTAAAAAGTGAAGATGTGCCTGTTTACACATGAAAGCTGATCAGCTCCTAAGTTCTTCTTATCTGTCTAAAGAGATTCAGTTCAAAGAGCAACGTGAAAAGTGGTCTGACCAGTGTTGTCAAATAACTTTCCACGAATGTGTCACATGCTAGACTTAGTCCTTTGGGGGCGTTTGTCCAATGACTGTGACATTTTGTTTTACATATATAGCTAACCTTAGCACATAGTGCTCAAAGGAGAGCTTTTGCAATCAATCTTGCCCAGAGTCTGCCGTGTATTGTGCATACATTTTTTCTATAAATGGTAATAATTCCTCAACCACACGTCCAATTTTAAAATGATTTCACCCAGAATGACCCATAATCACACCATCCAAAGGTTCTGATGCTTAACCACTTGTGAATTTGAAAAACATCTGTCCTAGGAAAAGAATAGGAAATCTGGGAATGTCAAGCAATAGCATGCATGGGTGAAAGTTTTCAGGATTATTCCTGAATTCAGGTTTTGAGGCTGACTTTCTCTGGAAAGTCAGATTTTCTCTGGAAAGTCAGACTTTCTCTGGAAAGTCAGCCTCAAAATGCTGAATTTAACAGATTATAATACATGTAGCATCTCTCATTTATTTTCAGTTTCTCTAAAGACAATTGACCAGTTAAACTGAAAATTGTTGATATTTAGTAAGCATAATGCAAATTTTGAGATTTGAATTTCTAAAGTTCAGAATTTTTTAATTTAGAACTTTCACCCATGAGCATATGGATTACTACATTTCTAGTATAAATGCAAGGTTAGAAAATTCTCTCGTTATGTCAGATTTAATCTTGCGTAGAATCCGAAAGAAACAAGTTGGGTTTTGTTTTTTTTTAAAAAATAATAATTATGGCAAATGATATAATATGTAATGGTATTTATATCACAAACCTAGGAATACATAGGCTATGTTTTGGTTGAGAAATAAGAAAATTGATGTTTAATTTGCATTCTTAGCTTGAGCCCTGTAAAAATGTTGTATGATATTACTATAGGAATCTCAGGTCTCCAGATAAGAGTGTGTAATTCAAAATAATTTCCTTATTTCTCAACCAACTCATATGTTGTGTGTACACAAATGAACTGTCTCAATGAGACTTTTTGAGCACTCAAAACTTATGTTTAAACTGATGGAAAATGCTAACAATCTTATGCCCAAAAATTTTGTTTATCTGGAGGCCTGGTACTATGATATTCAAGGATTATGCAATTAAGAATATTATTTTTCTCATTTTCCATCCAAAAATGTGTTGAGGGTGCTCAAAAGCACCATCTCAATGAGACGATTCTTTTGAGAACCCAAAATATATGTTAAAACTGATGGGTAAGTAAATATTTGCAATTTTACGCTCAAAAATTTTATTCATATAAACCTGTGTATTTTGTTTTCAGGTTTGGAGTATGTGACAGAGTATTCATCTGGTCTCAAGAGTACACCCCGCTATTCCTGTGACCTGTGTGGGGTCACACCTCATGGTGCTTCTATTGTCAGTCACATCACAGGATTCAAACATAGAATCACACACATGGTGAGTATTCATCAGGCCTCAAGAGTACACCTCGTTATTCCTGTGACCTGTGTGGGGTCACACCTCATGGTGCTTCTATAGTCAGTCACATCACAGGATTCAAACATAGAATCACACACATGGTGAGTATTCATCAGGCCTCAAGAGTACACCTCGTTATTCCTGTGACCTGTGTGGGGTCACACCTCATGGTGCTTCTATAGTCAGTCACATCACAGGATTCAAACATTGAATCACACACATGGTGAGTATTCATCAGGCCTCAAGAGTACACCTCGTTATTCCTGTGACCTGTGTGGGGTCACACCTCATGGTGCTTCTATAGTCAGTCACATCACAGGATTCAAACATAGAATCACACACATGGTGAGTATTCATCAGGCCTCAAGAGTACACCTCGTTATTCCTGTGACCTGTGTGGGGTCACACCTCATGGTGCTTCTATAGTCAGTCACATCACAGGATTCAAACATAGAATCACACACATGGTGAGTATTCATCAGGCCTCAAGAGTACACCTCGTTATTCCTGTGACCTGTATGGGGTCACACCTCATGGTGCTTCTATTGTCAGTCACATCACAGGATTTAAACATAGAATCAAACACGTTGTGAGTATTCATCAGGCCTCAAGAGTACACCTCGTTATTCCTGTGACCTGTGTGGGGTCACACCTCATGGTGCTTCTATTGTCAGTCACATCACAGGATTCAAACATAGAATCACACACATGTTGAGTATTCATCAGGCCTCAAGAGTACACCTCGTTATTCCTGTGACCTGTATGGGGTCACACCTCATGGTGCTTCTATTGTCAGTCACATCACAGGATTCAAACATAGAATCAAACACATGGTGAGTATTCATCAGGCCTCAAGAGTACACCTCGTTATTCCTGTGACCTGTGTGGGATCACACCTCATGGTGCTTCTATTGTCAGTCACATCACAGGATTCAAACATAGAATCAAACACATGGTGAGTATTCATCTGGCCTCAAGAGTACTCCCCGTTATTCCTGTGACCTGTGTGGGGTCACACCTCATGGTGCTTCTATAGTCAGTCACATCACAGGATTCAAACATAGAATCAAACACATGGTGAGTATTCATCTGGCCTCAAGAGTACTCCCCGTTATTCCTGTGACCTGTGTGGGGTCACTCCTCATGGTGCTTCTATAGTCAGTCACATCACAGGATTCAAACATAGAATCAAACACATGGTGAGTATTCATCTGGCCTCAAGAGTACTCCCCGTTATTCCTGTGACCTGTGTGGGGTCACTCCTCATGGTGCTTCTATAGTCAGTCACATCACAGGATTCAAACATAGAATCACACACATGGTGAGTATTCATCAGGCCTCAAGAGTACACCTCGTTATTCCTGTGACCTGTGTGGGGTCACTCCTCATGGTGCTTCTATAGTCAGTCACATCACAGGATTCAAACATAGAATCAAACACATGGTGAGTATTCATCTGGCCTCAAGAGTACTCCCCGTTATTCCTGTGACCTGTGTGGGGTCACTCCTCATGGTGCTTCTATAGTCAGTCACATCACAGGATTCAAACATAGAATCAAACACATGGTGAGTATTCATCTGGCCTCAAGAGTACTCCCCGTTATTCCTGTGACCTGTGTGGGGTCACTCCTCATGGTGCTTCTATAGTCAGTCACATCACAGGATTCAAACATAGAATCAAACACATGGTGAGTATTCATCTGGCCTCAAGAGTACTCCCCGTTATTCCTGTGACCTGTGTGGGGTCACACCTCATGGTGCTTCTATAGTCAGTCACATCACAGGATTCAAACATAGAATCAAACACATGGCGAGTGTGCTGTGGTATGGACTTAGGTTTTCATTATTCCAATCCTATCTGTTGAAGCCCCTACCTATCCTGTTGTGTGTCAGACCATGAGAATTAATCATTATTCCTGGATTCAGGATTTTGAAGCTGAATTTACAAAGGTCTGTGACTATTCATTGGTTGTATTGAAACTCATACACATGGTAATCAAGTGACATTAATGTTAAGTCAAAGTGACTGGAGCGCAGTGGCTCAGTGGTAGAGTGCTTGACTCGAGACCGAAGGGCCGCGGGTTCGAGCCTCACCGGCGTCACTGCGTTGTGGTCCTTGAGCAAGACACATTTATCCTAGCTAAGTACTGGTTCAACCCAGGAAGAACCGTCCCGCATAACTGAAAGATTGTTGAGTGGACGTAAAGAATCAAATCAAACAAACAAACAAACAAAGTCAAAGTGACGTCATCATGTGAATTTGCATCTCAGTATATTCAGGGACTTCTGAATGCTTATTTTAAAATAAAAGTCAATAGTGAGCATGAAAAAGAATCCATTCTTTGTGTGAGAATGGGATAAAAATCCATCCTGCGAGATCACCATTTGTCATTACTCGTTAATTTTAAATTTTGTATTCTTATATAAAGGCCAAGGCCTTTAGTTAAGAGTGCTTAATTAAAAAAATAATTTCATATTTCTCATCCAAAACATATGTAATGGGTACTCAAAAGAACCCTCTCACTGAGACGGTTCTTTTGAGCACCCAAAACATATGTGAAAACTGATTGTTAAGAAAAATTTGACAATTTTGCGCTATTTTTTTTTGTTTCTCTTGGCGTTTGATCTTGACCCAAGTATATGGGTTTGGGTTATTGGGACTCATGACTGCAAATCTTTCTTATATTTTAACAGGAAAAGGCAGATCCTGAGCAGTTTGCAAGAATCACCTCAATGAGTCAGCAGAAATCCTTCTTGACATCACAAGCCTTTAAATATGCTCTCGGTGTTGAACGGCAAGAGGGCAGAAAAATAATCAAAGTTGTGAAGGAGTCGGAAAATGTGGTGAGTATCAGAGTTCAAACCATTTAACTCTTCATTTGCTAGCAGCCATGACCTTGTCGTCTGCTGGTAACCTTTGCAAACAGTTTGGACCCAGATCAGGCCCGACAGAATGTCGGGCCTGTTCTGGATCCAAACTGTTTGACACTGATAGTGTTTTGAAAGATTTTTTTGAAAAAATCAATTTTGAAAAAAATGAAAATTATGATCAAAATTATGAAAAGCATGAAAAATTACCCAGTATGCAAAGTGTTAAGCTGCCGCAAGAATGGCCAAAATTCTGAGTGCATACCTGAAAAATTATTTTCCTATTTCTCAACCAAAACATATGTTGTGGGTACTCAAAAGAACCGTCTCAATGAGACCCAAAACATATGCTAAAAATTATGGGTAAGAAAATATTTACAATTTACACTGAAATTTTTTTTTGTTTATGTAAACCTATGTGGGTCTAAACCCTTGTCATCTGTTCTCACATCTGCTCCTGTACTCTGTTAGCCTATCTTGCAAACACTATGGACCCAGATCAGACTGCTCAGAGTTCATAAGGTTTGCTTCCATGATAAGGTTTTCTCAGGCATCATATATTTCAGGCAAAAACAGGATTTTAGGCTTTCAGAGCTATATTTGGTCTTGGTTGTTTCAATTCCTGATCTTGACCTTTTTATGAGGAGCACCGTGGTTCAGTGGTAGAGTGCTGGACTTGAGATCAAGGGGTTGCGGGTTCGAGCCTCACCAGAGGCACTGCGGTGTGTCCTTGAGCAAGACACTTTATCCTCTGCTTAGTACTGGTTCATCCCAGGAAGACCTGTCCCGACATAACTGAAAACCTGTTGACTGGGACGTCAAGAATTAAAACAAGCAATCAAATGATCATTGTCTTCCTCTCTACTTTTAGACTACAGTAAAACCTGTCTTAAACTGCCACTCAAAAAGAAGACCAAAAATTGGTTTTCAAGACCGATTATTGCCTAATGCAGTTCAAAGGTATTGCAGAATCCTCCAAGAGAGCATTCTGCAATACTTTCGAACTTCATTAAGCTTACCATTTGTCTTTAAGATTTTTGTTTTGTCTATGTTTGAGTAGCCGCTTAAGACAGCTTTTACTGTATATTTGATTTATTCTGTTTAAAAGGACTATTTAAGCTGCAATATAGGCTTTTTAGGCATATACAAGCTTGGTGCGTATGAGGATTGTATGAATAAACATAGCAGACGTAATAAGCAGGCAACATTCTCAGGACAAAAAACATTGGCAGGATAAGGGTTAATATTCTCAGAATTGGCAAAACTATTAGAACCATAGAACGACAAGACACACTAAATATCATGTGGATTCAGTGAAGACTTTGATCAGACTGGGCATCAGCCCAGTCTGATCAGTCTTCACTGTTTCCATGAAGAAACCATGGACCCTTAGTCACCCATCGAGTGGTTATCCCAACTCAGGACAATCAGTGTGATTAAGAGAATCCTTCATATGTATTGTTGTTGGACAAGTAAATCTCACCTGAGGACCAGAATAATGTGTTAGAAACCAGGCTCTGTATAGTTTCTGACAAAATTATTTGGGTTCCGAGAGTGAAAATATATCGCTCAGCCAAAATTGATGAGAAATTATGAATTTTCATAGAGAAATGTTAGCAAAATTTTTATCAAAATAATATTTTCCTATGAGATTTTTATAATATAAAGTCAATTTCAGTGAGATTTTTGACAGAATAATGAGCAAATTTCTCATATCACCCAAAAATAATCCATGGTATTAAGGGTCAGCATATGGACTGATGTACATTCTTTTTGCAGAAACCCCGACTGTCGTTTGACATTCAAGAAGAAGAGAAACGTGAGAAGGAGATGGAGCAGAATGCCGACCTTTTTTCAAGAATTTCTGCCTACAAACAGAAGATGCAAGACATAGAAGTCAAACAAAAAGGTAATAACGTAAAGTTTGAGCGTAATGTTTAAAAAAAAAAATCTTACCCATCAGTTTTAACATTTGCCTACAAACAGAAAAGGTAAGTGTTAGAAGTCAAACAAAAAGGTAATAGATCTAATGTACAGGTTTAGAGAATAAAATTTTTGAGTGTAAAATTATGAATAGTTTCTTATCCATCAACTTTAACATATGGTTGAGGTATCCAAAAGAACCGTCTCATCGAGACAGGACTGAAAAATTGTTGACTGGGGCGTAAAGCATCAACACGAACAACATTATTTTGAAAAGTCAGCAGACGACAACAAAAGCACGAAAAATTACCCAGCATGCAAAGAGTTAAAATGCAAGATAGGCACAGGTATGGAAATAGGGGGCTTTCTTGAAAAGTCTTTGAATATGAGTTAAAATATGCCTTGAATAGGACTGGCAAAAAAGAATTAGAGGACTTTAAATGTGCTTGAATTGTAATTTCTGAGATTTTGGTACTTATTGGGCCACCGCATCCTAACATTCTTGACAGAGCCAATACTGCTCCCACACCCTAAAAAGGGATATACGGTAAATGTTCTAAAATTTCGAAAATAAGTTGTCTGCCAAAGAAGGCCTAAACAGACAGAAGACATAAGGTGCATCAAATAGTGACAGAACATTTTCATATCAACTCCGGCATGACTGCATTATTGATTTTTTTTTCTTAACCAAAACATAAGTTGTGGGTATTCAAAAGAACTGTATCATTGCTCAAATTGACAATGAGACGGTTCTTTTAAGCACTCACAGCAAATGTTAAACCAATGTATAAGAAAATATTCACAATTTTTACTACAAATTTTTATGAACCTATGTGTTAGTAACTATTATTTAACTTTTTGCCCCCTGGGAAATTTTTCCAGCTTTTTTGTTGTCTGTTGATTTTTTTTTAAATCAACCTTCGATAAATTCTTTTAGGAATATGATCAGAGTGTGAAACAATTTGGATCCAGATCAGGCCCATTACTCTGTGGGGCCTGATCTGGTTCCAAACTGTTTGCAAAAATTATCAGCAGATGACACTACGAAATAAAGAGCTGAAAACTGATATAGGTGCAAACAGAAAGTGCTTAGTTACACACATTTTTAGGACTTTTAATTTATTTTATCATATTCTATATTTCAGAAAAAGAAGAAATTGAGCAACCTAAGCAGATTGGAAAGGTATGTCTTGTTTCGGATGAGTAAAATTGATTTTGACCATCTAAGCACCAATCGTGACTGCAACAGACAATGAATTTTGTTACAACTGTTTTTAGTGAGCAAATGACCGGAGGTTAGGCATTTAAATAAGAAATGCTATTTCTAATGTGAGAGCTGCCATGAGGGTGGTCATGAAGTACCTGTCTGATCAATTCTAGTCACGCACCAATGTCAAAATCACTTTCCGCTCTTTTCGCATTAGAATGTCTCTGTCTGAGTTAGCTTAAACTGCGCATTGCCAAAAATGTGTAGTGACCAGAATTGTTTGTTTTGTTGCTTTACCTCCCAAGTCAACAGCTATGGTCATTGCGGGACGGTCAGTTCACCTAACCACACTTTTTCCTGGGCAGGCTTGAACAAGCGGTTAACCAGTAAAAAGTGTGCACATACTTTTTACTGGTTAACCGCTTGTTCAAGCCTGCCCAGGAAAAAGTGTGGTTAGGTGAACTGACCGTCCCGCAATGACCATAGCTGTTGACTTGGGGCGTAAAGCAACAAAACAAACAATTCTGGTCACTACACATTTTTGGCAATGCGCAGTTTAAGCTAACTCAGACAGAGACATTCTAATGCGAAAAGAGCGGAAAGTGATTTTGACATTGGTGCGTGATTTATCAGCACATGGAAACAAACATTAAAGTAGATTTTGGCAAATATACTTGTTTCTTGACTTTTAATATACAAGCGAGCTATCCCTGGATAAAATCACAGATATTCTTTTTAGGTGTGCTTAATTTCCCTATCTTACATGTACACTCATGATGTAGTTAAAGTAAAACCTTGAAAATTCGAACTTCGATTTTTTAAAAAACTGGCTTATTTGAAATCATGATCTGTTGTGATAACTGTCTTCTTGAGATGTTTCTTTTACACGCCCAAAACTTATGCTTGATTGAAAAATCATTTTGTTTGTAATACTGTATGTCTTTTATGTGTTCTTCCCTTTCGAACTACTGATAAATCAAAATAAAACCTCTAGTCCCGAGGACTTCAAATTTATGAGATTCGACTGTATATTCTTATACTTGCCTGTTGTTATATTGCAGGACGTAGACATTTCTTCAGATCCAGTGAAGAAGGCCTTGGAAAATCTCAGACAGAGGCTCACAACGACTAAAGAACCTCTCTTAGGTATAACATATTTTATTAGCGTTGCTTTACTTTTAATAATTGTACATTATAATTAACCCTTAACCCTTTCCTTCATGAATATTCATGCTAGGCTCCACCCACTTTGAATAATTATATAAATAATTTTTCATGCTGGTACGTAGAACAAAGAAATTATTTGTCAGGTCCACTAGTGTAGGATCAGATATATCATATTTCTATAAGCAAATAGAGTAGACCCTGCTCTGGATCTGCTCTGTTTGCAAAAGAGTTGAAAGGAGTCTCTATGAGGTAAAGGGTTTAAGTGTCAAGCACATCAAAAGTTGTCTGCCTGTGTTGTCTGCTTTGTTTGATTTGATTCTTTAATCATTCTTAATTTTTCAGTTATCTATGGATGGGTCTTCCTGGGTTGAACCAGTACTAAGCAAGGATAAATGTGTCTTGCTAAAGGACACAACAGAGTGACTTTGGTGAGGCTCAAACCAGGGGCCCCTTGGTCTCAAGTCCAGCACTTTACCACTTAGCCACTGTGCTCCCTTTGTGTCGTCTGCTGAAATGTTTTAGTAACTTTTTGACAAACAGTGTGGACCCAAATCAGTGGATCCAAATCAGACTACGTCTATAGGAGAAATCTGGTCTGGTGCCACACAGTTTGCCCCCATACTTAAATAAGTTACTAATGTTAGCAATTGTATGCAGCAGACAACTTAGCTACCGGTGGAGTCACTGTGTTGTGTCCTTGAGCAAGACACTTTATCTACTGCTTAGCACTGGTTCAACCCAGGAAGATCAGTCCCAACATGACTGAAAAATTGTTGACGGGGACTAAAGAATCTAAAGAAACAAACAAACAAAAAAGTAGATAACTTAAGAAGATGGCATTTTTAGATGAATTTTTGCAGATGCTCTAAGGGTTAAAAGCCAATTGTTGACAAGTTTAATCATCAGTTTCATGTACACATTTATCTGAACCTATTAAACCTTTCATTTTGTTGAAATTTCTAAAACCCTATAAAATCTATAAAAATTGATATGATTTTCTGAAGTTCAGGATTTTGAAAGTTTTAACTTGCACACATGTAAACATTTCAAGTTGGTAATACTTTCAGGGCTTGACTTCATCACAGAAAAACCTGATTCTACAAAGCCAGGTCAATTGTATTTGGCCTGCTCACTCTGTACTAACAGTTTCCATAGTAACAACTTTTACGGACATTTAATTGGTCTTGCACACAGGATGGCATATATGGTAAGTAAGCTTGTCCAGGTTGGTCTTGCTCACAGAATAGTATGTACGATATTAACATTGTCTGGGTATGTTCCGTTCGTAAGATAGATAAGAACGGTTGCAAACAAAAAATATAAACTAATACAGGTAATGGTTGCTTTATACAGATATGTATCCTCTACTGTCTTTACCTGTTATGATATATTTACGGTTATTTACCCATTACTATGAAAAATGGTATACTCCTATTATCATGCATATTTGAATCAAAAGTACAGGGTGTGATGCATGTTTTGATTGGAAAGTACACTGGATACCAAAAACCCACAGGATATCACATTGGATTTGTACACAGGATATCAAAAAATCCACATGATATCACATTGGATTTGTACACAGGATATCAAAAAATCCACTTGATATCACATTGGATTTGTACACAGGATATCGTTTGAATTTTAGTCAAATTTCCGCTAATTTTCCCAATTCCAAGAGCCCTGGTGGGAGCGCAGTGGCTCAGTGGTAGAGTGCTTGACTCGAGACCGAAGGGCCGCGGGTTCCAGCCTCACCGGCGTCACTGCGTAGTGGTCCTTGAGCAAGACACATTATACCCCCTGCAAACTTTGTTTGTAGTGGGTATTCTGTTTTCACGTTGTCCGTGCGTGCGTGTGTGCGTCCGTCCGTCTGTCCGTCCGTCCGTCCGTAACGTTTTGTTTTTTTAATATCTTGAAGAGTCATTGCTGGATTTTCATCAAACCTTGCAAACATGTTCATATATGCAAGACAAATACTTTAGACAAAAAAATTAGGGCTAGGGGCCAATTCTATTAGAGTTATTTCCCTTTGTAGTTCTGAATGGCTTTTAATATAGGGTTTTATGCTTATGCTATTATAGGCCATACACGGGCCGATGAACTCCTACCACAGCTTTTGATGGAACACTTTGATACTTTTCCTATACAATGTAAACACATTGAATATATGCATGAAGGAGTTTACTTCAGAAAAAATATTTTTTGACAAAATGAAAGCTGTGAAAACTTAGACAATTTTTCCCTAATAAGGCTTTTGTATATGCATAGACGGTGCCTTCATGGGCCGATCAACTACTACCACCACTTCTGATGGAGCAATTTGATACTTTGCCTATACAATGTAGACACATTGAACATATGCATGAAGAAGTTTGGTTCAGAAAAAATAATTTTTGACAAAATGACAGCTGTGAGAACTTAGACAATTTTACCCTAATAGGGCTTTTGTATATGCATAGATGGTGCCTTCATGGGCCGATCAACTCCTAGTACAGCTTTTGATGGAACAATTTGATACTTTGCCTATACAATGTGGACACATTGAACATATGCATGAAGGAGTTTGGCTCAGAAAAAATAATTTTTGACAATATGACAGCTGTGAGAACTTAGACAATTTTTCCCTAATAAGGCTTCTGTATATGCATAGATGGTGCCTTCATGGGCCGATCAAATCCTACCACAGCTTTTAATGTAGCAATTTGATACTTTTCCTATACAATAAAGACACATTGAACATATGCATGAAGGAGTCTGGTTGAAAAAAAAAATTGACAAAATGACAGCTATTAGAACTTAGACAATTATTACCTTATATGACTTTTGTATATGCATGGATAGTGCCTTTATGGGCCGCTCAACTCCTACCACAGCTTTTGATGGAGCAATTTAATACTTTGTGGATACAATGTAGACACATTGAACATATGCATGAAGGAGTATAATTTTTGTTTGCACAGATTCTGCTGAAATCTTCTTTTCAAAACTTCGGTCTGCTGGTTTGAACTATAACTTGCCAAGTTTTTTCACTGAATCTTACTGTGCGGGGGGTATCTAATAAGCATTGCTTATTGACTTTTTTCATTTATCCTAGCTTAGTACTGGTTCAACCCAGGAAGACCTGTCCCTGTTTAACTGAAATATTGTTGATGGGACGTAAAGAATCAAATCAAACAAACAAACAAAAAGAGCACTGGCCCCAGTCCGAAAAAAGAAAGTGAGAGTCTTGTTTGCAGCATTCTTGTTGCAGCCTTGTGACAAAACCCCAGGCAACCAGAAGTTGTTTCATGACTGACTTGTGGTCTTGCTAACACAAATGTAAATCTGGAATGACAGCAACCCTAGTATGATAACATGCACGGATCAAGAGGGCGACAGGGGGTCCTGACCCCCCCCCCCCCCCCCCCCCCAATACTGGTCTGAATACCCTGAAAAATCACAAAGCTACCAAACCAGCATTCAATGTTGGGTCATCATCGGCCTGCCAGTAAAATGCCATTTAAATGGCATTTTGCTGGCAGGCCTATGATGGTCTGCTTAAAGTGTTACTTTGATCCTGTCTCCCTTCATCAACTAAGTAAAGAAAAAACATAAAAGAAAAAAAAAATGTCAGCGTTGGACACCCTCTGACAAAACTTTCTGGATCTGAGCATGGATAACATGCAAAATCTTTTGCTGATAAAGTTGGCATCTCCAGGCTTCCTTGCTGCAATATAGTGACCTCAAATTGTCCGAAAATTTACAAAGAAAATGAATATGCCAAAATTCTGTTTGCAATGTTGTAACAGCCATATGTATGTTTGTGTCCACTCGACAATTAAGGTGCCCCAGCTTAAAGCATTTTTGGACAGACTGATGAAGCTAGGGATTGAACCTGCAGCCCCAAGTTGACAAGGTGAGTGGTTTATCGACTGCACCAATATGGCTCAACGACAAACTTGTACCGTTACTAACAATTCATAAGATGGGCCTGGACTTGAGAAAACCTGTCTTCAGTGGTTTGCGAATAACATAGGTGCAGACCAGCCTGCGCATAGGCGCAGTCTGATCAGCGCCTTTGTTATTCGCTTTTTGGAAAGTATCATATCTAGGCTTGCTACAAGCGAAATTTCAAATGTCTAGATAGTCTGTGTAGCTGAGGAGACTTTTTCGAAAACCCTGATAATGGTGACCTTGCAGCATCAAACCCAGCTGAAATGCATGATTGAAAGTTTTCAGGATTATTCTTGATTTTGTGATTTTTAGACTGACTTTCTGAAGAAAATCAGCGTCAAATACTGAATTAGTCATATATGATAATAGCATGTCTGATTCAGGCTTTGATTATCTAAGGATACTCAACCATATAAATTGAAATTTTTCATATTTTATAGGCATACTGAAAGCTTAAAAAAGTTAAAAATTCTCTGAAGTTCAGTATTTGGAAAAGGCTTTAAGATTAGGGTAATTAAATTTCTCAACTAAAACCAATGTTGTAGGTACTCAAAAGAACTGGCTCAACACATGTAATGGGTACTCAAAAGAACCGGCTCAGTGAGATGGTTCTTTTGAGCACCTACAACATATATTTATTCAGATAGAAAATACTCGCAATTTTATACCTTTTGACATGTTTTATGTCTTTCAGAAACGGCGACATTACGATCTCTACATGGCCTGTAATAAAATTATCCTGAAGCACAAGCAGAGACAGTTTGCAGAAGCACGAGGTAGAGAACTAGTCAAGAAGGATGGAGCCGGGACCCTACGGATTGGGCAAGAAATTATTACTGGTATGTTCTACTCTGCCCATCACCTCCTCACTGTCTATCTCTGTCTGTCTGTCTGTCTGTCTGTCTGTTTCTCTCTCTGTCTCTATCTCTGACATGTAACACTAATATTCCAAAAACCCTGTCCACAATCAAATACTTTACTGAAATTTTTGCAGGCTCTCTGAGGTAGGGAAAGCTAACTTCCAGTCTGTAAAGCAAATAATGACCATGTGTACAGTAAAAACGGTCTTTAGCGGCCACTCAAAAATTTACTAAACAAATATCTTAATGACAGATGGTAGCTTAATGAAGGTCAACGTTTGAACTGCATTAAGCGATAATTGGTATGAAAAAATATTTGTTGGTCTTCTTTTTGAGTGGCCGCCTCAGACAGGTTTTCTCTGTGTTGAAGAAAGAGCTGAGATGACTAAAATACTGTTGAATTAGTTTCATATGTGCAAAAATTCAAATGCAATTATAATTGCACCTACTAATACTAAATGAAGTTATACCTTAGGGTCACAGGGAATGCAGTGGCTCAGTGGTAGAGTGCTTGACTCGAGACCGAAGGGCAGCGGGTTCGAGCCTCACCGGTGTCACTGCGTTGTGTCCTTGAGCAAGACACATTAATCCTAGCTTAGTACTAGTTCAACCCAGGAAGACCCGTCCCTTTATAACTGATATATTGCTGATGGGACGTAAAGAATCAAATTAAACAAACAAAACCTTAGGGTCAGAAACTAACAGATCAGGTTGGAATGAAGATTCATAAATCTTTGCAAGATGGGGAGTTTTCATGCTTATGTCGGCGTCTGCCAACTCATTTCAAGATTAACTTTTTCAAAAATTCTTTCATGGAAGCTGTCAGAATGTCCAACAGTTTGGATCCAGATCAGGACCCACATTCTGTCCAAACTGTTTGCAAAGGTAATAAGCAGACATCAGAAGTAGTTGCTAGCAAGGAAAGATTTAACCCTTAAAGTGCCAAGAAAAAGATGCATCTGAAAATGTCAATTGCTGAAGTTGTCTGCTGCAAATAATTGCCTAGCATTACTTACAAATTAAGTATTGAAGCAAACAGTGTGGACCCAGAACAGACTGCTCCTGGAGCAGTCTGATCTGGGTCCACACTGTTTGCCATAGAGGCTTCTTAAACATTTCAGGAGATTAGAAAAGCAGACGTAACGAGGACGACCATAAATCTTGAATGGGTTCGAAATTCAGCAAGATTGGACCAAGGATTTATGAGTTTGCTGCCCTTGAGCGTCTGGAAAGATCCCCATAGACTTATAATGGGTGAAATGTTGTGACCACTCTAGTACCTTCATTTTTGGATGGATCTTCTTCATTCTTGCAGATAACAAGACCAACCATAAAAGCTCGCGTGAGTTTGAATTTCGGCAAAATTCTCTCACTGACTTCGCAGTTAGCTGCCCTTGAGCGTCATAAAAATTAATGAAAAATGTTGTGACCACTCTAGCTTCTTCATTTTTGATTGGATCTTCTTCATTCTTGCAGGCAACAAGGAAACCCATAATATCTCAGATGGGTTCGAAATTCAGCAGGATCCGACTAGGGACATATAAGTTACCTGTCCTTGAGCATTTGGAAAAATCCCCATAGACTTATAATGGGAGAATTGTTGTGACCACTTTAGTGCTTTCAATTTTGAATGGATCTTCTTCATTCTTGCATACAATAAAAACAACTATTAAAGCTTGGATGAGTTTGAATTTCGGCAAGATTCTACTACTGACTTCGGATTTAGCTGCCCTTGAGCGTCAGAAAAATTAACGAATAATGTTTTGACCACTCTAGCTCCTTCATTTTTGATTGGATCTTCTTCATTCTTGCAGGCAACAAGTAAACCCATAATATATCAGATGGGTTCGATATTCAGCAGGATCCGACCAGGGACTTTTGAGTTACCTGCCCTTGAGTGTTTGGAAAAATCCCTATAGACTTATAATGGGAGAAATGTTGTGACCACTCTAGTGCTTTCAATTTTGAATGGATCTTCTTCATTCTTGCATACAATAAAAACAACTATTAAAGCTTGTATGAGTTTGAATTTCGTCAAGATCCCATCACCTACTTTGGAGTTAGCTCCCCTTGAGCATCTTAAAAATTGATGGATGATATTGTGACAGCTCTAGCGTCTACATTTTTGGCTCTTCTTCATTCTTTTATTTAACAAGGACAAACATAAAAGCTTGGATGAGTTTGAAATTCTGCAGGATCAGTCTCAGACCAAGGACTTATTAGGTAGCTGCCCTTGAGCATCTGGAAAAATCCCCATAAACTTATAATGGGAGAATTGTTGTGACCACTCTAGTGCTTTCAATTTCAAAAGGATCTTCTTTATTTTTGCAGATAAGAAGGACAACTATAAAAGCTTGAATGAGTTTGAATTTCGTCAAGATCCCATCACCTATTATGGAGTTAGCAACCCATGATCATCTTAAAAATTGATGGATAATGATGTGATCACTCTAGCACCTTCATTTTTGATTTGGTCTTCTTCATTTTTGCAGGTTACAAGGACAACTATAAAATCTTCGATGAGTTTGAACCTTGAATAGAACTTACCTCAGACTGTTGAGTTAACTGTCCTTGAGTGTTAAAAAAATCTGCATGGACTTACAATGGGAGATCTTTTGTGACCACTCTAGCACCCTCATTTTTGAATGGATCTTCCTCAGTCTTGCAGGTATTAATGACACCCATAAAATTTTTATCAATGAGTTAGATTATCAGCCACACCCAACCACCAATTACAGTGTTAGCTGCACTTGAGCATCTAAATTATAGCTGTATTACGTTGTGACCACTCTAGCACCTTCATTTTTCATTTGATTTTTTTCATCCTTGTAGGTTATCAGGACATACATTAAAGATTGGATTAGTCAGAACCCATCACTGACTACAGAGTTAGCTGCCCTTGAGCATCTGAAAATACACTTTCACCATTTTTATTCAGATCTTTTTGAAAATTGCAGATAACCAGGACTGGCATAATATCTTTTGTTTTTAATAAGTTCCTGGTCACTGTTTCAAGTTCAGTGTTACCTGCCTTTGAGCATCATCAATTATGATATCTCTAAACATTATGCTGGCTCCCAGGTGAGCGATCGTCGCCCATTGGGCTACTTGTAAGAAAAGCCTATACTTGTAAAGGGACTGTACTCCACCAATATATTATATGCTGACTCATTGTATGTTTGTATTTGTTACAGTTGCTGACAGTGTGGGACAAAATAGCAACAAAACTAAGTCTCCAACCAAGAATCCACCCACAACCAAAGGCCAACGAGCTTCAGCAGACGTAAGTATAAAAAAATCAAAGTTTTAGCTTTCCACACTTAAGCAGTACATTGTAGCATTGTTATACTGCAGACCAAAATGGCCGGTTAAGCAAACAAAATTTTGACGTAAAATTGTGATTATTTCTTATCCATCAGCGGGTGCTCAAAAGAACCATCTCAATGAGATGGTTCTTTTGAGTACCTACAACATATGTTTTGGTTGAGAAATAAGGTAATTAAATTTCAGTTGCAAGCTCTTATCTGGGGACCTGAATCTCATATTTACATTTCCTTTGGGAGGCTTTAAATGTACTTTTAGTTGAGATGTCATTCATATCGTCATGAAAGGATCAATTTAAGCCATTCCCACATATGGGCCATTTTGGCGGACCAATGTCAATGCCATTCAATTAGGTTATTTTATTTACTAACGTTTGTGTGAAGTTGAACTCAGATTGCTTGGAAATTTTGCATTTTGACTGTTCCAAATCCTCCGTTATGGAAAACCAGCCAAGATAGATGAAAATTGAGACTTAGCTGATAGTATAAATGTAAATGTAAGAAATAAATTCAATTTCTGGGCTGTTCATGGAATCATGAACACATGGGCTCTCTTGCAAAGCTTAGGTGAAGCCCTTTGGGATCTTACTTAGCAAGAGGCCCAATGTGTTCATGAGTCCTTGAACAGAACAAGAACAAAAATTGAATTTATTTTTAAAATAGCACTGCTTTTAAAGAAACGGTCTGATCACTAGAAACCCTTTGTACAAATGGCTTAAAGAGTCAATGACTGTTCAGGACTTTAGTTCAGAGTGAGTAACGAAAATTTATTTTTCTTATTTCTGAACCAAAACATATGTTGTGGGTCCTCAAAAGAACCGTCTCAATGAGACGGTTCTATTGAGCACCCCAAACATATGTTAAAATTGATGGGTAAGAAAATATTTACAATTTATGCTGAAATTTTTTGTTTATCTAAACCTGTGACTGTTGGTAATATCCAAAGGTTGTGGTTGGCTTTGGACTGTTCAGCCTGGGTAGCTCTTATTGGATTGCAAACATATTTTTTCTCAGAAATCAGAGGGCCAATTGAACTTGAATTTTACATGGAACATGCTTTAGATGAGACAAACTTAATACGACTGCATTGTTCATGTCCAGGGCTGTGGGAATACCATGCTCGACTTGTCTGACCTGGTCCCATTTCATTCAGGACAAGTTGAAAATTTCTATTTATTTGCCCTTGGGCAATTACAAATGTATAAAGTTAATGAAATTTTGTATTTCATGTTTTTATTAATTATTATGAGTTCACATGTTGCATTGAAAACAGTGTTGATCCTGATCAGCTGGCTTCTTCAGAAGCCAGCGGATCTGGATCTACAATGTTTACAAGAGAGTTGATATCTGGTTTCATACTGTTTTCCAAAGTGTAAATTGTTTAAGCTCAGAAAGGTATATGCTAATCTGTGCTATCGGACAAGCAAAAAAAAAATTGGACAAGTACATTATGGCCATTTACTTGTCCCTGGACAAGAAGAAAACTTTACTATTTCCACACCCCTGGATTGTTACATGAGGAAAATGTCTTCCATGCCACATTAAAAATTGTAGTCTCCTGAACTAGTTGGCCAAATTGCCTTTCATCTTGGTGTGTAACATTTGGGAATGTCCAATTCATGATCCTAGGTTGATCTTTACTTTTTAAACAATTATATTATTATAATTAATTCTCTGCGTCACTGCAATGTGGTCCTTGAGCAAGACACATTTATCCTAACTTAGTACTGGTTCAACTCAGGAAGACCCGTCCCTGTGTAACTGAAAGATTGTTGATGGGACGTAAAGAATCAAATCAAACAAAAATAATTAATTCTTTGCCTACTGGCAGTGCAGCTGATCTTTGCAAACTGTTTGGACCCAGATCAGGCCCAACAAAATGTTGGGCCTGATCTGGATCCAAACTGTTTGACACTGATAGTGTTCCTGAAAGAACTTTTTGAAAAAAAAATAATTTGGAAAAAGTCAGCAGAGGACCAAAATATTGTTAAAGGTTATATTTACCAGGTTGTTGACATGGAGCTGGATACTGAAGCTACAGCATCTGGCATAATAGAGGCTGCCGATGTTGGACCTCTGGTGGAAGACAGTAGCAAAGCTAAGTTGTTTGATATGGTGAAAGACCTAGAAGATGAACCGTTAGTAGGTAAGATCATTTGTTAGTGCTTATCACAAATGTAACAAGCTTTTTCATTGACTAGAAAGGCATCACGTGGAGGTCGCTATTCTGTGATAGATGCAGGAGCAGGCACTATCACATTATATGGACTGGCCCATACCACTTTATAGTGCCCGCTACGGAGTTGACCGGAAAAGTGTTATGGAAAATGACGATTAATCACAAATGTAACAGGCTTTTTCATTTTTGTTCAAAGGATGTGTGTTTTTCGTCTGCATTAAGTCCTTGTGTAAAGAAACATGGACATATAGCAAATTTACTGTTAAATCCTAATTATTTGGACCAATATGTTTGGACAAACAGTGCCTACCAAAATCAGACTGCTCCAGATAGATGCAGTCTAATGTGAGTCTACACTGTGCATCTTTTGTGATTTTTACCGTAAAATTGGGAGTGAATTTTGCAGTTTTCACATGTTATTCTAAAGGACAGGACAGTGATCTGTGTAAATATTAAATTCATTTTAACATTTCATCAAATTTTTCATAATCGTTATTTGTTAATAAATTTTCAATTTATGTGATAGTTGTTCAATGCACTAAAAGCAATAGAAACCTAAGCTGAGGGCACTATCAAAGTTTATGGACTGCCCTTGGGCCAAGGCCTGGACTGCCAGCAAGGGCCATATCATCCTGGCGGTCCAGGCCCTGGCCCTCGGGCAGTCCATAAACCTTGATAGTGCCCTCAGCTTAGGTTACTATTGCTCAAGAAATTGGTTCTGACAATGAGGTCTTGAAGAGGCTAAATTAATCCTGAGTCTTCTGGGAGAAATAAAGAGAACAGAGTCCTAGGACCAGGAGTTCAGAAGAATTAGAGTTCAGGATTATTCCTGAATTCAGGATTTTAAGGCTGACTTTCCCATAGAAAGTCAGCCTCAAAGTGCTGAATTCTGCAGATAATACTAGCTTTTCTGATTTAGTTTCAGTTTCAGTTTATCTAAAGGCTTTTGACAATTTAACTTGAAATTTTTAATATTTTTGAGGCATAAAGCAAGTTTTAAATTCTGATTATCTAAAGTTCAGGATTTTGGAATTTTTGAACTTTCACCCATGATTTCGGTTGAGCCTTCGGGAGTTCCCGTCATATAATAAAACACACAAATCATAAACCCTCCCAGCCCAGTACTGGTTACTACCCATGGAAAAGCCACAAAAAGTTTTTTGAAGGACTAGATAAGGAAACTTTTCGCTCATAAAATTGTAGTTTTTTCTTACCCATCAATTTAAATATATAATTTGTGTTCTCTAAAGAACCATCTCATTGAGAGGGTTGTTTTGTGTACCCACAACATATGTTTTACGTAGAGAATTAAGAACTATAATTTTCAATTACACACCCTTATCTGGATTTGTACCCACTTAACTTACAGGATTCCAACTATTAGCATGTACTTGCAGTCAGAGATCAGAACAGTGGGAATGGGAGTGTAGTGGCTCAGCGGTAGAGTGCGTGACTTGGGACCAAGGGGCCGGGGGTTCGAGCCTCATTGTGTTGTGTATGGGAGCGCAGTGGCTTAGTGGTAGAGTGCTTGACTCAAGACCTAGGAGTCGCCGGTTTGAGCCTCACGGGCATCACTGCTCCTAGCCTAGTACTGGTTCAACCCAGGAAGACCTGTCCCTACATAACTGAAAGATTGTTGTTGGGACGTAAAGAATCAAATCAAACAAAAACTGCATTGTGTCCTTGAGCATGACACATTAATCCTAGCTTAGTACTGGTTCAACACAGGAAGACCCATCCCCACATTACTGAAAGATTGTTGATGGGAGTAAAGAATCAAATCAATCAAAACAAACAAAAGAACAGTGGGGATTCTGATCAGCTGGCTTCTCAGGAGCCAGTTTATTTGGATCTACAGTGCTTTCAAAACAGGATAAATCTGTGTTAGTATGGTATGATTAAATGTTTGCTTTATTTTTTAGTATTAACTCTTTACCTACAGTAGTGCCATCTGCTGATAACCTTTGCAAACATTTTGAACCCAGACCAGGCCCCAAAGGTTATAAAACTTTTTCCATGCTAAACTCAGCTGAGCATGCAATTTATCCTGCTCATAAATGTTAAAATGCCAACAGTTGTTGGCATTTTAACATTTATCAGCATGATAAATACAACATCTGAGAGGCTTAAAGCAATAAACTTCTTCATTTGTCTGTATTTTAATTTTATAAGCAGTAAAAAGTTCATGCTCATTTGAGTTGAGTATGAAAAAAAGTTTTATAACCTCGGGGCTAGGTTTGACAAAATATCTGACCCAATGTGAATCTAAACTGTGTGACAATTTTGAAAGAATTTTCAAAAAAAAATTATTTGAAAAAACAACAACAGCTGACAGCAAAAAAGCATGCTTAAGTTCACAGTAGGCATAGACATGGGTAGGAAACTTCATAAACAGAGCTGCCTGCTCTGAAAAAAGAATCTGATATGAGAGTCTATACGTTCTGTATATGGAGGCTGAAAAATCGCCTAAAAACCATGTTTTCCATGCAGTGCTTTTGTGGTGTAAAATAGCAAAAAAGGAGAATGTATTGCTTTGCTCTGGTCTTTTAACTTCTTATCTAAGCTGATGGGAACTGCAAATTGTGTACGGTTTTGTCTGAATCCTTTCACAATGAAAGCAATTTCAGATAAAACCGTACACATATTGCAGCTCACACCAGCTTGGATTAGAAGTTGAAAGACCAAAGTGGAGTGCTACTTTCTCCTTTTTTCACTTTTTTACACCATAAAAAATTTTTTTAGGCAATTTTTTTCAGCCTCCATATACAGAGCCAGTGGCTCTGTTTATGAAGTTTCCTACCCCTGATAGAGTGAAGAAGAAAGTCTTAGCATAATTTTCAACATGTAAAATTATTACAGGTTTACGATATGTGACAGAGACTCAGAGTTACAATAGCTATGATCCTCCGAAGTATAAATGTGGACTGTGTACTGTTGAGGTTTCCAAACCGTTCATTAAGACACACTTGACTGGACACCAGCATAGGATTGCATATATTGTAAGTCAAAGGCTTAAAGTGCCACCTACATTTTGCAGCAGACAACAATTTCAAATTTTGCTGCTTTTTCAAAAAAAAACAAATAAGGCATGATATTTAGGCATGATATTTCATGAGAATTGTCTGCTTGGCAGATAACTCTCATGAAATATCATACCTTATTTTTTTGGAAAATTAGAAAAGATGTCCCAAAATTTGTTGTCTGCTGCAGTCGTGATTGGCGCTAAGAGTTAACACTTTCCTTCCTAGTGGCAACTTTTTTGTTGCTGATCTTTGGACCCAGATCAGGCTCTGAGGTAATAAAGCATTTTTCATGCTCAACTCAACTGAGCATGAAGTGTCAACTGCATATAAAAACTGAAATACTGACACATGATGAAGTTTCTTGTTTTAAATCTCTCAGATGTTGTGTTTATCATGCTAAGAAATGTTGAGATGCCAGCCATTGTTGGCATTTTAACATTTATGAGTTGGATAAATTTTGTGCTCACCTGAGTTGAGCATGGAAAAAGTTTGATAACCTCGGGGCCAGGACCAACTGTTTTACGCCCACAAACCCATCTCCTTAATAGCTGTGTTGTGAAGAAAAGGGACATGTTTCCTATGAATGAGATGGAACTTAAATTCAATAAAATTGTTATTTTTTTTCTTGTCAGTAGAAAATTTTAGAATTCCATTCAGATATTCAAGATGACTGCCATCTCTGGATTCTTCAAACGACATCTCCAGAATCCATTGTCTGCGCAGGGGCGATACTAAAGAATCAACCTGTCTGCTAAGGCACATCACGACTGAAAAGTCAGGTTTGTATCAATATGCGATGTGCATTACCCGAAACACTATGTTAAAAAGTAACAAGCACTGAATGGCTATAAAAATCCTTTAATGGAGACATCAAGTAACCTTTAGAAGCTAAAAGATAACAATGTTTGGTATTACAGTATTTAGCGAAACAATGATAAGATTTTCTACACTAAAACATTTTTGGGTCAAAAAAGTGGTTTCAGTGGCTTGTGATGAATTAGATTGATAACAAGTTTGAATCAACTATTCAGTTGGATCACATGATTTGATGACACATTCGGTAAACAAATATGTCACATGTACCCACAATGCTCAAATCAGACAGGTTAGTATTTGAAAAATGCTTCCCGGCTGAGACAATACACCAGAACCATATGTTGAATTGAAATGTTGCTTGGTGGGATTCATCGTAACAACACTAAGATTCAGATATCCTGTATAGCATGTCCTGATCAGCAGGAATGGTTCTGGCTTTCAGACATGCTGGGCCTTTTGGAGCGTATTTTCGTAGAAAATTTCTTGAGCAGCAGCACTTCCCTTTGCACTTTATAAAAAGTCCCATGCTTTCTAGAAGAAGGGGCCTTTCAGAAAATAAAGGGGCCTTTTAGCATAGGGCCCCTTCCAGAATTATCCCTGATCAGTCTCAGGTGTGCGATTCTGGCAAATTTGGGTCTCTAGTTTTTAAATGTATCCCTAGTTCACTTTATGTAGATACTTGTGGAAACAGACTTTGAATTATCCAATATCCAATGAATTTTTAGAAACAAAATTTCTAGTGGCAACTTTTATCATCTGTTGATAACCTTTGCAAACAGTTTGGATCCAGATCAGGACCGACAGAGTGTCGGTCCTGATCTGGATCCACACTGTTTGACATGCTGATTGTGTTCTTCATATATTTTTTTGAAAAAATTAATTTTGAAAAAAGTAGCAGATGACAATAAACGCCCATCTAAGCGTCCATTCTATTTTTAGAAACAAAATTACCCTGAGCTGTTCAAAGATGCTGAAAATGACAAAGAAACTGCAAACAAGTACTGTCGGGATATTGAAGGCGAGAAGGGGAGAGAACCACTCACAGTTGTCAAGATGATTCCACCGAAAGATCTGAATTCATCTGTGACATATGAAACGATTAGAGTGAAAGGTAGGTCAGGATTTCCCCACTTTTTCCCTCTTTTCCTACTTTTTGAGTATAACAGGCCTCCAGATAAGAGTGTGTGTTGGAAAATTATTTTCTTTATTTCTCATCCAAAACATATGTTGTGGGTACTCAAAAGAGCCGTCTCAATGAGACAGTTCTTTTGAGCAGCCAAAACACATGTTTAAATTATTGGGTAAGAAAATAATTGAAATTTTACACAAATAAAATTTCCTTATCTGGACCTATGGGCCATATTCCTACTATACTGACAGACAAACACAACACTTGGATAGCAGCTTTAATTTACAATATAATATGTCTCGCAAAAGAAGGCAGAACAATCATTTCGATTGTATGTTAAAGTTTGTTCATTTGTAAGCAACACATGGATAACTTGTCCAATTAAGATGAATTTAACATATTAAAATGTAAACTTTTTGAGATAGGGGTCAACTGTTTGATGTGACGAAATGTTATCAGTGAAAGATTCCCTACTTCTTTAAATCAAGAAACATCAGAAGCATCAAATTTGAACTTTGTCAGTCACTGAGGAATTACTCTCATGTTGATTTGCAGGTCTGTGATACAGCTTATTTTTGTATTTGACATTATTTGCTTGTACCCTTTCATTTAATGTTTTAAAATCTCCTATTCTTAAGAAATGTTTCAGTGACTATATTTAAACGGAGCAATTAACGTCCTTCAGTTTAGTTGTACAATTGAAATTAAAGTGATCAGCGAAGAAAATGAATTTTACTTACTTCCAATTTCTTTTGAAAATTATAAAGGGAAGTTAGTTTTGTTTTTTAAAGTATGTCAGGGTAAATTTTTCTTTGAAAAACCCCTACTACTTTTAAGTTTTGTAATAAAAAAATAATAAATGAATTCTGTTTAAGACAGGTGCCTGCATACTTGAAAGCAAAATCTGCTTCCTAAATGTTAGTTGCTTGTTACAGGATTTAGTTGCAGTAGAATGATATATTTTAACTCTTTTCTTGCTGGCAGCGACTTTTGTCGTCTGCTGATAGCCTTTGCAAACTGTTTGGACCCAGATCAGAACCAAACCATTTGACATTCGACAGTTCCTGAAAGATTCTTTTAATTTTGAAAAAAGTCAGCAGACGACAATAGAAGTGTGGAAAATTACCCAGCATGTAGAGCTAACCCATATACATATATGGCATCCTTTTTATGGGACATCGGGACATCAACAAACATGGCAGAACCAAATGATCAAGTTCTGCTTTGTTAGCTTACAGAATGTACTTTGAAAAATTGAATTAATTTCTAAATTACTACCCAACATGCCTTAGATTTGAAATGGATTAGTCCAATTAATAAGGATGGGATGGGTACTCAAAAGAACCATCTCAGTGAGCACCCAAAACATGTGTTAAAACTGATGGGCAAAAAATATTTACAACTTTATGCTCAAAAAATTGATTATCTATATCTGTGTTACTTTTAGCGCCATCAAAACATACAGAACCATCTGTTAAAACAGAGATAAAGGATGAGATGGAAACAGCAGATAAAACAAGACCTGATGATCCACGACCAGACCAGAGTGTTTCTAAACCCAACTTTAGTAAAACTAAACCAGAAAGAAGAGCCGAGGATCTACTGAAACGCTTAATGAACCGTGATAACCTGGCCCCTGCCCAGCAGGAATGGTTAGATAAACAGCTGAAGAAAGATGGGAGGAATCGGGATGGCTCTCTTTTCACTTTTAATGATTTGTTAAAAGGCCATAAAGATAAAGATCAGCCAATTATTGGTAGGTCACTGGATTTTTATCACCCGGCAAAGTGGGAGGGACATAGATTTGGCATTGTGAGTCCGTCCAGCTATCTGTCCATTTGGAACCATATACAGGGTTTGCACAGACTTGAAGTACTTGAATCTAGAGGGCTTTCTTGAAAAGTCCTTGAAAGTTAAATATGCCTTGAAAACTACTAGAAAATCACTCAATGACCTTGAAAAGTCCTTGAATTCTTCTATTTTCTGTAGGACTTAACACTGTTGATAGAGATCTTAATCAGTACAAAATTGTTGTGCCTTTATTTTTTCTGCACCAAATAAAGGCACACCAATTTTATACTAATTTTCTTGTACTAATTTATCCATTATATCAGTCTAGCATTTCTGAAGTAGGTTTTTAACACACAAATCAGGATTTTTCATAAACATTTAGTCCTTGAAAACTGTAGGATATTCTTTAGAAGTCCTTGAAAAGTCCTTGAATTTTACTCAGATTTCAGTTAGAAATCTCATGTCAGGGCTCATATGTCCTGACGGTAGTTATATTTCTTAACCCTTTCCTTCATGAATATTCATGCTAGGTTCTACCAACTATGAATAATTATATTAATAAACATTCATGTTGGTATATAGAACACAAAAATTACATGTCAGTTCCACTTGTGTAAGATTAGATATATCATATTTTCATGAGCAAACAGAGTAGACCCTGATCAGGCAGCTCTTACAATATCTGAAACTGTATGACACTCTGATAGTGTTCCTCGAAGAATTTTTTGAACAAGTTGATTTTAGAAAAGTTAGCAGACAACAAAATCGTGAAAAATTACTCAGCACGCATGTATTGTGTATGATGTTTTATTCTTTTTTCAGGATTGTCAGAGTGTATCGAGGTCTCACATCCAAGGAATACTTTGGCGCCTCTGTATCACTGTGAAGTTTGTAACAGTAGTTACGACCATAAGGATATAATGATCCATCTCTCAAGTAGAGCCCATGGATTAGCATTCTTTGTAAGTAGATTTTTGAGTTGATGAGTTACTACCCAGTCAGTAATTATTCAGTCAATCAGTAATTATTCAGTCATGTTGGGAAGTTTTCCTGGGTTGAACCAGTACTGAGAACTGAAGATGATAAAGTGTCTTGTTAATCCTTTGTATACTAATGGATTCTTCCTTCTGGTTTGATACAATAAAGTTGGGACTTGTCCATTGAACATATCTAGAGGTGTCAGGTTATAATTTTCAAAAAATATTGTATTCATTTGTATGAAGATCTTTTTTACTTTACAAACAGTGTAGACCCTGATGAAATGCAGCATTATGCTGCATTTCATCAGGATCTTCACTGTTTGCATAAGGATTTGTTCAGGGGTTTCCTGAATACAAAGTGTTAACCCTTAAAGCGCCAAGAAAAAAATGTATCTGAAAATGTCGTCTGCTGAAGTCGTCTGCTGCAAAAAATTGCCTTACATTACTGACGAATTTGTATAGAAGCAAACAGCGTGGACCCAGAACAGACTGCTCCTATAGGAGCTGTCTGATTTGGATCCACACTGTTTTGCCATAGAGGCTACTTAAACATTTCAGCAGACGAGAAAAGCAGACGACTTTTGTTGCGATTCGCGCATTAAGGGTTAAAGGACACAACACATGCCGCAAGTTGTTGTTGTTGTTCTGTAACAGTCATGTCAATGGAGCACCAATGATCCCTCGTTGAAGAATCTCCGTAAATAGGTAGTAATCCAGATAAATATATATTGACAGGTGGCTGATCATTCTAGAATGATCATTGTAGAATGATCAGCTACCTCATGTTGATCGGCACAAACTGTCATATTTACATTTTGGGCTCATGAGAGGCGACAGCCATTACAATTTTAGTCACAACCTCTTGGCCATCAGTCTTGCCATCTACCAAAGGAGCTACAGTGCTCTCCCTTTGTTAGTAGAAGCGAATGCTTAGTGCTGGAAAAACAATTTTGGTATTTTTTTCAAGGATTTTTTCAAGCATAAAATTGTAATTATTTTTTTACCAATTCTAAACATGTTTTTGGTGCCTAGAAGTATTGTCTCAATGAGACAGTTCTTTTAAGTACCCACAACATATGAGGAATAAGAAATTTAATTTTTTTGTTACACATTCTAAACTAAAGGCCTGGAGTAGTCATTTGGAAACCTCTCTCATCGAGTGCTGTATACGGTATATTTTCTAAAATTTCGAACACTAATTGCCTGCCAAAAAGACCAGGACAAACAGTGCAGACCTAGATCAGACCACTTCTGAAGAAGCAGTCTGATCAGTGTCTTCTCTGTTTGCTTTTCTGACAAGTGTTTTGTGAATTCCAGCCCTGGGAACCCACATTTCTTTTGAAAACAGAAGGTAAAAAGATTTCGATATTTTAGAACATTTACCGTAATAACAATCTTAGACAAATCATGCTTAACTCTTTGCATGATGGGTAATTTTTCATGCGTTTGTTGTAGTCTGCTGACTTTTTTCAAAATAAACTTTCAAAATAGTTTGGATCCAAATCACATCCTAGGGACAAGTTAGTGGTTATATTCTAAGGGGAAATAGCAAAATAAGATGCTTGTCCATGAACTACAAAATGGTTGTATTGTAAGGGGTGTGGAAATAGCAAAATTTGATGCTTGTCCAGGGACAAGTAAATGGTAATATTGTAAGGAGTGTGTAAATAGCAAAATTAAATTTGATACATGTCCCGTGGCCAAGTAAATGGTCATATTGTAAGGGGTGAGAAAATACCTGAATTGGTCATATTGAAGAGGTGTGGAAATAGCAGAATTTGATAATTGTCCCGGGACAAGTAAATGGTAATATTGTAAGGGGTATGGGAATAGCAAAATCTATACTTGTCCAGGAACAAGTAAACAGTCATGTTGTAAGGGGTGTGTAAATAGCAGAATTAAATTTGATACATGTCCGAGGACAAGTAAATGGTCATATTGTAAGGGGTATGGAAAAAGCAACATGTAAACGGTCATATTGTTACAGATGTGTAAATAGCAGAATTAAATTTGATACTTGCTCCAGGACAAATAAATGGTCATATTTTAAGGGGTATGGGAAAAGCAAAATTTGATACTTGTCCAGGGAAAAGTAAATGGTCATATTGTAAGGGATGTGTAAATAGCAGAATTAAATTTGAAACTTGATCCAGGACAAGTCAATGGTCATATTGTAAGGGGTGGTCATATTGTAAGGGGTGTGTAAATAGCAGAATTAAATTTTATACATGTCCCAGGACAAGTTAATGGTCATATTGTAAGGGGTGTGGAAATAGCAAAATTGAATTTGATACTTATCCCAGGACAAATCAATGGTCATATTGTAAGAGGTGTGGAAAAAGCAAAATTTGATACTTGTCCAGGGACAAGTAAACGGTCATATTGTAAGGGATGTGTAAATAGCAGAATTAAATTTGATACATGTCCCAGGACAAGTAAATGGTCATATTGTAAGGGGTATGGAAATAGCAAAATTTGATACTTGTCCAGGGACAAGTAAACGGTCATATTGTAAGGGATGTGTAAATAGCAGAATTAAATTTGATACATGTCCCAGGACAAGTAAATGGTCATATTGTAAGGGGTATGGAAATAGCAAAATTTGATACTTGTACAGGTACAACTTAAGGGTCATATTGTAAGGGATGTGTAAATAGCAGAATTAAATTTGAAACTTGTTCCAGGACAAGTAAATGGTCATATTGTAAGGGGTGTGTAAATAGCAAAATTAAATTTGATACATGTCCCGGGACAAGTAAATGGTTATATTGTAAGGGATGTGAAAATTGCAGAATTGGTCATATTGTAAAAGGTGTGGAAATAGCAAACTTTGATACTTGTCCCAGGATAGGTAAATGGTCATATTGTAAGGGGTGTTGAAATAGCATGTCGTAGAGCGAAAATATTTTACCTGCCCCAGCTGGGAACCGAACCCAGGTCGCTGGATCTACAGGCAAACACTCTACCACGTCGCTGTAAAAGCCGGCTTCTACCGCAAGGCAGTAGAAGTGTATTTATATATACCTAGACCCTGTGACATACACCCCTCCAATTTGAAATTCGTCCCTGAATTTCTTGGTACAGGAATCATGTGAAATGAGACCAAGGGAGATATTTATGCACAGAACGGTCATAGGGTGAGTTATTTACGGTGGGCGCCATATTGTCGTAGAGCGAAAATATTTTACCTGCCCCAGCTGGGAATCGAACCAAGGTCGCTGGATCTACAGGCAAACACTCTACCACGTCACTGTAAAAGCCGGCTTCTACCGCAAGGCAGTAGAAGTGTATTTATATATACCTAGACCCTGTGACAAGCAGAATTGGTCATCGTATTGTAAGGGGTGTGGAAATAGCAAAATTTGATGCTTGTCCGGGGACAAGGTAAAGGTAGGGGGTAAGGAAATAGTCATATTTGACACTTGTCCCATTGACAATGAAGATGATGATGATGTTATGATGATGGTGATGATGATGATAATGATGATCTATTAGTTTCAACATGTGCTTTGGTGCTCAGAAGAATTTTCCCATTGAGAGAGTTCTTTTGAGCACCCACAACATATGTTTTGGAAGAGAAATAACAAAATTAATTTTCAATAACACACTTTTATTTTGAGGCATACTCTGTTTCTATTGTAGAAAGCTAAAAATAAATGGCTTTATGAGAAAATAACGAGCAGAAAGACACAATTAAAGGACGAGATAATCAGACACGTGAAGGCATTTACAGTAGGAAAAATCCGCTACTCAATTGCTACTGATGATAGCCCGTGGCATTTTAAGAAAAATGAGCTAGTCCGCTTCATGAAAACTCCATGCAGAAAGAAGCCAGGTTTGTCTTTTTAATGGCATATTGTATACAATGTAGTTTGACCTCTATATTTTGGCACATCTTGGCTGTGGGGTTACAAAACTTTACATGCTCAACTCATCTGAGCATGAAACTTCAACTACTATAAAAGCTAGACTATTGATGGATATATTTTTTTTTGCTTAAAACACTCAGATGTAGTATTTATCATGCTAATAAATGTTAAAATGCCAACAATTGTTGGCATTTTAACATTTATGAGCATGTTTTATATTATGGTCATTTGAGCATGAAAAAAAAGGTTTAGGAATGCAGTGGCTCAGTTGGTAAAGTGTTGGACTTGGTATCCAAGGGTTGCTAGTTCTTGACGCGGCCGAGGCAGGACTTGGTATCCAAGGGTTGCTAGTTCTTGACTCGGCCGAGGCAGGACTTGGTATCCAAGGGTTGCTAGTTCTTGACTAGGCGGAGGCACTGTGTTCTGTCCTTGATCAAGAGCAAGACAATTTGTCCTCCCCTTAGCAGGCTCAATGGTAGAGTTGCTTAGTACTGGTTCAACACAGGAAGACAGCCTGATATGACTGAAAAATTGTTGACTGGGACGTAAAGCATCAACACAAACAATATTAAAAGTTTTATAACCTTCAGGCTAGATCGATCAAAATTGCTACTTGAAACCCTAAAAAATAGTAAGTGAGTATGATCAGGAAATACCACAATCACAAACCGCAGACAACCCCATGGCACCGTGAGGAAGAGCCACTCAACAATCACGAGACACCAGGAAGACAAATTAAGCAAAGCAACCAGCATTCTCTTTCCCATCAAGATGATTGCAATACTAGAATGGACATAAAGTAACATAACAATTACAGACTAAAACTGGTATTATGGAAAACAGTAAAAGTAGATAAATGTTGCAGAACACAGCATTTCATCAGTGTCTGCACTGTTTGCTTAGATACAAACAGTCTTCACAGACTTAAAGTGCCAATCACAAAAATGCTGTCGGCTTTTGACATCTGCTGAAATGTTAAGCAGCTTCTTGACAAACAGTATGGACCCATATCAGACTGCTGATAAGACCACACTGTCTGCCCACATACTTACATAAGTCAAAGTTTGTTATTAACCCTTAATGCGCCAATCGCAACAAAAGTCGTCTGCTTTACTCGTCTGCTGAAATGTTTAAGAAGCCTCTATGGCAAACAGTGGGGACCCAGATCAAACGATCAAACTGCTCCTATAGGAGCAGTCTGTTCTGGGTCCAGGCTGTTTGCTTCTATACTTAATTTGTCAGTAATGTTAGGCAATTATTTGCAGCAGACGACTTCAGCAGACGACATTTTCAGATGCATTTTTTCTTGGCGCTTTAATGGTTAAATATGCAGCAAACGACTTTAATGGGTAGAAGGCATTTTAGATAAATTTTGGCAGGGGCTTTGAGGGTTAATTTTTTTACTTTTACCTGAGACCTGTTGATATTTTATAATATTTACATTTTCACTGCAAGTCTTTAAATGAACAGTTACATTTGAGATGTTGTTTATACCTTCATGAACAAATCAATTTAAGCCACACCCACATAGTCGCCATTTGAGCGGGCTAACGTCAATTCCATCCAATAATGTTGCATGTTTACTGACGTTTGCGTGACGTTGCATAAGTACCGCCATGATGTTAAGTGTGGAAATTTGGCATTTTGCTATTCCAAACCCTACGTTATGTCTGATTTAATTCAAATATCTGGAAAACCTGCGAAGTTAGGTGAAAATTGAAAATTGATACTTGACTGATAATATAAAATGTAAATATAAGTAATAAACTCAATTTTTTGAATGCTCATGGAATCATGAATACTTCGGGTCTCTTGCAAAGTTAACATGATTCCATGAACATTCCAAAAATTGAATTAATTTCTTAAATGAACCATCCCAGGCTAATTGTCTCAAACCAAAGAATTCATAAGAGTTGTGCTCTTGAATAAACTGGTCAGAGGCTTTGCTAGTATCTTGAATATTCTAGGAGTGTTAAGCTACTGACCAAACATCATTTGGAGTATTTAAGCTTAAAAGGAGGCTGCACAAGCTCGTCTGAGTCTACCCTTGTCAAAATGCCACCATGTCACAGATCAATTATCAGACCCCCAGATAAGAGTGCGTAATTGAAAATTATTTTTCTTATTTCTCAACCAAAACATATGTTGTGGGTACTCAGAAGAACCGTCTTGATGAGACCATTCTTTTGAGCACCCAAAACACATGTTCAAACTGATGGATAAGAAAATAATCGCAATTTTACGCAAGTTATTTTTGCTTAACTGGCCCTATGAATTATGGTATTTTTGTTGATTGTCAGATTTTAGTTTTATGAAACTGGAGCCATCAGATAGAAGTAAGAGAAGTGAAGACGCAGCAGGACAGAGACAAGAAACCTCGGGAGGTGAAGATGGCAAGAAGTCAGTTGCTGATTTAAGTAAGTACCTCAACAATTTATTATTCTAATGCACTTGCAAATGCAACGTGACATCTTATTGGATAACATCATACATTTGTAACAGTATATCCTGCGATATACTGTCGCAAACCAGACGTCATTACGTAACGTCGCTTTTTATAGGTTGACAAGTGAATGTATGCAGCTGGCAAGCGGCAGCCACTGGACATATAGGCGCAACAAAGGACATTTACACCTTCTACTTGAAGGGAAAATATAAATAGTGCATTAGAATTGGGATAACCATATTCCAAATTTTCATTTGGGGAGGTATATTGTGGGATATACATTCTGAAATCACGTTTTAGGGCTCGGCTTACGCATCGCCGTAAAACTAAATTTCCGACTGTATATCCGACAATATACCTCCCCAAATGAAAATTTTGAATACAGTTATCCCCTAATTTAACGTATGTACTGATAAGACAAGATTTTTCTCTTCTGAAAGTTTCAAATTAGTTTTGTTGACCATTTTTATACCCCCCGCAAACTTTGTTTGTGGTGGGTATACTGTTTTCACGTTGTCCGTATGTGTGTGTGCGTCCGTGCGTCTCTCCGTCCGTAATGTTTTGTTTCCTTAATATCTTGAAGAGTCATTGCTGAATTTTCATCAAACCTTACAATCATGTTCATATATGCAAGACAAATACTTTAGACAAAAAAGTAAGGGCTAGGGGCCAATTCTATTAGAGTTATTTCCCTTTGTAGTTCTAAATGGCTTTTAATATAGGGTTTTATGCTTATGCTATTATAGGACATACACGGTCCATACACAGGCCAATCAACTCCTACCACAGCTTTTGATGGAACAATTTGATAATTTGCCTATACAATGTAGACACATTGAACATATGCATGAAGGAGTTTGGTTCATAAAAATAATGACAGCTGTGAGAACTTAGACAATTTTTCCCTAATAAGGTGTTTGTATATGCATAGATGGTGCCTTCATGGGCCCATCAACTCCTACCACAGCTTTTGATGAAGCAATTTGATACTTTGCCTATACTATGTAGACACATTGAACATATGCATGAAGGAGTTTGATTCAGAAAAAATAATTTTTGACAAAATGACAGCTGTGAGATCTTAGACAATTTTTCCCTAATAAGGTGTTTGTATATGCACATATGATGCCTTTATGGGCCCATCAACTCCTACCACAGCTTTTGATGAAGCAATTTGATACTTTGCCTATACTATGTAGACACATTGAACATATGCATGAAGGAGTTTGATTCAGAAAATTTTTTTTTGACAAAATGGCAGCTGTAAGAACTTAGACAATTTTTCCCTATAAGGCTTTTGTATATGCATAGATGGTGCCTTCTTCGGCCGATTAACTCCTACTACAGCTTTTGATGGAACAATTTGATACTTTGCCAATACAATGTAGACACATTGAACATATGCATGAAGGAGTTTGGTTCAGAAAAAATAATTTTTGACAAAATGACAGCTGTGAGATCTTAGACAATTTTTCCCTAATAAGGTGTTTGTATATGCACATATGATGCCTTTATGGGCCGATCAACTCCTACCATAGCTTTTGATGGAGCAATTTGATACTTTGCCTATACAATATAGACACATTGAACATATGCATGAAGGAGTTTGGTTCAGAAAAATAATTTTTGACAAAATGACAGCTGTGAGAACTTAGACAATATTTCCCTAATAAGGCTTTTATATATATGCATAGATGGTGCCTTCATGGGCCGATCAACTTCTACTTTAGCTTTTGATGGAACAATTTGATACTTTGCCTATACAATGTAGACACATTGAACATATGCATGAAGGAGTTTGGTTCAGAAAAAATAATTTTTGACAAAATGAGAGCAGTGAGAACTTAGACAATTTTTCCCTAATAAGGCTTTTGTATATGCATAGATGGTGCCTTTATGGGCCGATCATCTCCTATCACAGCTTTTGATGGAGCAATTTGATACTTTGCCTTTACAATATAGACACATTGAACATATGTATGAAGGAGTTTGGTTTGAAATTTATTTTTTGACAAAATGACAGCTGTGAGAACTTAGACAAATTCCCTTTTATGGCTTTTGTATAGGCATGGGTAGTGCCTTTTTGGGCCGATCAGCTCCCACCACAGCTTTTGATGGAGCAATTTGATGCTTTGCAGATACAATGTAGACACATTGAACGTATGCAAGAAGGAGTTTATCATTTTTGTTTGCACAGATTCTACTGAAATCTTTTCAAAACTAAGGTCTGCTGGTTTGGATTATAACTTGCCAAGTTTTTTCACTCTTACTGTGCGGGGGGTATCTAATAAGCATTGCTTATTGACTTTTTTCATTTTTATCATTTATTGAAAAAATTATGTTTAATTGCTATCATTTCAGGCTACTGACAAAGGAAAAACCAAGCTCAATTACAACATATCTTTTAATTATATTCATTGACTAGATAGCACTTTCTTATTGATGATAGAGACGAAAATCTGGAGGCCACAAGGGACGTAAAGGTGATCAAGGATAGTTTGCAGGCAGCAATAGTTTTTGTTTTAAAGCAAGTAATTTCCATCCAAAATCCATATCCATCCAAAATCCCATTTTAATTCTGTAAATATCTGAAGATAAATTATTCCAAAATCCAAAAGTTTTGCATATTTATTAAAACTCATTCCAAATATGCTATACTCTGTTAAACTCTGGTTCCGCGAGGAATGCCATATTACAGAATCCTTCTGCTGCTTTGGACAGACCTCTCCCCAAATATATATGAGCCATGACATGTGATTTCCAACAGAGTGGCATTTTGACAAGTGTAAAGTCAAACGAGCCTGTGCAGCCTGCTGTTAAGCTTAGAAACAACAAAAATTATGTTCGGCCAGTAGCTTTATATTCATAAAATATTCAAGCGATTAGCAAAGTCTCTGATCAGACTGCCCGTATGCGCAGGCTGATCTGAGGCTTTGCTGGTCACACATACCACATTGTTGGAAATCTCATGTTACGATTCATATTAAATAACTCCTTCCAAATATTCAATATTCCGATATCTCAAAATAAGGCCTAAAATCGGGTTCCACAAGGAATGACGATATAACAGGATCCTTATCCACTCCTGCTTTGGACAAACTCTCCCCATCATTTAATTTTTGAAAATTGGTGTTGGCAAACATTAAAAAATATCCAAATAATGAAATCAGTTGCTCAAAATTGCAATTGGATTTGCCAGTGTGAAGCCCAGTTGTAAGGATGTTAGGTCCCATACAAATGGCTCAACCTTAGCATTTAGCCAAAATTGTTGGTAAGGTGAACTGATCCTGGTTGTGGCAAGCAGATTCCATGTATCAAATTAACTTGATCAAGAAGACGCCCAATGTATGGCCACCGGAATTCTGCCACAGCAAATTCAGAATATAAAGGTGCATAAATTAAAGACATATTCATCAAACGTTCAAAAAATATGGGACTATACTTTGTCACCATTTCACAGTCAACACCTGGCTGGGCACTTTCAGTCACTGTCCATCTTCTAAGGCCTGCCTAATATAAGAGCGATTAATGGATAAGCAAACATCCAAACCTCAGGATCCCTGTTTTGAGTGTAATGTGAATATTATCTTATCCATCTGTTTTAACATTTGTTTTGAGTGCTCAAAAGAACCATCATATTGAGATATTTCATTTGAGTATACACAGCATATGTTTTGGTTAAGAAAAAAGCAAGTTAATTTTTGATTATGCACCCTTATCTAGGGGCCTCAAGCGACAAAAATATATCAATATTGCACTTGCCCTGCAGGACGAGTGACTTACAATTTTCACTTGTCCTGCAAACACATGCACTCGTCCTTAAAAATTGTATGCAATAAAGAAAATGGGGGGGAGGGGGGTAATTTGATGTTTTGACGTTCCTTATATCACTGCTAAAATAATATTTACCCACTGCAGTCAGTTTCATAACTGCATCCCATACACTGACAAAAAAAGTTTTTCATTCAATACCATGTTGCGACTTTCTTTTCTCAAAATCTTGTTTACTTTCCGCTTTTTCTGCAGGAAAAAGGCATTATTGTATGTCAGACATTTTAGCAGAATCCCCGTTTGACTGGTTTATAAATCTATTACGCCTGTCAACATTCAGTTATCAAGAAGAAAATTCAATAATTACAGCGATTCAGTCTGTCACTATACAAACCTATTTCATTGATGAAAATGTGCTCCGAAAAAATCAATATTTACTTCGATACAGTCTACCACACTACCGCGCATTATACTGCGTAGCTTTTATTCGCCATTTACAATCACAACATCCGGTTTCTACTCTCTGAATTGAAAAGGTATTTGGCTCGATGAAAACGCTTCCTGCCATTCAGAAAATACTAGTTTCACCCACAAATTTTAGCACTTGTCCTGTAGGACGAGTGCTTAGGGAAGAATCACTCATCCTTTCTAAAATAGACTTGTAAATACGAGCGAACGAGTGGAATTTTTGTCCCCTGGGCCTATAATGTGCTGCTCATTTATGTTTTTCAGTTGACAAGGTTGTGTTGGAAGATGCCAGATGGGAGGAAATAAATGGTAGGTTGTTATTACAGTTTTACCTTTCCTTCAGTTTTTAGAAGATTTAAACATCAGAACAATTACCTGAGAATAAGTTTTGGAGTATTGTACTCCGTGTTTAGACCTGAATATTTTCCTCCCTGTTTAGACCTGAATGTTGTACTTCCTGTTTAAACATTTTGAGTATTTACTCCTTGTTTAGACCTGAATGTTTTATTCACTGTTTAAACATGAGTATTTTACTTCCTGAAAAGAATTTATATATATATATATATATATATATATATATATATATATATATATATATATATATATATATATATATATATATATATATATATATATATATATATATATATATATATATATATATATATATATATATATATATATATATATATATATATATATATATATATATATATATATGTGTGTGCAGCAGACAACATGAAAGAACAGTCTAATTAGGGTCTGCAGTGTTAAGCCCTTGTTGTCCTGTGGTCTACACTTTAGAACATGCCATGTACAAGGTTGGCACAGGCTTGAAAAGTGCTTGAATTTAGAGGGCTTTCTTGAAAAGTCCTTGAAAATTAAATCTGCCTTGAAAAGTACTAGAAAATCACTCAAAGGCCTTGAAAAATCCTTGAATTCTTCTAGTTTTTGTAGAACTTAACATTGTTGATGACTAAATCCGTAATAAATTGTTGTAAATTCTGCACCAAATAAAGGCACAACAATTTCATACTCATTTTATAGTACTTATTTCTCCATTATCTCAGTCTAGTATTTTTGAAGAAGAATTTTAACACTTCGATCAGTATTTTTCCTAAACTTTTATTCCTTGAAAACTGTAAAATAGAAGTTCTTGAAAAGTCACTGAATTTGATTCAAACTTCCCTGTATGATCCCTGTTTCAATTGTTGTAGGGGAGATAAAGACAAGGATAGGAGATGGAAGAATCAAGATATTGAAAGAACCAGCCAAATTTTTGAAGACCTACAAACCTTTCCTCGTGAAGTTTTCTGTTATTGGTAAGTACCTTATAGCTCTTACCCTTTTGAATTCTGATTGATACAATAAGTATGGGACTGCCCATTGTCTACTTTAAGGGGTCACAGGAAGAGTTTTCTAAACTATGATGTGTTTATGTCCCTTTAGTTTTTTTTTAGCTCACCTGTCCTCTCCTTGTTATATCTTGATTTTTATGTTTTAGGAGATGATGCATTGATAAGTTAGGGGTCTTTCAAGCAAACCAAATATCTATGTGTCTTGATCCACATCTGAATTAAGGGTGAGGTTGGCGCGCCGTTAAACCAGTTATAGCCCTCAAGTAAAATATTTTACTGACCGTTCCAAGGCGGTACTTCTTTTGTGGATCATTTATGTTTTTGTTCTGTCTTATGTTTGCTATGTCTTTGTGCGCGTCTGTTTATTTGTGCTTTGTGGTCACCTGCTGGGAAAGGGCTGACCTCTTGGCTCTCGTTTGTGGTGTCTAACTGTGAGTTTGTAACTTTCCCATTGGTATCCTGGGTCTGGTGTGGTACTTGATTGTATTGACTCCTGATCTTTGCACCCTTTCTTACAATGAAGTGACAAGGTGAGCATTTGTGAACGATCTTTGTCCATCGTCTGTCCGTCCATTAACAATTGACTTAAATGACAACTCCTCCTAAACCCCTTGTCCAATTCTGAAATAATTTCACACAAATGATCCTTGGGTGACCCTCTATGGAAATTGTTCAAATGGTTCTGGTTCGTTGCATATCTAGGTCACAGAGGCTAATAATAGATTTTTGAGATGAAAACTTAAAAAATCTTCTTGTCTGAAATCAGAAGGCCTAGAGCCTTGATATTTGATATGTAGCATTACCTAGTGGACCTCTGCCATAATTGTTCAAATTATGCCCCTTTGGCCAAAAAAAGGCCTGCCCCGGGGGTCACAGGTTTTACATAGGCTTATATTGGGAAATCATGAATAAATCTTACTGTCTGAAACCACAAGGCCTAGAGCCTTGATATTTGGTATGAAGCATCATCTAGTGGATCTCTACCAAGTTTGTTCAAATGATGCCCCTGGGGCCAAAAATGAGCCTACCCAGGTCATCACATGTTTTGCGTAGACTTATATAGGGAAAACATGAAAAATATTCTTGTTTGAAACCACAAGGCCTAGAGACTTGATGTTTGGTATGTAGCATCACCTAGTAGACCTTTACAAGTTTATTCAAATTATACCCTTGGGGCCAAAAATGGGCCTGCTCCTGGGGTCACATGTTTTGCATAGCCTTATATAGAGAAAACATGGAAAAGTCTTCTTGTCTGAAACCACCAGGCCTAGAGCCTTGATATATGGTATGAAGCATCATCTGGTAGACCTCTACCAAATTTGTTCAAATTATGCCCCTGGGGCCAAAAAGGGCCCGCCCTGGGGGTCACATGTTTTGCATAGACTTAAAAATATTCTTGTTTGAAACCACAAGGCCTAGAGCCTTGATGTTGGGTATGTAGCATCACCTAGTAGATCTTTACCAAGTTTGTTCAAACTATACCCCTGGGGCCAAAATTGGGCCTGCCCCTGGGATCACATGTTTGGCATAGACTTATATAGAGAAAACATGGAAAGATCTTCTTGTCTGAAACCACGAGGCCTAGAGCCTTGATGTTTGGTATGTTGCATTACCTAGTGGACCTCTACCAAGTTTGTTTAAATTACGCCCCTGGGGCCAAAATAGCCCCGTCCGGGTCATATGTTTTGTTTAGAATTATATTGGGAAAACATGAAAAAATCTTCTTGTCTGAAACCACAGGGCCTAGAGGCTTAATATTTGGTATGTAGCATCACCTAGTAGACCCTTACTAAGTTTGTTTAAATTTACCCACTGAGGCTAAGAATGGGCCCACCCCTTGAGTCACATGTTTTACATAGGCTTACATTCTAGGGAAACATACATTCTTCTTGTCTGAAACCACAAGGACTAAAGCATTTATATTAAGTATGTAGCATCACCTAGTAGACCACTCTCATGTTGGTTCAAATTATGCCCCTGGGGCAAAATTTGGGCCTGCTATGGGAGTCACATGTTTTACATAGGCTTATATAGGGAAAAATGATAAAATCTTGTAAGAAACCACAAGGACTAAAACCTTGATATTTGGTATGTAGCATCACCTAGTGGACCACTACCAAGTTTGTTCAAATAATGCCCCTGGGGCCAAAACTGGGCCTCCCCGGGGGTCACATAAGCTTATTTGACTGGTGCACATAGTACAGGTGAGCAATTCAGGGCCACTATGGCCCTCTTGTTTAATCTTAGCAAACAGTGAAGAGCCAGATGAAATTCAGCAGCATCATGCTGCATTTCATCTAGCCATTTACTGTTTGCCAAAGTACCCGTTTTAGGGGTTTCCAATATACAAAGGGCTAATGCACTGATAAATCTTCATCCATTTTCATTGAAATAATCAATATCTAATACATTTGGCCAGATAAACAAAATTGATTATGAAATTATGAATATCTTCTTATCTATCAGTTTTAATTCTTTAATACTCATTGATTAAAATTTATCCAATTTATACTTCTGTGGTAGCCGCATTGGGATTTAAGATTGTGAGATTTACAGAGCTTGTACATAAAAGCTTTAACTCATTGCCCCCTGGGTAATATTTCTTGCTTTTTGTCGTCTGCTGATTTTTTTTAAATATCAACTATTTCAAAATTCTTTCGGTAAAACCATCAGAGTGTAAAACTGTTTGGGTCGAGATCAGGCCCGACATTTTGTCGGCCTGATCTGGGTCCAAACGGTTTGCAAAGGTTATTAGCAGACGACACTAGGGGGCAACGAGTTAATGAAGGTGTTTGGAAAAACATTTACAGGTCTGGGCTCTCGTATTAAAAACTTATGTAAAATAACCAATGCAAATAAATGCTGAAATAAGGAGAAAATATGGGCCTCGTCGTGAGAAAACCTGTCTTCGGGGTTTCCGACAAAGGGAGTTTCAATCCAGTCTCCTCAGCTATAGAGACTAGCTAGAAAGTTAAAATTTCACCTCTAGCAAGATTATATATGATACTTTCTGAAAAGGGAATAACAAAGGCGCTGATCAGACTGCGCAGATGTGCAGGCTGGTCTGCGCCTGTGTTGTTCACAAACCCCCGAAGACAGGTTTTCTTACGTCGAGGCCCATATGTCATATTATCTAAAGGCTTGGTTTAAAACCTGTGTAAAGCCACTCAAAAATAAGACAAAACAAAGGTCTTAATGACAAATGTTAGCTTAATGAAGGTCGAAATTATTGCAGAATGCTAGCATTTTGCAATACTTCTGCAATACTTTTCACCTACATTAAACGATACTCGATCTTGAAAACCAATTTTTGGTCTTCTTTTTGAGTTTCCATTCAAGACAGGTTTTCCTGTACTTCTGTTTTTAGGACTTGAATGGATGACTGAATTCCAGCATTCCAACAACGAGGATGAGCCCTGGTATTTGTGTAGACTCTGTCGGTCGAAAGTATCGTGGAGTGATATTGTAGACCATGTTGTGTCTGTCTATCATCGTATGAGCTTCATTGTAAGTAACTACAGTGTAGTACATTTATAACATACCTTTTTATAATTTATTTATGTGGTACTTGATTGTATTATTTCCTGATCTTTGCCTCCTTTCTTACTTTACTTATTTTAACACTTTACTCCATAGGCTATTTTTAGATTGTAAAATCATTTTCTATTTTTAAACAACATTGAAAAAATTCAAGAAAAACATAATTCGTATAAATATTTTAACGTCTGTGAGGGTTGAACCCACGAATGAGGCGTGCGCACCAAGCACTGCAACACTCACAGACGTCAAAATATTTATATGGATTATGTCTCCATTGTGGTCAAAAAGACAAGTGTTGTACTACAGACTGAGAGAAATATCATAATTCATTGCAGAAAATAATCATAACTCATAGAACTCCGATACGGAGTGTGCTGCAGCTTCTTGCATCGTTATATACGCTACTTGAGCATCCTTTTTAGCTCACCTGAGCCGAAGGCTCATTGGTGAGCTAATAGTTTACCAGTGACTCCGGCGTCCGTCCGTCATCCGGCGTCCGTCAACATTTTCAAACATCTTCTCCTCTGAAACTACTGGGCCAATTGAACTCATATTTCATATAGAGACTCCTTAGGATGGGGGAACGAAAGTTTGTTCAAATGGTCTTGGTCACATGACCAAGATGGCCGCCATGCCCATATATGGTAAAAACCCTTAAAAAATCTTCTTCTATAGAACCAGAAGGCCGATGACCTTGGGACTTGGTATGTAGCATTGGGGTTGTGAGGCCTACCAAGTTTGTTCAAATGATGATCCTAGGTTGACCTTGACCTACTTAATGTCAAGGTCAAATTAGCTTCCTAATGCATTTAAATGGGATTTTTTTGAAAATTTGATTTTTTTAAAAACTGTGGAAGCTTTAGTCATTATTCTCACTTGATATGTTTAACCTAATGAGACAATGGCTATAAATAAGTTCAAAAGGTCAAGGTTGACCTTTGACCTTTCAGCTTAGGTCGCTCATATTGGCGTCCCATCAATATATTAAAACATAGTTTTCTCACAAACCATTGGCCCAATTGAACTCAAATTTCATTTGAAAACTCCTTATGGTAAGTTAGCCAAAATTTATGCAAAATATTTTGGTCACATGACCAAGATGGCCGCCACGCCCATATATGGTAAAAACCATTTAAAAATCTTCTCCAGAACCAGAAGGCCGATGACCTTTGGACTTAGTATGTAGCATTGGGGATGTGGGGCCTACCAAGTTTGTTCAAATGATGAATCTAAGTTGACCTTGACCTTCTTAACGTCAAGGTCAAATTTGCTTCCTAATGCATTTAAATGGGATTTTTTTGAAAATTTCATTTTTTGAAAACTGTTGAGGCCAAATTCATTATTTTCACTTGATATGTTAAACCAAATGAGACAATGGCTATAAATAATTTACAAAGGTCAAGGTTGACCTTAAACTTTTCAGCCAAGGTCGCTTGGATTCCCATCAACACGTGTATCAAAACATAGTTTCCTCAGAAACCACTAGGCCATTTGAACTCAAATTTCATATGAAGACTCCATATGATAGGTTAGCCAAAATTTATACCAATTGTACTGGTCACATGACAAAGATGGCCACCACGCCCATATATGGTAAAAACTCTTTAAATGTCTTCGTCTCTGGAACCAAAAGGCCAATGACCTTAGGACTTGGTATGTAGCATTTGGGATGTGGACCCTACCATATTGGCACAAATGATTAATCTAGGTTGACCTTGACCTACTTTATGGCAAGGTCAAATTTGATTCCTATTGCATTTATTTGGGAAAAATCTTTTATTAAGTACCAAATGTCATGCTATCCTGTGACCTTTTATCCAAGGCCACTCATTTGGACTGCCACACACCTATCTAAACATCTGATTCTCAGAAATCACTGGGCTGTTTGATGGATTTTTCTTTTGATTGCTTAAGTCACTTTACCAAAATGTCTGCAACCCGCATATATGGTAAAACAAAATTTGATCCATTATAAGCTGTAGTTGACCTTGACCTATTTTAACATTATTAAGGAGGTCAGGTGAGCGCCTCAGGACCTTCAGGTCCTCTAGTTTGGGGATGCCTTGGTGGTGTAATGGTTAGGGGCGTCAGACGTTGCAGTGCTAGGCGTGCACGCCGCATTTGTGGTTCAATCCTCACAGAAGTTAAAATTGAATGGGTTTGCCATAAAAGTTTTTGCAGCAAATTGTTTACTGTTTGCGCTGGAAGATTATTTAAGTATATAATTATATAGTAAATTTTCATTTTTCAAAGTGAATTTGGAGATGAAATCTGCTTGTTGCCTATAACTTTAGCTTACAATTACTTTTAACTTTCAAACACTCTTATCTGGAGGCCTGTTATATGGTATTTTTAACCATTTTCCTGCATGTGGCGACTGTGGTGGTGTTGCCTGCTGATAACCTATGTAAACAGTTTGGACTCAGATCAGGCCCCACAAAAAGTGGGGCCTGATCTGGGTCCAAACTGTTTGACATTCTGATGATTCTCATAAAGATTTTACTTTAAAAAAAATAAAAAGCATACAGAAGAAAAAGCATACAGCAGGCAAAGCTATAAGGCCAAATAATTTTTTTAGTGTGTTTTGGGTAACGGGTCTGAAAATTTTAGGTTGGTAAGGCACACATATTTTTTTTTAAAAATCTGGAAAAAAATATAATTTTATGCATTTTGAAAGGCATTTCACCTTTCAAAATGCATAAAATTATATTTTTTTCCGAAACCTGAAAAAAATTCTAGGTTTCACCAGCAAATTTAGGTAGGGTCGGGTTCCCCTAAACACAGGTATTTTTTTATTTGGCCCAATCTGTAAATTTATTTTCAGCAAAAAGAACACCCAACATTACATGAGCTGCTGAAAGTGTCAAAGTTTGAAAGTGGTGAACTGAGCGAGAAGATAGAAGAATTTGCCAAAGGGATTGCCAAAGCCCCTACTGATGATGCTGTCGAGGTGTTGATGGAAAAGGGGCCCAGTAAGGAGCCAGCTGAACCCTCGAAGAAAGAAGCCACAAGCACATCATCAAGACAAAGTGACAGTAAATCCTCCCACTCTAGATCAAGGGAAAGGTCCAGTGAAAGATCTAAGTCATCGGACAGCAGGCAGAGAGACGTTCGCTCAGAGGGTCGTAGATCTGAGGAGAGGAATGGTTCATCACACACAGAATCTAGTGATAAGGCTCGAGCTCCGGGGACCAGACAAGAATCAAACACCCAAGACATCAGAAATGTGGTTATTACAGCAAGGCCTGGTGGCCGATCAGAGGAAAGGGTCTCAGATTCCAAAACAGTTCCTGACCGCGGAAGTGTGGACACCTCTAGATCTGGTGCCCAACCGTCTGGAGGGCAGGGTGTGGTGACTAGACCTGGGTCGTCACAAGGCAGTAATGAGAAACCAATCAGTATTGATTATCAGCATCGCCATCCACAGCGTCCGGTTGGAGTAGATAGGCAAGAAGCTGTGAGACCAGGTAATGATTCAATATTTTTAGAGTTAAATTGTGATTATTTTCTTATCCATCAGTTGAAACATGTGTTTGGGTTCTCAAAGCAACCAACTCTTTGAGACAGCTCCTGTGAGTACCCATAACATATGTTTTGGCTGAGAAATAAGAAAAATAGACATTCAAGTATTGATAATCGGCATGGCAGGACGCAGCCTCAGCTTGGAGTAGATAGGCAACAATCAGTTAGTTGAGGTATTAATTCAATACTTTTCTTTCCTCTCTTTGTAAAGGATGTCCCAAATGAGAAGTTTGGTTTTCCTGGACTCAACATATTGAGTGCTAGACTCCCAAAACCCTTTCTGGGACCCACCTGAGAAAATATCAGTGTTTCCCATGGGATGCTGAAATTTGTAAAGCATTTCATTTATGTATATAATACAGGGTCCACATACTCAACCTTAAGCCACTCTGGACTCGACCACAGACTGAAAAGCATACATTTACTAAAGGCAAATGATTTGATAGTATTTACATGAATTTCCTGATAAACATGGAATTTTTATGAAATACTGTGAGTAGGTTTCGCACTTAGTGCCAAATGTGAGTAGGTTTTGCACTTAGTGCCAAATCTTCTCTGTTTATCATAGAAAAGCAGCCGTTTATCATACAGCGGAGTAGGGCATAAAGAGATTCAGCATGACAAAGGTTAACAATGTGCACAATAAAAAAAAAAGTCATTTACCATGAAAGTGCTTTTAGACAAAATGGTTCATAAAATAAAACACAGCAGGAACATGACATTGAAACATTTATCAACATTGATGTGATGTCAAGATAATGTGGCATTGACGCTTATACAATACATGGGTGAAAGTTTTCAGGATTATTCCTGAATTCTGTATTTTGAGGCTGACTTTCCACAGAAAGTCAGCCTCAAAATACTGAATTTAGCAGATCAGCATTTCTGATTTACTTTCAGTTTCTCTAAAAGACAGTTGACCGTTTAAACTGAAAAATGTTAGATAAATTGTAGGCATATTGCCCCCTCCCCAAGCATTTGGATTGTTGATGTGCTCTCTTGAAAATCTTTTTTTCCAGTTTAATGAAATAATGAGTACAAGTAAGCTTCCTTTTCATAAGCCATTATTCATGAAATATTTTTCTTTAGATTATGAAAATTGTCCTTTTACTAAATTCAGTTGGTAGATTATTTTGCACATATATTGTATCTATCTATCCAATACACATAAACTACATGGCCATTGACTAGGTGTACTTTATGCATGGATGAATGGTTATAGTACTTTGCTGCATAATATTGCACCAGGTAAATACATTGTCATCAAGGTTGAATATGGACTACAGTTGCATTTCAAAATATTTCTTAACAAATCAGATAGAAAAAAACAACAACAAAAATAATCATTAAAATGCTCATGATTTTTGACTTTGAAATACTTTCACTGTGATTTGTAATCGAGTATTGATGATATAATACCCTTACACGTGAAAATAATTAATTTCTAAATGTTTTGGATGAAGTCAAATTTTGCAACCCCTACCCTCTTTGGTAGCGTCTCCTGTTTTGTCGTAGGGATCTGCCTGTCTAATTATAACCTTAATTTGTTCCTAATACATCCAGCGTCCCATTCAAAAGAATACCAGCGATATCCTTTGCATAGGGAAAATTTGGGAAGCATCTGAAAAATAGGCAGATACACTATCAAAGTTCAGACGCTGGATGTATTAGGAACGAATTAAGGTTATAATTAGACAGGCAGATTGTTTTGAGGTTGTGTGCTTGCTGGGAATGTTGAGCATGAATAGTTTTATACCCTTGGGGCATAAACATACTTCAACTATTTTTGTTAAACTAATGGCATGACTTACGTCAAATATTTCAAAAACTTCAAAAACACTTAATTTCCTTTTGTTCTCTAATAAAATGTTGGTATGGTAATAAAACGAAAATTTTGGTAAAAAAATGAAAATGTTGGTAAAAAAATGAAAATGTTGGTAAAAAACTAAAATGTTGGTAAATTACAAAATGCTTGTCAGAAAAGCAAACAGGGAAGATGATGATCTGACTGCTTTTCCAGGAACAGTCGACTGATCCAGGTCTGCGCTGTTTGTATAGGCCTTAAATGGCAGGCAACAATTCTTTGAGATTTTAGAACATCTACTATCTATCTTTTCAACAGTTCGCCGGGAACCACCTAAGAATATACCAAACACCCCAGGAGCTCTAGCTAAATTTCCTGTTACCCATGGCGCTAACCTTAGAGGACCAGTCGTTGGTATGTATAAAATTATAAGAATATTTGAGGCCCAACATGAGATCATATGGTATGCGCGACCAGCAAAGGTCTGGTCAGAGCCTTTGCTAGTCGCTTGAATATTTTATGACTGTTTAGCTACTGACTTAAAATCATTTTGGAGTTTCTAAGCTTAAGAGGATGCCGCACAGTTTCGTATGAATCTACACTTGTCAAAATGCCTCATTGTTGGATATCACATGTCACGGCTCATTTCATATGTGTGGTGCAGATAGTGACCTGTCTCATACGCCACTATTTATACACAGGAAGCCCCGCTTTCAAACACACACACATACAATCCTGGTTAAAACAGTCATATGATTAACAGAATCTTACACTTGTCATTTCATATGAAAGGAATGAAACTTGCCAAAGCTTGTCTACATACTAAATTTAGAAAGCAACGTTCACGACCTGCCAACCAGATGTCAAAAACGAGAAACCCCATACATTAGCATGCGCTTCTCCAGGACAGCAAGCATAAGCAGCATGTCCACGGAAGATTCTGTCCCCTATACTATCGTGGTCAATAACCAACATGGGCTAGAAGAGACAGCTTAGCAACCGTAACGTCAACAGACGTAAAATGCCAAATATACTGGGCAGCTACAATCGCTGAAATGGGTCAAGATGAGTTTGAATTAAGATGACCACCCGCAGTCACATTCTTTCTTATAATACTGTAAAGCCACAAATTTTCGCATAAATAAAATTCTCGTGAGTAGCTTCAATAGACATGTTAAAAATTTGCGACTGGTGCATGATTTGCCTAAATCAGTAAATGGCAGTCTGAGAGTGATTTCTCCATTTTGCCAGGGTTTCATTTTGGTGAAACCCTGGCCTTGCAGAATTTTTTTAAGTGACAATACCATATTCGACCCTATGAGACACATAGTACTTGACCCTTTCCTCCATAATAGTGCTTTTTGGTGCCTTTTAAATATGTATTTGCAAATATTGTGGAAAATGGAGCATTTACTCTTTTGTTGCAAATGTTCCATTTTCAATAATATTTTCAAAAGTATTCAATTTTTAACTTAAATTTTTCTTGATTTTTTTTAATGTTGTCTAAAAATAAAAAATGATGTCATGATCCGAAACCTGAATGCATTTACTCACAAAGAAAGTAAGAGTGCAAAGATCAGGGATCGATACAATCAAGTACCACACCTGACCCAGGATACCAATGGGAAAGTAACAAACTCACAAACCTAAAAGCTTAAAGGTCTTGTCAATCTTCAAAAACATTTTTGAAACTCATTATGATTTCAATGACAGTGATGAGAAAGCAAAAATGCCGAAAACCCCATGTTAAATTTCGAACTGAGTCAAAAGTTATGCAAGTTTCAAAATTATGCAAATTAGCATATAAGCCCCGCCCACATTATTGTTTTGAGATGATTTTTTCAAAATGTCATATTTTATGTTGTGTGATTTCTAAGCAATTAAAAACAGCATAATATAGCCTTTATATGCAAATGTTGTATTTTATCATATTGAATCATTTTCAGCAAAATTAAACATTAAATAATGTTAAAATAAATGAAATATATTAAATTTAATATTTCAAAAAGCTCAAATGACGTCATATGAGCCGCTCGCATATTTTCATCTAATTAAATTTTGAAACCTTCATAACTTGGTAACTATTTTGAATTTTTGATGGGGCTTTCGACGTTCTGTCTCTCTCATCACTGGCTTTTCAATCAATAAGAGCTTTGAAAAAGTGCTTTTGAAGGTTCACAAGACCTTTAAAATTACTGTGTACCACTTGCTAATCACCATGTAGAGCATGCATGCATAAAACATGACTTCACTAGAAATCGCTGATTTGTTTGGAAATTTAAAATCCGCAAAAATATAAAACTGCCAATAGGTCCAAATATAAAAATAGCCCAAATTTGCTGCCGCCAAATATAAGTGTTTTACAGTATGGGTACACTGAGAGAAAGAAAAACAGTGTGGGTCTTTTTGGGCTGGCTACAATCAGAATACAGCTGATCTGTATTCTCAAACTGTTTTTAACCCTTTTCATTGTGGATACCAAGTAAACAGGTACTTTGGCAAACAGTGAAGACACTGATGAATTGCCACATAAGGCAGATCAAAACAATTTTGAGGGACAAAAATACATATTTTTATAGAAATTTTGATTGGCTACCCTTTCTTCTTCTTCCAAATATTGGTCAGGATTCTTCAAAATAATGTACTGTTGACCCCTTAAAATACAAAATGGACAATTCAAAACTCATTGTATCAATATGTATAGGATAATCCATCAGAATGAAAAAGGCAGGACTTAAGTTAAGAGTGTGTAACAAAAATTTTCTTATTTTTCAAACAAAACATGTTGTGGCTACTCGAAAGAGCTGTCTCAATGAGAGGGCTCTTTTGAGCACCCAAAAAATATGTTAAAATTGATGGGTAAGAAAATATTTACAATTTTACGCTGAAAATTTTGTTTATCTAAACCTGTGAAAGGGTTAAAAGAGCATATATCATTTGAAAAAAAAATGCGCAAAACGCCCTTAAGTTAGTGTCAGGGTTTCTATTTTTGTCATTTTCTCATACTGAAGGTTTTACTTAATACTAAAATCATTTCATTTACAGGTTTGGAATACATGGTTGAGATACAGGTGCGGTTCTCAAGGAAACCCTGTCATTATAAATGTGAATTGTGCAACACCAAGCTGATCCCTGGTTCAGTGGTCCCACATTTAATGGGGGCCAAGCACATAACTAACTTTTTTGTAAGTATTGCTTTGCTAAGTGAGGAGTGCAATGGTTCAGCACAAGTAGTATGATAAATGTTCTAAAATTTCGAACACTTTTGTTTCTATTCTCAAACAAAATGCATGTTATCAGAGCTGGAATTCACAAATTGTTTGTCAGGAACAACAAACAGGAAAGACCCTTCAGAAGCAGTCTGATCTGGGTCTGCTTTGTTTGCCCAGAGCTTTTTGGCAGGCAACTAGGGTTCAAAATTTTAGAACATCTACCATATAGTGCTTGACTTAAGATGAAGGGGTTTAAGGTTAGAGCCTCACGAGAGGCACTTTGTTGTCACACTTAATAGTCTCTGCTTAGTTCTATTGATCACAGAAAAATGTCCCAACATGACTGAAAAAATGTTGACTGTGACCTAAAGCATCAACACAAGCATGCAAGTTAAAGATAGGGTGGGTGGGGTTTCAAAATCACTCCTTGGTCAGATAATCAAAAAATTGAGCCTTAAGTTGTAAATATTTTCTAATGCATCAGTCAAAGGGAGCACAGTGGCTCAGTGGTGGAGTGCTTGACTTGAGACCGAAGGGCCGCGGGTTTGAGCCTCACTGCGTCACTGTTGTGTCCTTGAGCAAGACACATTTATCCTTGCTTAGTACTGGTTCAACCCCGGAAAACCCATCCCAACATAACTGAAAAATTGTTGACTGGGACATAAAGAATCAAATCAAACAAAACAAAAAATGCATCAGTAAAAACATTAATTTTAGGTGTTCATTGAGACTGTTATTATAAGAACTCACAACAGATGCTTCATTTGAGAAACAAGGAAAATTAATTTTCAAATAAAGGCCATACAAGCTACCTAAGTTCATAAGCAGATGAGAGAGCGGACGACAAAAGAATTGACTGACAGGAAAAAAGTTTAAAAAGTGCCATCTGATTAAAATGTATTGGTTTGTTTATAGGAAGTCAAAGACCCAGATATCTATTACATGCTGACAGAACAGACGCAAAAGTCTGAGTTGAGCAGGATGGCAGATAAACATGCGAGCGATTATGAAAGAATACATGGTCGAGGAAAGGTAAGTTATGCATCATAAATCCAGCAAAATTTTTCAGGGTAAAATTGCAATTATTTTCTTATCCATCAGTTCAAACATGTGTTTTGGTGCTCAAAAGAACCGTCTCACTGAGACGGTTCTTTTGAGTGCCCACAACATATGTTTTTATTGAGAAATAAGAAAAATAATTTTCCATTACTCACACCTTATCTGGGGGCCTGTGCATCTATCAGCTGTCAGTCTTTATGATGATGGATATGCCAGTATATTACAAACTCTGATCAATATAAAAAATATCCCTACTCGTAACAAAAAATTAATTTTCTTTTTTCTCAACCAAAACATATGTTGTGGGTGCTCAAAAGAACAGTCTTGCAATGAGAAGGTTCTTTTGAGCGCCCAAAACACATGTTTAAACTGATGGGTAAGAAAATAATTAACAATTTTACGCTAGAAAAATTTGCTTAACTGGCCCACTGTCCTGCCCTGTCAGGTTGTTATTTATTAAACCTTTCCTTCATGAATATTCATGCTAGGCTCCACCCACTATGAATAATCATACAAATAAACTTTCATGTTGGTAAATAGAACCAAGAAATTACTTTTCAGGTCGGCTAGTTTAGGATCAGATATATCCTATTTCCATAAGCAAACAATAGTAGACCCTAATCAGGCAACTCTTATAAGAGCTGCCTGATCGGGGTCTTCTCTGTTTGCAAAAGCATTTAAAGGCATCTCTATGATGTAAAGGGTTTAACTACAGTCTGCAACACATCACAGTAGCAAGACTGATCGCTTATCCGGGGCTTTGAGTTCAATCCCAGCTTGGGGCCCATACTTTCATGGAGTTGGATCTTGAAATTGATTCTACAGTCATCTCCTTCCGCTGATTCAAGAAGGGCTGTTATCAGTTGCAAGGGAAAAAATGTACACGGAGTACTGGTTAACTAGTGTAAGCTTGCTCAGGAAAAGTGTGGTTAGGTTGACTAAACATTTAGAATGACCATAGCTGTTGACTGGGAAGTTAAAACCACATTTCAAACAAACAAAAGCAGCAAACCACAATATTCTTTTTATACCCCCCCGCAAACTTTGTTTGTAGGGGGTAAACTGTTTTCACGTTGTCCGTCCGTCCGTGCGTGCGTCCGTCCGTCCTTCCGTCCGTCCGTAACGCTTTGATTCCTTAATAACTTGGAGAGTCATTGCTGGATTTTCATCAAACCTTTGTCCGTCCGTGCGTGCGTCCGTCCGTCCGTAACGCTTTGTTTCCTTAATAACTTGGAGAGTCATTGCTGGATTTTCATCAAACCTTGCAAGCATGTTCATATATGCAAGACAAATACTTTAGACAAAAAAGTAAGGGCTAGGGGCCAATTTTATTAGAGTTATATCCCTTTGTAGTTCTAAATGGCTTTTAATATAGTGCTTTATGCTTATGCTATTATAGGCCATACACAGGCCAATCAACTCCTACCACAGCTTTTAATGGAACAATTTGATACTTTTCCTATACAATGTAGACACATTGAACATATGCATGAAGGAGTTTAGTTCAGAAAAAATAATTTTTGACAAAATGACAGCTGTGAGAACTTATACAATTTTTCCCTAATAAGGTGTTTGTATATTCATAGACGTTGCCTTTATGGGCCGATCAACTCCTACCACAGCTTTTTATGGAGCAATTTGATACTTTGCCTATACAATATAGACACATTGAACATATGCATGAAGGAGTTTGGTTTAGAAAAAAAATTTTTTGACAAAATGACAGCTGTGAGAACTTAGACAATTTTTCCCTAATAAGGCTTTTGTATATGCATAGATGGTGCCTTCATGGGCCGATCAACTCCTACCAGGGTTTCAGCTGGACTGAAATTTACTTCGGACATTTTGTCCAAGCAGCCCCAATATTGTTCGGACATTTGGAAATTTTTTAGGACATTTTTTTTCTATCATTTTTTCCACCATAAACGGAAATTGGCATCTGCCCTTCTCAAATTGAAACCAGGGGTAGTTTTGCTACCATTTCGGATGGTAAGTGCGGCCTGATTGATTGGCTGGCTTTTTATTTCATGAGGAGGCTGGAGCATGTTGATCGGTGGAAGTGGGTGGGGTACTTTTTTTTTTGCTGCTTTTTACGGCCGCTGGACAACTCGTTAGCCACAGAAAATGACTGATCAGGTAATGATGGAGCGGGCAAACTGTTTTGGGGCATAAAAAAACTTGAGTTCATGTTGTGTCTTGGAGGCAATTAAGTTTTTTTAGTCATATTATCGGTAAATGCCAATGAAAACTCGCTGTCCGCTTCGAGATGAAATCAAGGGAAGAAAACTATAAGGATGCAATAGACCAATCAGGCGCGGCATAACAAAACACTATGACTGGTTTGCTTTAGTGAATAAGTATTTGCGGGGTAAAATAAGGTAAACCAGTGCGCAACTTACATAAATTTGGCCAATCAGAGATCGTTTTTTAAAACAAAAATACTATTGCATCACTGTGCATTACCGTACAGCATGCGTTTCCGAAAATCATCTCGGACAAAATGTCCAAACTGGATAGCAAACTCTCGGACATCTGGAACTATTTTCGGACTATGTCCGATGGCCGACGCCAAACTGAATCCCTGCCTACCACAGCTTTTGATGGAACAATTTTATACTTTACCTATACAATGTAAACACATTGAACATATGCATGAAGGAGTTTATAATTTTTGTTTGCACAGATTCTACTGAAATCTTCTTATCAAAACTAAGGTCTTCTTGTTTGAACTATAACTTGCCAAGTTTTATCACTGACTCTTTCTGTGCGGGGGGTATCTAATAAGCATTGCTTATTGACTTTTTTCATTTCATCTTGTAAAACAGTTCTGAGGCCATCCTTTAAAATATATTTGTTTGCCGTGCTCCTACCCATCAATTTCAGTTTGGGTAGGTAGGTAGAAAGATCTTTTTTTTTAAAGAAATTCAGCATAATTTTATGACCCCCTCTTACTATCACTTTTGGAGGTCTACAAATGCTGTATATAAGGTAAAAATGCATATAATAACAGTCTCTGTAACCTTTCTTCAATTAAAATACAGCTTTTAATGATTTTAAAGAAAGGTTTGTTAACAGAATTAGTGAAAAAACAAAAATAAAAAAAGATTCTTAGAAAGGCAATACAATTTTTTGGGTAGGGCTAGGTAGGAGCACTGCAAACCAACATTTTTTTTTAAGGTGGGCCTATTCTCAGATCAGACCAAATGTCAATTGAGTTTGCACACGTGATTTGGTCCTTATTGCATATATGATCAGTGAAGTCTTTGACAAACATGTACATATGCAGAGTCTCTCAGCTTACAAACACAAAGCAAGGCTGTTGATGAAGGATCATGCCAAATATTTATCCTTTTTATCATATGGGCCTCGACGCGAGAAAACCTGTCTTCGAGGTTTCCGAAATGGTCATACCCAAACCGGCCTTCTCAGCTACAGAGACTACCTAGAAAATTGAAATTTCGCTAGTATCAAGTTTGTATATGATACTTTCCAATAAGCGAATAACAAAGGCACTGATCAGACTGTGTGGATGCGCAGGCTTGTCTGCGCCTTTATTGTTCGCTAACCACCGAAGACAGGTTTTCTCACGACACGGCCCATATGATGTTGCGTCTGGGAGTGATATAACGCCATCCATAAAAATCTGTCAACCACTAGTGGTTTATAGATTTTTGGGAAACGTTATGAAATGACACTTTTAACGTCACGCGTATAGTAATACCCTAATGTTTTTACTAGAAAAACATGAATCAGAAATGATTTTAATGTCATTTGATAAATAGAATCTAACATTCGTGCTCCTGTATTATTGAACTTATGAAACTCGTTGCAAAAAAAAAGGGATAAAATGCTCGGCAAGCCTCGCATTTGATCTCTTTACCACAACTCGTTTAATAAATTCAGTAAAACATGAGCACTCATGTAAGATCCTCTATATCTGCAACAAGGGGAGCACTCATGATAGATCCTCTATATCTGCAACAAGGGGAGCACTCGTGTAAGATCCTCTATATCTGCAATAAGGGGAGCACTCATGTAAGATCCTCTATATCTGCAACAAGGGGAGCACTCATGTAAGATCCTCCATATCTTCACTAGTAAATTGTTCATGCATTATTAGCCCTTTTTATACTGAAAACTCGTGAGCACAAATTTTGGCAAAAAATGGAGACCCAGATGAAATGGCACGTTTAGGGTCTGCACTGTTTTTAAGATAAAAGCCATATTCAGGGATATAAACATAATTTGGAAATTCTGACCTTTGACCCCTTAGAATATATAATGGACAATCCCATTCTTATTGTATCAATCTTTATTAACTGCATTGGTTCTATCTAACGGCATGTGCCTTTATCAGGTCATGATGACATAGCACTTTTTGAATGACGTTGCTAATGGTGCTGAATCAACAAAAAATCAAAAATTACATCATAATCACTAGTTTGAAGAGTGAAACAATGGGTAAACTGATAAATAGAATAACAGGTTCGCGTCTTTTGATATCAAGTGTACCAGGCTTGGCTTTGAGAGCGCATGTTGAATCGCTCTGCAAGCCTCACGCTGTCAACAAGCATTCTCAAAGCCTTGCCTGGTAAACTTGATATCAAAAGACACTCACCTAGTATTCTCTATGTATGGGATAATGCATTAGTTCTTTTGAGTACCCACAACATCTGTTTTTGTTGAGAAATAAGAAAATGGATTTTTAATTACACACTCTTATCTAATTACCCAGCCTGCAAAAAGTAATAAAAAAATCATTATAATTTCATGAACTGGCAGGGTTTGCACAGGCTTGAAAAGTACTTGAAAATCACTATAAGGCCTTGAAAAGTCCTTGAATATTTCTTTTTTTCTGTAGGACTTAGCATTGTTGATAAGAGACCTAATCAGTATATAATTATTGTGCCTTAATTTAGTGCAGCATATGCTGCACCAAGTAAAGGCATAACAATTTTGTACTAATTTTCTGATAGTGATTTCTTCAGTATTTCAGTCTAGCATTTCTGAAGTAGAACTTTAACATGTCAGTCAGTATTTTTCATAAAATTTATTGTCCTTAGGAGTCTTTTAGAAGTCGTTGAATTTGACAGAAACATGTGTATGAACAATAACTTACCTATATTTATCACATGAGGCCCCGTCTGGGAGTGATCTGACATGCAATAAAATTGATAAACTACTAGTGGCTTGCAGATTTGGTAATGTAACGTAATGACATCCATTATAATGTGGCGAAAAAGATGGCAAAATCTTGACGTTTTCACGCCAAAAATGTGATTTTTAAGCAATGTTATTGTCATGTGATAAAAAGAATCTAATACTCCTGCTCCTGTATTACTGAATTTATTTAACTCATTGCGAAAAAGGGTTAAAATGCTTGACAAGCCTCGCATTTTGTCGCGTTTCCTCATCTCATTTGATAAATGAGCCGTGAAATGAGATTTCCAACAATGTGGTATGTGGGACCAGCATAGGCTCAGACCAACCTGTGCATACGAGCAGTCTGATCAGAGCCTTTGCTAGTCGCTTAAATATTCTATGACTGTTAAGCTACTGACTGAACATCATTTGGAGTTTCTAAGCTTAAAAGGAGGGTGCACAGGCTCGTCCGAGTCTACACTTGTCAAAAAGTCACATTGTTGGAAATCACATGTCACGGCTCAAATTCAATAAAACATGAGCACTCATGTTAGATTCTCTATTAATTAGGTAAATGTGGTGTTCACAACTGAAGAAGAAGTATTAAAGGAGCGTATGGATGCCAAAGCAGCTCGAGTTGAAGCTCGTATGGAGAAGAAGGCCATGAATGCTGCAAGGCGTAGAGAACAGGAAGAATTACCGACCCCGGGAGGCAGGTAAGTTTTTCATCCATTTTAGATTCAGCCATTAGAAATGGGTGGGGTATTTTATCAATAAATATGACTGGCATAACAAGAGGCAGAGTTTTTTTAATTAGATAAGGTATTTCAGTAACCTTTTTTTATTTAATTAACCCTTATCCTACAAATAAGTATTTGTTTTCAAAATGTGCACAAAATCATGGAGGCAAATCTCTACTCTTTCCTTGCAAAATTTAGCAATGAGAGATTGAACATCCGTATAACTAGACCACTCCACGCTTTAAAATTAAAAAAACAAAACAGCCTGTCTCTTTATAACTGAAAGATCGTTGATTGGACGTAAAGAATCAAATCAATCAAACCAAGAAAACAGAATGTGCAAAGTTTGTTTAGTGTCATCAAATTCCTAACCAGATTATATTGACGGTTAAGTATTTGATAGGTGTGGATAAGGGGGTACCTAGATTTCTATTTATCATGGTTCTCCATAGAAACTAGGGTCTTACATAGAACTGTGTATGCATTTGAATAAGGAGCTTCTGTGGGTAATGTTTTAATATGTTTAAATAACTAAATTGACAGCCCTAAAATGAAATGGATCTGATAAGAAGAGAACATGTATCCTCAAAACTATAATGATGGGTTAAATCCCTGATTGTCGACTGACCAGCAGTGGTGGTGATAAATACATTTCTGTACAAATATGTTTGCCTATACATACTGAAAAACAATCTTTTTCACAAATTGATAGTAATGTTCTTAGTTCTCAGTTCACTTTTCTTTGAACCTCATTTCATTTTATCCCTGCTAACCATTTGGTGAAGGGTCATGAAATTCATGTCATTACAAAGCATCATCATCAGGACACAGTTTTAAAATGCACTAATTTTCTGAAATGATCACGATATTCTGCTGTTAGTGACAAAAAGTAATAGAGGGGTTGTTGGTTCAAGCCTCTCTGGAGGCACCGCGTTGTATCCTTGAGCAAGACAGATTATCCTCTGCTTAGCACTGGTTCAACCAAGGATAACCTATCCTGACATGACTGAATGATTGTTGACTGGGATGTAAAGAATCATAACAAATAAAACATAACTTACCCAAGAGTTCCTGTATCTCCCTGCAGCCTAAAGGGACTAATTTGTGCCACTCAAAACATTGGTATATGTGTTGTTCTATATCGTTTATGCATAAGATATTAAGTGTTGCTTAAACACTGCCATCTCATGCATATATAGACAAATCAAATACACTAGCAATGTTAATTAGCAAATTAGTCCATCAGGTATAAACTTATAAAAGTTTAAACCAGGATGGCTTCCTCACCACTGAGGTTAGGAGCCGCTGTGGTGTAGTTGATTAACCATTTGCCTTGTACCCAGGGTCACGAGTTAGATACCTGCTTCCTCAAGTCTGTCGAAAGAGACTCTTAGCCAAGGCCCCGTCTCCATATGACCTTAGCTGTTGATGGGAGGTTACAAATTCACTCACCACTGAGGTTAAATCACACTTAGAACCTTGAATAGAACCCCTCAAACCATTATAAAAAAACAACATAAAATATGTTTAAAAAGAAAAAAATCTTTAGAAACTTTAATTAACCTCATCGACCATCATTTGGCCATGATTTGTGCTTGAATGACCTTTAATTAATGATATCATAGTTGAGCTGTGTCTTTAGAAAACTCGATTTTGTTGCTTGGTAACAACAAAGTAGCAGACCAGTTTGCATAGTCTAATCACTGCCTTTTTTGTTCTCTTTAAAGAATGATAGGTATAATTGCTACATGCAATTCTTCAATATTTTTGCTGGTCTCTGTAGCTGAGTAGGATTGAACCATATTTGACTGAAACCCATACAGATTTTTGGGTTGGCAAGCTAGATTTATGGTGAAAGATTACCTGATGGGTAGTCTGGCTTAGTAGTGAGAAACTGGTGTCCTTTAGTCATCATCTATTTGGGTTTTTTAATTAACATGCAAATGCAGGGGCATCATCTACATCATAGACATAGAAGATTTATTTACCGTTGAATACATGTAACATAAGCTTGTAGGGCTTTTACTTCGACAAAGGGACCCCCTCCAGGTAGCTGGCTAGCTGCACACAAAGTAGATCTCACATTGATCTCCATGTGTTCCTTTCTTGGGTGTCAACTGGCGTGAGTTTACGCTCAAGGTAGTCGTTCTCTGTCAAATTCTTCCACATAATCTTGGGCTTTCCTGGCCCACCCCTTCCATTAACCTGTATATCACATGCTGTTCTGACTGTACCACTAGAATGCTCCACATGTCCAAACCAGCCACACCTCTCAAAATGTGGTAAAGGTCCTTGAGCTCAAGCTTTGCCAGTAGCTGTCTTGACATTACTGTGGTCACATCCATTGGCATGATATTGCAGATCTGTCTGATCATGGCTCTATTCCTTATGCCTTGGTTACATTTACCTTTCGATGAGTTTACGATGCCTGTACAATGTCCAAGTCACCCTTTCCGTGCTGCCTCTGCGGGGAGACCTTGTGATTATCTTTTGGATTCATGGGCATCATAGCCACTACAGTTTTGTTTAACTCTGCACTATGACAAATTTTGAAAAATCGTAATCCCATAGCTAGTAGACACATCGCAGGTAGATCTCACGATCCCAGTATGGGCACCACACGCTGATCGTTAGGACACTGCAAGACTTTAGATTTAATTTGGGCCCAAAAATGATCGTAGACTCTTGAAATAATCATAGGGAACCTGCAAGGACATCACAAAGGCATCCTGCAATTTCTGTGCGGTGGTTGTGAAGATAACACAAAGATTGTGTGGTTTTGGTACGATTTCCACAAGGTCTTTGTGATGTCTGTCGCTGAAAGAAATCGCATGGTGATCGAAAGGAATGTAAACAAATGAGAACGGGCAGTAGGTCCATGAACTTATTCCAGGTGGTTTTCAAAGAATTAGCAATTATCATTTCACAGCCTCCACCAATAGAAAACATTTCACCCAGGTAGCAGAAGGAAGCTACCACATCCAGCTTATCAGGTCTGACGTGAACTTAACTCTGCGGTCGGCTATGAATAGGGCAGTTTCCCTGCACCTTTCAGCACTTGTTAGCCCATGGAACTGTGCTTGCAGTCATTGTAAATATTTGTGATAATTATCTCTTTATCAGTATGCTAGCACAACATCATTAAAATATTGCTGACTGGATTACTGAAGTCTAACACACACAGACAAACATCATAATGGAGCTGCTTTGGTATAGTGGATAAACCAGCCATCCTGTAAATCAGGGGTTGCAGGTTTGATCCTCGGCTTCTCTAGTCTTTTGGATGAGACTTGTCCATGGCTAGTGGTGTGGTTTCATCTGAAATTTATGATGAACAGGTTTTGGTTTTGAGATGGTTGGTAGTTTCCTATTTCCTGGTGGAAATGTGCATCACTCCCCTTCCTGTGGTGTGTGTGTTTTACAGCTTTTTCATTTTGCCAGAGTGTTTTCTTATGTTGATGGCTTTGGCACCAGAGGCCAATGTTTGACTGCTATGTTATTGGGGCATAATATTTGTAATTCATAGAGCATTTCTATTTTACCACAGATACTCAAGAGTTGGTTTTTGATACAGTGTTGGTTTAGGGGCTCTTCTGCGGCAGAGATGTCGAGGCTGATATTTTATGGTGATTTGGTTTGTGGGTTCAAGAGAATTGTTGGGGGGAGCTGCTCAAAGAGATAATCAGGCATTATGAATATTTTTTTGAATATAACATGCATATCATGCGATAGTCTGCATGTATAGTTGTAAGCCCAATCACTGTTTATAGCTATGTTTTCCTCTGTAATTGCACGACAGTGGGTCAGGCCACAGACTCAATGATGGCCCTTGGGTGAAGCTTTTATCCATTGTTCGGTGCATGATGCTTGTCTGTGGCTGGGCTCACCATGTTTTCTTTAGCTCTTACTCTCTGTGAGTTGTGAGCCCTTTTCTTTGTTTCACCATTTGCATAGTGTGCTAATTTGATTAGATTGTTTCTCTGTGGTTGCATAAGTTAGGAGGCTTCATGTGAGCTAAACAACAACAGAATCTAGAGCTAAGATTTGGTACCAGTAAAATGTATTTAAGCCCCTAGTGGCTAAGGCTGCTGTCCGTTCTAAGGCAGTGGTTCTGTTGTTGATTCATTGTTGCTGCTCCTATTGTTTGTGGCTTTGTTTTGTTATGCATGGCTTAGTGGGTTTTCCAGTTTCCCAACCATCTTGATGGGAGAGAGAGCTGATTGCTTTACTTTAATTGCTTTCCTGCCAGTGTTCTGTGGCTCAAGGTATTCCCCAAATGACCAGGCTATGAAAAACATCAATCCTCTATCACAATTTAATACTTTAATACTGACTTGCATCATTACATATACTCAAAATTGAACATAAAAGTTTAATGTTTATCAACTAATAATCAAGACAGGTTCTCTGTTTTGTTTCTCTCCCTGTGTGGTGTCGTGTGTGTGTCCAATTTGATCCAAGGAAATGCCTTTCCTGGGTCCATGCCAGCAAATTGTGCCAATATGGAGGCAGCTTCCTCCATCAGATTTCTGCATCTACTAAAGTCTCGGATACATGACTTATTTTATTGGCCTGAATCTTCATTTACTTCCGCTACTGCGTGTGGGTGAGCAATGAAGGATCTATGGAGAATGCATCAATGGGCAGGCTGTCTGTGGTCATCTATGCAAACATTTCAATGATAGTAACCATTCGCAATCTCGGTATTTATTGATCTGCAGTGTGTGATTGTGGTATTTCCTGATATTACTCACTTACTTTTTGGTGACTGGACACTCTGAAGATAAGTGTCATATGTCAGCCAAAATACTCTTAACAAATAAATACAGTGTCATTTCATCAATTAATCTACAGCAATTGTTGTCAAAAGAGAATGCAGACAATACTAAATATGATAGATATTGCATTACAGACTATAACAAAACTAACACACTAATGCATAAGTGCATTACTTAAAATGCTCATTTGCCATTCACGAAAAACACAAAACACCTTGTACCTAATGACTGTTGAGATAATAAAGAAATTAGGGGCTTCATTGAGGACTGAACCTGGGACTTTCACTTGTGAAGCAAACAAGTAAACACTGTAGTCAAATTTCAGTTTGTTATGAACTAATTTTCCATGTTGTTTTTTTATGTGGCATGCTTTGGAAGTTAACATTAGTGACTTTCTAAGGGTTGTGAAGCTAAGCATACTTGCATACCATACTAGTGATGGCAAGAACGAGTAAAGCACTTATTTATATACCTCATATAAATGTGAAGTTTTTACTGCCATATTTTATCAAAAATGTGATTGTGGATGGATAGTGAAAAACATGGAATGATATTCAAATTGAAGGGTGTGGAAGAGAAGTTGGGAGATAATATAATAGGTATTGGGGGGGGAAATGGATAGTATTAGGATATATAGACATCAGTGTTTTCAGTTACTGTCATTTCTAATCAAACTGATGGAAACTTGCTGTATTTGTGTTCAGCTTGATTCTTTTTGATATGAATTAGACAGTACACAATATCAGGGACTAAGCTAGGGGGCAACTAGGGCGAAATCGTCGCCCTAGGGGCCAAAATTTCGCCCTAAATTGGACCCAGGGAGAAGTGGGAGTTTCCCTTAAAAAAATTCATTCTGTCAACACACAAACACAAGCTGTGGTGAGAATATACTACCACTGCATCTTATTTCTCCTTCCATTTAATGGCGATAGTATGTGTAATAGCTAATTTGCTTCTAAACTGGCAGTGTAGAGTGCTTAACTCGAGACCGAGAGGCCACAGGTTCAAGCCTCACCAGCCTCACTGTGTTGTGGTCCTTGAGCAAGACACATTTATCCTAGCTTAGTACTGGTTCAATCCAGGAAGACCTGTCCCTGTTTAACTGAAAGATTGTTGATGGGACTTAAAGAATCAAATCAAACAAACATCTTCTTAACTGACAGAAAATGCCGTAAGTTTATGCTATAACTTCTCCCTACCTGACTTTCACTTCTCCCTAATATTACTGGAGGGAGAAGTCACTTCTCCCTCCTGTCAGGGCCCAGCTTGAACCCTGCACAATATGAAACAAAAATTTCAAAGAGTATGGTAGAGCAGTGTTAAATAGAACTGTAATATGATGCAAATGTTGTAAATTTACTAGAGAATATAACAAATATTACTGTAGATAAATATTATGGTGCAGCATGTTTCCACAGTCAAAAGCCATATTTAGCCCCCACACTGTGCTGAGTATTATGCACACACTTAGGGTTTAAATATGGAGTTCTGGCTGTTGCCCGCCGTAATATTACTGTAGATTACTTTAATTTCCCACTATTATTGATTTGTGAATTCACCTTCACTTATTGGCAGATCTTATATTTACTGATACATTTGGTCCAGGTCAGCCTGCCCTTCTATAGAGGGCTGAGCAGGATCTTCACTCAATATGAAGTTTAATATGCCATGTTACTGTATCAGGGAATGAAGGTCCTATAGAGCAGGTGCAGACGACACATTACAAAGGATACTACCTATATCATTGAATGATTATTGTGGGATATGAATTTATGTTTTAGGTCACTAGATAAGAGTAGGTAATTAAAACCTAACTTTCTTATTTCTAGTGTAAAACATATGTTGTGGGTACTCAAAAGAACCCTCTCAATGAGACGGTTCTTTTGAGCACCCAAAACATATGTTTAAATAAATGGTTAAGAAAATATCCACAATTTATCGCTTAAAAATTATGCTAGACCTATGTGAGTATTTTAATGGTGGATTTACAGATTTATTTTTGCAAGACCAAGCCATTGATTGGCTTTCTTTTACATTATTATTGGTTACATTTAGGTGAAATGTCAAAAGTGGTAAGTATGAAAGAAATTTGTTTACCATTCAATCAGTAGATGTAAATTTACTTTTTCAGGAAAGCCATGCGATTTGAAGGTGCAGGAACCCAGCTGACCCCAGGCTCAAGCATTGCTGAAGGGTGGGACGAGGTACAAAGTACACTACTAAATCAGGCACAACAGATTTATGACCGCCTAACATCGACACAGACTCCCCCTGCCCCGCCCATGCAAAGTGGACAAATGATAGCTATGGGTCAAACACAACAAGGCAATACCCAGGTACAGTTTGACCAGAATCAAGCTTTATTCCAACCCAATCAGCCATTGACAAGCCAGCAGGCAGTCATTTATCAGCAGGATCAGGCATTCTCTCCGTTTCCTAATCAGAACATTTTAGGTCAGCAGCAACAGCAAGCAAATGTTTTGGTTCAACAGCAAGTTCAACAGCAAGTTCAACCTGAGCCTAATTTCTTTCTTCAACAACAACAAGTTCAACAGGATACATTTGGGCAACAACTTCAACCTCAGCTGCAGCCACAGCATCAGGTTCCTCTTCAACAGTCACAGGTTGTTACACAAATGGTTCCCAATATGATGCAGCTGCCCCAGCAAGATATTAACATGGGAATGATGAATCCAAACCTTGGGCCAACTAGCCAGCCAATGGTCATACAACAGCCACAGTTTTTTCAAGGAGTCCAAAACCCTGTACAGTTGGATGCACAATCAGGATTTAAGCAGACAGTGGTGACAAGTGGAAATCAAAACATAAACAGAATGGGTGCACCCAGAATGGCAATGAGGCAGCAGGGTCCTGGCAGGGGTCGGGGATTTCAAGGTTCAAATTCACAGAGGCAAATGTCTCCATCTGTTAGACCTAATTTACAAAGCACTAACAAATCATTTAATCAGAGACAAAACATCCAGTCTCCTCAACAGCAACAGAAACAAGCACATACAACAGTACATAAGACACAACCAAACCAATCAATTGTTCCTAATATAAAACCTAAGCAGAAGCCACCAATATCTGGTAAGTCTGTAGAAAATAAACAAGATACTCCAAAGTTCAAAGTACCCCAAGGGGATGATCGCAGGAACAGGGGTAGACAAGAAATTCTTCCCAAAGTAGATGATCACAGGAACGCTGATAGACAAGAAATTCTTCCCAAAGTAGATGATCGCAGGAACACTGGTAGACAAGAACTTAATGCCAACAGACAGAGAAGTAAGAGAGAACAGGTAACCAGTCGCAGCAGTGAGCCTGATGTTATTATAATAGAAGATGATTCTGAAGTTTCAAAATCCAATAGTCCAGCAAGATCTGATTGGAAAAAAGGAGCACCTGATGTTAGAGCTAGAGATTCTGGTAGTTCCAGAAATGACAGATTCAGCAGCAGAACAGACAGATTTGGCAGCCCGAGGTTTGATAGAAAAGAAGACAGTAAGGACAGTTCATGGGAGAGTAGAGCTAGAGTTGATAACAAGCAAAGGGATGAGATACACAAAACTATTACTCCCACAAAAAGCAAACCTTCAGATATTTATCAGAAGTATGACAACAAGCAGAAGGTTCAGGATAGTTCAAAAGATGAAAGAAATTCATCTGTTGTTTTAAAGCAAGGAGAAAAGGGTAAACAGTTGAAAGCCCAGGAGGATAATAGAGTATCTGGAAAGAGCAATACTCCTACAAAAGTCTCCCATACTGAGAAACCCAAAAGTGGCTCATATATTGAAATAGGAGATACTAAAGATATTCACAAAGACACAAAGAGAACAGAAAGTGTCTCTGGTAATATTACAATAGACCTAACACCAACAGATAAGACGGTCAAATCAGTCAAAGGGAAGCAGGGTACCTCTATTGACCAAACAGGGAAGCAAAAAGAGGTGAATGCCGATAAGCAAGCTGCTAAGTCAACAATTCCAGGGAAAGAAAGTACATCAGCACTTAGCACTCAATCAACATCCAATAAAGAATTAGTCCAGACTACTACATTATCTAAACCTGATACGAAGGGCAAACATACAGATAAAGTAGGCGTAGAAGGAAAGTCAAAGATTGGTAAAGACATTACAGACACCAACAAAGATATAAAGAGAGTTACAGTCAGCATTAAACCTGAAGATAAGAAAGAGGCGGTCCCATTGCCCAAACCAGGACAGAACAATTTGGCATGCACTGTTACTGTTGATTTGGTTGATATTTCTAAAGAAGGAAAAGATGAATCAAGGCAGGAGAAGCAGAAAACTGATAACATGCAAAGAATTGAATTAAGTTGCTCTCCAATAAAATCCACCAAGTTAGATAATTATACTAAAGCCACACCTGCTATTTCTACAAAAGCAGATGATAAATCTGCAGTGTCCAGTAGAGGCAAGGTTTCTGAAGAGCCTACAGAGCAACAGAAAATCCAGAAACTTGTGGAAGAAATAAATAAAAACTGGAAAAAGGAAGAACAGAGAGCTGAAGAAGATAATAAATCAAAAGATGAATTGCTCCGCTTAGGTTCTTTTGAAGGTGACAATCCCGATGAATGGGCTGTAACAGATGAATGGGTAGAAGAAGAAGCAATGGACACCATGGATGTGAGTGCAAGTATCAATGATGGTATTGATTGCAAAACAGCTTCCGACAAAACATCAAAGCAAGACACTAAGTCTGCAGAACAAGCTCCAAAAGTTACTGTCACTGTTGAAATGGAAATTGATGACTTGTCAGCTGCTAAAAAATCAGCTAAAGGGGATCAAGAAAACCAAGGGGATAGGAGTGTAGGCTCTGCAGTAAAAATTGGAGAAACAAGTACTGACACAAAAGAAAATTTTGACAAATCCAAATCAGTGGAGAAAGATAATGATCAGTCTGAAGATGACGATGATGACTTTTTTGATATGAGTGAGTTTGTGACTTTAGATGAAGAAGGTGAAGTAGATATGGAAATAGGTAATATGTTTGAGAAAAACACAAGTGACTCCAATACTAAGATAGCCTCAGATAGTGAAAGTAGACAAGGTAAGAGCAGCTCTACCAGAAGTGAAAGATCAGGAGATAGAGAGTCCAGATCAAGATCCGGAAAGAGCAGGTCGTCGTCTAAGACAAGAAGTACTAAAGATGAAAAGTCGGGGCCAAGTAAATCCACTAGAAGAGATAGGTCAAGATCCAAAGACCATAGTTTGAAATCTGAAAGCAACAGAAAATCACCAGGTTCTTCTGGGAGGCAGGTAGGTTATTACCCTTTGTGTTCTCATGGATTTTTCCCATACATACTGATACAATAAGTATGGGGATGCCCATTGTGTAATTCAAGGGGTAACAGGTAGATTTTCCTAAATTTTGATGAAGTTCTGTCCCTAAAGATTGTTTTAACCGTGGCAAAGAGTGCAGACCCTGATGAAATGCAGTCTTACGCTGCATTTCATCTGGTTCTTCCCTATTTGCCAAAGTACCCTTTTAGGGGTTTCCAGTATACAAAGGGCAAGAGTCAGTCCATTAAAGAAAATTTCAATTAAGAATAGCCTTGTCATGAAAAATACTGCCAACACAGTTTGCAAACAGGTGTGACACAAACTAGCCTCAGTGACAAAATCTAGCTAGAATCTTTCTACTGCTTTACCAGTGGTTTGAGAAATACTGCCTTCACAGTTTGCAAACAGGTGTGACACAAACTAGCCCCAGTGACAAAATCTAGCTAAAATCTGTAAAACCAGGATTCAGCTAGTACAGCATATCTACTGCTTTACCAGTGGTTAGAAAATGGTACTGATGCTGATCTGTGTCTATGATGTTTGCATTGCACACAACAATTATAGAGTTTCCTCACAACATGGCTAATAGTTTTATAGCACCCTTTTTCTGGTCTCTGATGGCAATATTAATTATAGATTCAGTTGCATATTTATCATTTGACTTTCTGACTAAAAAGTATCTGTCTCTCTTGATCCTTGTCACTGCAGAGATTTTCATACCTCAGGGGACAAAAATTCCACTTTTCCGCTCGTAACTACGAATGAAATCTAGAACGGACGAGTAATTCTTTCCAAAGCACTCGTCTTATAGGAGGATTACTCAGGGAAGTCATATTACTCCCTTATGTTCTTTATTGCTTATACTTTTAAAGGACAAGTGCATGTGTTTACAGGAAGAGTGAAAGTTGTAAGTCACTCATCCTGCGGGACAAGTGCAATCTTGAAATATTTTTGTCCCCTGTACCTCTTTCCATAAATAACATATTTGCTTGCCTGAAGCAGTTGCTGAAACTGGTTTAAGCCCCCCAGTAAAATATTTTACTGACCGTTCCAAGGCGGTACTTCTCTTGTGGATCTTTTATGTTTTTTCTGTCTTGTATTTGCTATGTCTTTGTGCGCGTCTGTTTATATGTGCTTTGTGATCACCTGCTGGGAAAGGGCTGACCTCTTGGCTCTCGTTTGTGGTGTCTAACTGTGAATTTGTCACTTTCCCATTGGTATCCTGGGTTAGGTGCGGTACTTGATAGTATTGATTCCTGATCTTTGCACCCTTACTTACTTTTATACAGTTTCTTAAGAGTTTTATACAGCTCCATAGTGCAAGACATTCCATTTTAGAATCCTTTTTCTCAAGTAGGTAAATAGGACCATGAAATACCACAATCACGTGACATTGTCTACCTATGACACAGAAAGGAAACAAAACATGGATGCTATTCATTTTGGTATAAGCATGGCAATGCTAAAAGTGCATTGATTTTAGATACAGAACGGGAATTTTGACTGTGTTTTAACTCCCAATTTTATGAGCATAATGAATTACTCACTGCAAAAAAGTTTTACAAAACTAAAACAAAAAATGTCGACAAAAATATGATGATCTTTGCTGAAAAATATTAATTTTGTTTAAAATAAACTACCTGATGATCAAGGATTAGGGGTAAGTGTGAAGGATTTAATATACATTTGAGTGACATATAGTCTGATCTGCTTTGCATTTAAAATTAGATTTTAATTTTTATTCAAACATAAGATTCCACTCATAAGCAACTGTCAGGAACAGTGTAATTATATGTGACTGTCATAATATAGCTATGAAAAAAACGCATTTATTTGAACCTTATAGTTTGAATGCTAGTGTCTTGATATTAAACCTATCATATAAATCTTTAAAAAATATTAAAAATGAATTTATCTTTCCGGTTTCTCTCGTTTTTCTAATCTAATTCAAGAAATTCTGCACCATCATAGCACGAAGAATGTTATCTAAAACTTGCCTAATTGAAAGAAAGCTTTTCAGAACTAGAGATGTAGAGTTTACCTCTAAAATACAAATCAAGGGTCTGATGACCCCTCTTTATAGAATTAAGAATGTCTTGGAAGGAAAGCCTTGAAAAGAGCATAAATAGTTTTAATGGAAGTGTGAATATAAATGATACTTTTTTAAACAAAGTCCATAAATCAGTTTCTTCATGATTATGGAAAAGCCTACTTTTGAAAGTATTTGGATATTAGAACCATGCAGTTGATGACAGCTGCCAGCAGCCCCATACTTTCATTAATAATCTTAGACATTCTTTTGATATGATAAAGCTGTTCACCAAATTTGATTGAAATCTGTGCAGTAGTCTATGAGGAGATAACATGACATGGAGATGGACAGACAGAGATAAATTTAATATCCCCATCACTTAACTTTGGGGATAATAGAGGCTGTTGAAACACCACTTTATTTGAATGCAATGACTCCAAAATAATTTTGCATTAATTGCAAGAGGGAATTCAAAAAAGTTGGAAGAATGATGTACGGGTCACATTGAAGGATCTTGTTAAGAAGGGAAAAGAAAACATTCCCAGAGGACTTGCATTCCTGGAGAGCACACATAAGGCCCGTTACATGATATCATAAAAATTATCATAGGAACCAGTCTATGAATTTTTATAAAAGGGTTTTGTAAAATCTACCAAGTTTGACAAAGTAATGCTTTGGTCATCTAATACTGAATATGGAGGGCAGTCTCATTTGTACAAGTCAGGTGCTTTTTCCCACAATTTTTTACTCTTTATTTAGACAGGAAGCTCGTTATCCACAGTTGGATAAACAGTAAAACTGCAGAAAATGTTAGCTCATTACTTGTGTCTGCACTGGTTGCTAAGATAAAAGCAAGCTGCTGAGACAGTAATGTCCAACTAAGCTTCGTTTCCTTGAACTTCATCACTCTCAAGGAAACTCTTATGACATTAAAGCTGCAACAAGTATAAATCACAGCTGAAAAACTCAGGAACCCTTGAAATTGAACCTTGGTTGTACCCATACAAAACCAATGCTTCCCAGATGAAACATAAACCAAAAGGCTATGCGAAATCTACCAACATAGATATTCAAAAATAGGAGTTATCATCCATTAAAAACAAAAAGCCAATTTTCTTGAGATAGTCCAATCTCGGGTATGAACCCCACATTGTATGAAATGAAAAGCTGTAGCAAGTAAAGCAGCAAGTATAAAGCACTACTGAAAAAGTTCCAGCATCCTGAATGGGAATCAAAGAACAAGTCAACATCCTGTCACATTTATCAACAAACCTGAAAAATATGGGTAATTTTCCAAGATAGACCATCAATCCAAAATAAAACAAAAAATAAACTAGTACAAATTGGCATTGTATTGCTTTAGATCTTAATGCAAAATTGTCTGATAAGGATCTGTTGAGTGAAATAAATAAAAGAAAATAGCATGATGGATTACATTTAACAAAGTGTGTTTGAATCATGCTCAAATTATTGGCTGACTAAGCTAAAAAAAAAAAAAAAAGAAGAAAGAAAAAAGGAGGTGAGACATGTTCTATTTAAAACAATTTAGTCATTTGATTGTCATACAAGCTCAGTGAGATCTTATTCAAAAGTTTCAGGTGTCTGAAAAGTTGCAGACTAAGGCAATTTACCATTATGCTGTATCAGTCTAGGTTCATTCTATTAACTAGTGAACAAAGTGGCACACCATTAGTCCCCAGTCGGTAGCTAGTCTGACTGCAGATCCAGGGGTCTCGAGTTTGATCCCTCCCCAGTCCCATACTTTCGTGGAGATTGATCATGAAATGATTTCTACAATCATTTTCCGTCTTCCGCTGATTCAAGATGGGTTGTTGTCAGTAACAAGCGAAAGTATGTGCAGGAAGTACTGGTTAACCGCTTAGTCAATCTTGCCAAGGAAAAAGTGAGGTCAGGCATGACCATAGCTGTTGACTGAGGCGTAAAGAATCAAACCAAACACACAAACACCATTAATCTATGAGAAAATGACTGTTGTGGCAATTAAGTTTTCCCATTTCATGGACAGTTGTCAACAGATTTGCTGAATATATTTGATAACCTGATGGTAATAAATGTGGCAATAAAGTACATGTATAACCATTCCATGGGATTTGTCAATAAATTTACTAGCAATATTTGACAAACCTTTGTGTTTAAGTCCCTAGCTATACATTGCTAAGACACTGGTAAAAATGGTCTCTCCTTGGATGATAGAGCTTTTTCATATGAATACACCTAGTACTTGACTGGTAAACCCTTCAGGAGGACAGGGTTTGCACAGGCTTGAAAAGTACATGAGTAAAGGGGGTTTCTTGAAAAGTTCTTGAAAATTAAATCTGCCTTGAAAAGTACTGGAAAATTACTCTAAATGCCTTGAAAACTCCTTGAAAGTTACTTGCTATGCTGTCCTTGAAATTTACTTTCATCCGTAGTAGAATTTTAACATGTAAATCAATAATTATCATAAACTTGCCAACTTGAAAACCATAGGAGAATATTTTGGAAGTCCTTAAATTTTACACAATCTTGCCTATATAAAGTCTGAATACACCTAGTACTTGACTGGTAAATGCATTAAAAAGTGTCAGAAAGTTGTTACCTTGAACAATCAATAATACTGTTATATCCTACCAGGCATGTTTATTTAACTAACCCTACTTTGTCCTTATTTGGTTTTGTCAACGCTGAGTGCAAAATATTTGAAGAAGAACCTTATGGTAGAATGTATTTTTGGTACCAATGTTTCAAGAATGATAAGATGTTAATTATATATGAGCCTCGACATGAGATTTCCAACAATGTGGTATGTGCGATCAGCAAAGGCTCCAACCAGCCTGCACATACGCACAGTCTGATCAGAGCCTTTGCTAGTCCCTTGAATATTCTATGACTGGTAAGCTACTAACTGAACTTCATTTGAAGTTTCTAAGCTTAAAGGGTGGCTGTACAGGCTCGTCTGAGTCTACAAAAGTCTTGTCAAAATGTCACAATGTCATGGTTGGAAATCTCATGTTGCGCTGATAGTTTCTAAAAACTATCAAATCGCATCATGATCATCATTATCATCAATAGAAATGTTATTATTATTATTATTAATTGCTATTCAGATGCAATATCTTTTTAATACATATCGTTTTCTTTTATTAAGCAGTAATATTCATAAACATATCTCTTGTCTCTAATATTTGAAAATAATACATAGAGGATCTTACATGAGCGCTCCAGTTACTATCCGGTATGTTTTGGTTGGAATATGTTCCTTATTGTGTGTTTGACTTTTTATTGCAATATTTTAAAGGCATCATCGCTGAAGACAGAAAGAAGAGGGGCTGACGAGAAGAGTGGGACTTCCCAGGTAATGGAACTCCAACAATACACGAGCCCTGACGTGATTTCCAACAATGTGGTATTTTGACATAAATAGACTCAGACGAGCCTGTGCAGCCCCCTTTTAAGCTTAGAAACTCCAAATGCTGTTCGGTCAGTAGCTTAATATTCATAGCATATTCAAGCGACTAGCAAAGGCTATGATCAGACTGCATGTATGCTCAGTCTGGTCTGAGCCTTTGCTGGTCACACATACCACATTGCTGGAAATCTCATGTCATAGCTCACATGTACTTTTGTTTCCCTTTACCCAATCAAAGATAAGAATAGAGGAGAATATTGGAAAGCCAGTTACGAGTTAGCTCACCCGTTTAGGAGTTTCCAGTATACAAAGGGTTAAAACAATGTGATAAACAGATTGATTCTGGGAGCGCAATGGCTCAGTGGTAGAGTGCTTGACTCGAGACAGAGGGGCCGCGAGTTCGAGCCTCACCGGCGTCACTGCGTTGTGATCTTGAGCAAGAACATTAATCCTGGTTTATTACTGGTTCAACCCAGGAAGACCCATCCCGTTATAACTGAAAGATTGTTGATGGGACGTAAACAATTAAATCAAACAAACAGAATGATTCACTCCTGGTCAGTATAAAAATCCTGTTATAACCATAATATGATATATTGAATCTTACAATTTGGTTAGTATATGGGCCTTAATGAGAGAAAACCTGTCTTCGGGGTTTGCGAACATCAAAGGCGCAGACCAGCCTGCACATCAATGCAGACAGATTAGCCCCTTTATTATTCTCTTTTTAGAAAGTATAATATCTAAACTTGCTACAAGCCAAATTTCAATGTTCTTGCTAGTTTCTGTAGCTGAGGAGACAGGTTTGAGTTTTGTAAAATTGTTGGAAACGGCAGGTTTTGTTGCCTTGAGGCCCATATAAACTCTAGCTTTTATGTTTTTCACATTGATTTTCGGCGATAACTTTTTTATTATGAATTTTAGCAAACTGTGTTCACGATGAAAGTTGTAGAGAAAAATTAGCGCACATTTGTCCAAATGGTTCCATAACCCAAGATGCTGCAGTTAACCCTGCGCATAGATGCACTCTTTGAGATTTTTAATCAAAGCTCAAATAAACTAAGATAATCTTAAATATGTCAGTCTAAAAACTGCATTGTGCCGCCCTAATTCACTAACTAAAGCGATGGATGACTTGTTTAAATATATTGGAAATGGCACCTGGTTCACTTTTGCGTTAAGCTACTGGGGACATCTGGAAACCGCCCGTTTTGGAGAATGTGCATAAGAGAAAAAAAAAACTCGTCAAGTGTAATTACAACTTCTGCTCCTACAAATGATCACGCTGAAATTAGATTATGTACTTTATGGGTTTGCAAACACAGGATTATGCTATTTTTATATGCATAGCCGCTGAATAACTGTATATTCACCGCTTGGGAATATTCTTTTGAGCCAAGCCCTTTCTGTCACGCTTCTACGAAATTTACTTGTCACTAAAATCTTAGAAAATTTGGCTGAATTCTGTTCATAGCAAATTCTTCATCTATGTACATAAAAATCTGTCTGCGCCACAAACTTCGGACCTTTTGGAGAAATTGGTGCTAATTTTTGCAAACATTGAAAAAAAAAGTTATCGCTGAAAATCAATGTGAAAAGCATTAAAACTAGAGTTTCTCCTGTTAAAAAAGTAGCTTATGACTAGGAAATACGGCAATCACACACTGCAGACCAAACCACAGTACCATGAGGAAAAGACACCGAACACTAACAGACACATAACAGCAAGATGAGAATTAAGTTAGCTGTGGCCCTGTCGCCATTTGATCTTAGTTTTAGCACCCTGGATATGTGGCAATCGAAAATCTTACAACTATCTACAAACGTAGATCAAAAATAGTTAGCATTAGAGTTTTCAATTGCCCTTTGTCAACAAATGGCAATTGAAAACACTGTTTCTAGCGTTTTTTGATCCACATTTGTCGATTGTTAAGAGTGTTTTGGATTGCCCCCTATCTGGTGTGTTTTGGTGGGACATAAACGCAAACACACGCCAAAAAATTATAGCGGATCTTACATGAGTGCTAATGTTTTATTATCCCCCGACGAAGTCGGAGGGATATAGTTTTGACGTTTTCCGTCCGTCGGTCCATTCCGTCCGTCCACACTTTTTGTCTGTCCGTATCTCAGAGTACCTATTGGTCAGATTTGATTCCTGGATCCGAGCCTGTTGGGTGGACTGAGGGGGTGGGGTCGAGGTCAAAATTAAACTTTTTCAGAATATGGTCATGTTGCATATCAAATTAAAGCTGACGATGCTGGCAGCAACATGGTAGCAATATTTTGCCCACAGACACACCCCCGACCCAGGGGGTGGGGTCAAAAGGTCAAACTATATTTTTTTTCTGAATGTAGTCATGTTGCATATCAAATTAAAGCTGACGACGCTGGCAGCAACATAGTAGCAAATATTTTGCCCACAGACACACCCTTGACCCAGGCCGCACCCTTGACCCAGGGGGTGGGGTCAAAAGGTCAAACTATATCTTTTTTCTGAAAGTAGTCATGTTGCATATCAAATTAAAGGGAATTGAGCACAGAGCACCATGAAAGCAAACATGCTGTCATTACACACACCAACGACCCGACCCCTGGGGTGGGGTCAAATGGTCATTTTATTTTTTTTTCTAAAAGTGGTCATGTTGCATATTAAATTAAAGTGGAAGAAGTGTAGGCCTACATGCAAGGTAACACTTTGAATTTACACACACCCTCGACCTCTGGGGTTGGGTTGAAAGGTCAGATATTGAAATTGTGCAGATGTAAGTATATTTTTTAATTAAACTAAGCACTAAAACATACTTGACAGGTGTTTATTATGATCTGAATAATACTGAAGGTGAACTAAGGGTTAAATAAATGGGATTTATGTTTTGTGATTTACATGTTTCTCTCAAATAACCCTTTGTCGGGGGGGATATAAATTCGTTGAATTTGTCTTGTTGAATTTATTAAATGAGTTGGGGAAAAGAGATAAAATGCGAGGCGTTCCGAGCATTTTATCTCTTTTTCGAAACCAGTTTAATAAATTCAATAATACAAGAGCATGAATGCAAGATTCTATTTAACATATGGCATTAAGATCACTTTAATGTCTCATTTCTGGCGTAAAGGTATTTTGTGTCTACCAGGCCTTTAGTTAAGAGTGCCTACCAAGAATGTAATTTTCTTATTTCTCAACCAAAACATGTTTTTGGTACTCAAAAGAACCGTCTCAATGAGACGGTTCTTTTGAGCATCCAAAACACATGTTTAAACTGATGGGTAAGAAAATATTTACAATTTTAAGCACAAATATTTTGTTTATGTAAACCTATAGTTTTCTGTATTTCAGGCCTCTAAGAAAACAGCAGTGGAAGCTGCTACGAAGAAGTCAGATGTTGTATGGGATTTTGACGCTATCTATGTGTTCTCCACTGATAGTGTCGGCAATGACTTGAGACCCAGACTGCCTATGAAGCTGAAAAAAACTGCTATCTGGCTCAGTTACGAAGATTCCACGGTTAAACAGAGTGTTGATAGGATTATAGATCGATTCCCTAGTCTTCTCAAGCAATATAAAGATAAGAACATTAAGCTGATATTCTGGCATGGTTTCTGTGACTTGATCAACAAGAATGGCAAAAAGCTCACCTTGAAATCTAAACCCTGCAAAGATATCTTAAAAGCTCTGCAGGTTGAATACTACAGGTTGATTGATTTCCTCGCTCCTTATAGGAAGGTGAACCTGTACATGCTTGAGATGACGCCAGTCAACTTAACCAAATGGAACAAGTTCTTCGGAGTGAAAGACAATACTGATGATAACATTGTAGGGCAGTATATACGAGATCATAATTCGATGATAAAATCGCTGAATAGACATGTTGGTTTCTTTGTTTGTCCCTGGTTTGGATGTCACATGTGGCAGAAGAGGCAGGGTATGGACTTCTCGATGACAATGGACGGTATACATCCCGTGGCTCCGTTGGCAAAAAAGTGGTTGCACGATGTTTTGAACAGTGTCAACCAGAAGGAAACGGTGAGTTAAATATTGAGTCTAGCTTTATGCATGCTGGTTAATTTTTCAGGCTTTTGGTATCTCCTGCTATCTTTATAATCCCCTGCCATAAAGCAGATGAGGGATTATAAGAATGCTCTTCGTCTGTCAGTCCGTCTGTAACACTTTTGTGTCCACTCCATATCTCCTGAACCCTTTGAAGAATTTTCATTAAACTTCACTCAAATGCTTCTCTCAGTGAGACGGTGTTCAGAGCACATGACCCAGCTACCTAGACTCTAGGTCACAGGTCAAGGGATTTACCCTTGAACTTTGTTTCTGCTCCATATCTCCTGAACCCTTTTGGCAATTATCATTAAACTTCACCCAAATGTTTCTCTCATTGAGATGATGTGCAGAATTTATGACTCCCCTAAGTAGACTCAAGGTCAAGGTCACACTTCAAGGTCATGTGATTTACCCTTCAATTTGTGTCAGTTCCATATCCTGAACCCTTTGAATGATCTTCATTAAACTTCACTCAAATGTTTCTCTGAGTGACTCAGCTACCTAGACTCACGGTCACAGTTCAGGGATTTACTCTTGAATTTCTTCAAGTCTGCTCTATATCTCCTGAACCCCTTTGAAGAATTTACATCAAACTACACTTAAATGTTCCTCTCAGTGAGACAATGTTCAGAACCTATGAATGGACTATGCAGACTCATGGTCAAGGTCTCACTTTAAGGTCATGTGATTTACCCTTTAATTTGTGTCCACTCCATATCTCCTGAACCATTTGAAGTTTTTCATTAAACTTCACCCAAATGTTCCTCTCAGTGAGATGGTGTGCAGAACCAAAGACTCAGCTACATATACTCAAGATCACACTTCAAGGTCATGGGATTTACCCTTGAATTTCGTGTCCATACATATCGCCAATCCAAGGACTAGGACCTGTGCTATTTATAGAACTCCAGTAGGCTGCTATGAAAACCTGATCAGATCTGATCTGTTTATTTACCCTAGTTGTAGGAGTGTCTCCTCAACCATTTGTTAGATTTTCATTAAATATCACTCAAATGTTCCTCTCAGTGAGTTGATGTACAGAAACCATGACTCAGCTATGCAAACTCAGGAGTCAAGGCCACATTTCAAGGTCATAGGATTCTGTGGCGGGGGATATAGCTGTCCTGTCGACTGCTGTCATATTAACTTTTTCAAACAATTCTTTAAGGAACACTATCAGAGTGTTAAAGGGTTTGGATCCAGATCAGGACTGACATTCTGTCATTCCTGATCTGGGTTCAAACTGTTTGCAAAGGTTATCAGCAGACAAAAGTCACCGCTAGCAGACAAAAAGTTACAGTGTCAACCAGAAAGAAAATGGAAGTTAGATATTGAGCATAGCTTTTTGCATTCTTGCTAACTTTTTATGCTTTTGTTGTCATCTGCTGACTTTTTTTCAAAATCAACTTTTTTGAAAAATTCTTTGAGGAGCACTTTCATGGTGTCAAACTGTTTGCCAAGGTTATGAGCAAACAACATAAGTCACATTTAGCAAGGAAAGAGATAAGTGAGCCTTGTTGTGAGAAACTCTGATTTGGGTTTATTGCATACAAACAGCAACATATATTTGGCTGGTTCAACACTACTGAAAAATGCTGACAGGGACGTAAAACATCAACACAAACAAACAAATAAACTAACATCTGATGATTTTCTGGTGGAGACTGCATTTATGACTGAATTTGGATGAAATTTGCATGTGACATCATTTTCTATTTTTAGACAACATTAAAAAATTCTAGAAAATTTAAGTTAAGTTTTGAATACTTCGGAAAATATTATGAAAAATGGAGCATTTGCTCCATTGGAGCAAATTCTCCATTTTCCATAATATTTTCAAATACATGATATTTCAAAGGCGTCAGAAGGCGCTTTTATGGAGTAAAGGGTTAGAGACCTAGACCAATTTCCCTGACGTACAAGTTTGGCTCTTAATTAATATCTGTGTGTTTGCCCTCCAATTGGTTGATGGTTTTCTGACTCTACAGACTACATGAATTACGGTAAATGTTCTAAAATTTCACACACTTCTTTTTCACTTCTCAAATTAAATGTTGGATATGATGGATTGAACTCTCAATACACACGCCTACCAAACGGTCAGATGCTCAACCGCTGGTTGAGCGAGAAAACAATTCGAGTGTCTTCCGGTTGAGATTTTGAGGAGCTAAAAAGGTAAACAAATGTTGCATGTTCTGTATATTATAATTAATATTTCTTGTCCTAGGAAGAGAATATAAAATCGGGGAATGTCATGCAACCTTGTACGGGTCCCTACGTTTATGGTGTAAATAGGAGGTCAGAGAATTTTCTCCTTTTGTCAGATTAACTTTTTGCATGAGGAAGGTGTACCAGAAGCAGATATAAACATGTAGAAATTTGTGTTTTGGGTTGTGTATTCTATACTTAAGGAATAAAAAAACGCAACAAACACTTCGAGGTCATTGTAAGCATACAATATGATGCAAGTTTTAGTGCAAACGATATTAATCCATAGGAGCAGTATGTGTCCACCAAATTACAACAGGTTCAACGTAATTATCGATTACGTAATCATTTTGGTATGCGAGTAACCAGCCTGACCCCACGTAGTAAATTGCTGAAGCAGGGTCAATTAAAGCAAAGTTTGAATCAACCATTGGTTTATTGTTTTAAGAAGTCTTTTCATAGATTGCAGATCAGGAAATGATCAAATGGCGACGTTTCTGTAGGGTTCTGAAACGGCTTAACGCCATTAACGTCAACTCTGAATACTGCGTGAAACGCGTAAACTTTCTTTTCCGCTTGAGATTTATTCATTACAAGGACGTTTTGTTCAAGAATTATGACTTTAGATCTTCAGATGTCAAAACACCTCAATTCTGACCAATTCTGACGTCAAAATTCGATATCCTACGTTTAAATGGTTTCCATGATGTTTATGTATATTTCTAATGATAAAATGGTCCAGTGACAAAGTTCAGGTTACAGTTAACAAGTTTTGTGTTCACTCTCGTCATGTAATCAGATGTTTTCTTTTGAATTATGCCGTGTTTTGTTTGGCTAACGTCAATATAAACACCTTACCAGCATATTTCTACGGTATCTGAAAAGTCAGTTTTTTTTCCAAGAAAGCATGTTCTGATGTCTCAAGGTTTATTTATCCCGTATATTCACCAGCGACCCAAACCCGACGGCTCTAAGTGACGTTTATCGTTTATTCACTACCATTCTGTCTTGCCATTCAAGTAGCGTGTTTTGACGCAATAATTGACTGCATTACAAATATTATTGGACGTTTGTTTAATTTGCACATTGTCAAGTCGGCGCCAAATAACCAAACATGGAAAAGACGGGGTTCCTTGATCTTTATTCTGACGTTAACGTCACATTTTACGTTTTCATATGTTTTCATCTTGTAGCGTAAAATGTAGCGTTAAAATGACGTTTTGGTATTTCATCACATGCTATAAATACTCAATAAGAAATTTTCAAATAAGATTTTACCAAACCATCATTTAAACACGCAAAAATTATATTTTTATCTGTTGCGTTTCTTTATTCCTTAAGTATGTTTTATGATGTGCTCGAAGGTGATATAGACAGGCCTGATCAAGACTGAGATGGGCAATCTTAATAACAGTTGCCCATCTCAGTCTTGATCAGGCCTGTATATATCACCTTCGAGCACATCATAAAATTGAATACACAGCCCAAAACAGCATGAATATCTACACGTTTATATCTGCTTCTGGTACACCTTCCTCACGCAAAAAGTTAATCTGACAAAAGGAGAAAATTCTCTGACCTCCTATTTACACCACAAACGTAGGGACCATAAGAGGTTGCATGACATTCCTCGATTTTTTATTCTCTTCCTAGGACAAGAAATACTAATTATAATACACAGAACATGCAACATTTGTTAACCTTTTTAGCTCCTCGAGACACTTGAATTGTTTTTCTCGCTCAACCAGCAGTTGAGCATCTGACCATTTGGTAGGCTTGATACACTTATCAGAAAAGCAAACAGGTAAACACTGATCAGACTGCTTCATAGATCTGGATCTGCCCTGTTTATCTAGGCTTTTGTGGCACATAACTACTATCCAAAATTTTATGACATTTACGGCTTTTAGTCAATTTTGAAAAGTTATGAGTGTGAAGTAGAAAATTATTTTTCTAAATTCATAAACAAAAAATATGCCATGGGTACTTGAAAGAAACGTCTGGATGAGAAGCTTCTTTTGAACACCCACATATGTTTTAACTGATAGATACAGAAAATCACAATTTCATGCTGAAAAATGTTACCTAACTGACCTATGGTTTCATTTAAAGGGTTAAATTTTGCTTTATTTTTATTTCAGCCAGATGATGTTACACAGGTTCAGATAGGAATAGACATTGGACCTCAAAAAGCCGAAGAAAAAGACAAGAAGAAAGATCCTGTCAAAGGAGGCCTAGTTGCCAGTTCTAAAGGTCTTGTCCAGGAAACAGCCTACCTGGGTCAGCCGGTTATACTTACAACAGAAGAGCCATCACAGGCTGCCATAAAAACTGCAGATGCTAAGACAACAGCAACACCGTCACCGGCTACAACAAAAGATACAGATGCTAAGACAACTGTAAAGCAGCCACTGGCTCCAGCAAAAGATGCAGTTGTTAAGACAACCGCAGAGCCGTCACAGGCTCCAACAGATGCTAAGACACCAGCAAAGACATCACAGGTTCCAACTAAAGCTACAGCTGCTGACACAACAGCAGAGTCGTCACAGGTTACAACAAATGTGGCTAAATCTAACCAGTGTTCAATTGAAATTGGATTCGGAAGTGACGACAACAAAAATCAACAAGGAAAAGATGAAAAGGAAGACAAAGATAAGGTTTCTAAAAACGCGTCAAAATCTGGTGAATGTGTGATAGAAATAGGGTACGGAAAAGATGCCCCGAACGAGGCAGATAAAAAGAAAGACATAGATAAGGTTTCTAAGAAAGCCTCAGCATCCAGTGCATGTGTAGTAGAAATAGGGTGTGGAAACGATGCTCCGAAAGAGGCAGATAAGAAGATAGACATAGATAAGGTTTCTAAGAATGTGTCAGCGTCCAGTGAGTGTGTAGTAGAAATAGGGTACGGGAAAGATGCCCAGAAAGAGGCGGAAAAGAAGAAGGATGTGAGAACAACAAGGAGTATGAAAGCTTCCTCTGTAGAAATAGACAATAAGAAAGATAGAAAGAAAGACAGTAAGAAAGACGGTAAGAAAGACGGAAAAGCTAAATGTGAAGTTTCTATTAGCTTTGATTAAGTTGCATTTTGTACCATGGGTTAACCCTTTGTATACTAATGAATTCTTCCAACTGGTTTGATACAATGAGCATGGGACGGTCCATTGTACATATCAAGGGGTCACAGGTTATAATATTTTATTTCCTTCTTTGAAGATCATTTCTTTTCAAGCGATCAGTGCAGATCCAGATTAAATGATGCATCATGCGGCATTTCATCTGGGTCTTCACTGTCTTCATGGTTACCAGTATACAAAGTGTTAACCCATAAAGCGCCAATCACGACTGCAGCAGACAACAAATTTTGCCACATCTTTCCTAATTTTCGAACAAAAATTTGGTATGATATTTCATGAGAATCGTCTGCCAGCAGACGATTCTCATGAAATATCATGCCTTATTTCTTATTTTTGAAACAGCAGTAAAATTTGAAATTGTCGTCAGCTGCAAATTAAAGGTGGCGCTTTACAGGTTAAGGCATACTAATAAAGGAACGCAATTGCTGAATTTGAAGCTTTTGCTCTCTGAATTTTAAAGGTACAAACTTGATCTATCTACTGTGGTGATGTGAGACATTGTTAGTTTAAGTTTTAATGTGTGTCAAGCTGTAAATATGGTGCTTTTTCTTGTAGAACTTAGAAGTAAAAGCGGTAGGCATCTATGTTCAGATGTAAATATACTTAACGTCAGTAAAAACGCAACTTTTACAGTATAACCTTTCTCGAGATTTAATGCTATTTTATCATTCTAATAAAAAATAAAAGCATAAACCTATGGTCGGGATATCAAGCCAATACTCTTTTGGTGCAGATAAAGGGGTCCAGATAAGCCAGGCTGTATTTTTTGATAAAGGGACACAACCCGAACTTTGACACAAAAACTGCAAAATCACCTTATTAATATGGATATCAGATCTTCATTATGAATGGCTCTTTTGGATTCAAACTTTCGGAAAATTTCAACATTGCTCTACTTTCTATGCAAACGCAACAGATGTTTTTGGTCTTGAAGTTTTGACCTTCAAAAATGTTCTCAAAGTTTCAGCATGAAAACCGAAAGTTAACGAACATGCGACACTTTCGACGGTAAATATTGCGATAAATGATAAGCATAGGTTATGACCTTACAACTTACGTATGCCAATTTTTAAATGGTTCAGTTTAATTGAAGCTTTAGTGATTTCTCAAATTTTGGGGAAATTTCACGAAAAATGAAATTTTAAACATAACTTTTAGGTCATTCCAGCAAAGTGAATTTTGTGTTGTAAACCGTTTTTCTGTTTGTTTGAGTGAAACGCAGTACTTGCACGCTGAAATTAAATAAAATTTCAAGATTTAATATGGCTGCCAAAAAATTTGATGAATTTGTCATTTTTCACCAATTTTTTTTGCAGAAGTGTGCAATTGAGCTCAAGTTTTGGTAAAACGTTCTCCTACGTTAGGGACGCTTGTTAGTACCAAGACATAGTGTATAAAACTGATATTTACAGGAAAAACAACACTTGTACCAGTTGTGTTTTTAATGGCTTTAAGTATATGTTGCATTTCCTTGTAGAACTTAAAAGTATTGCTGTAGTTATCAATGTCCAGATGTAAATATAATGCTTTTTTTGTAGAACTTCGAAGTTTATTTGTAGCCATCTGTCTTAGGCTAACAAAAAGCAGCTTGAGGTCCCCGGGACACACACCTCTCCATGATTGTACACTATTTTAAGCTATTGCAATATATCATTAGATTGGAGTAAAGAAAGATAACTCAAAAATAGGCCCTTTGATTTGAATTCAAATAATCCAAATTTTACTTTGAGCTACTGGTATCCTTTGAAAAGGTGTAAAGCACATTTTATGAATAGGATCCTACATGCGTGCTCATGTATTATTGATTCCGAATTGATTAACCGAGTTTGGGGAAGGAGATAAAATGTGAGGTTATACCGAGGATTTGCTCTTCTTTTCGCAACAAGTTTAGAAAATTCAGTAATGCAGGAGCATGAATTTTAAATTTATCATTTGACATTTAAACTACATTGAAATCACATTTTTATACCCCCGGTATGAAGTATATAGGGGGTATATAGTTTTTGCCTTTTCTGTAATTATGTTTGTCTGTCTGTTTATAAACTTTTTGTCCGTCAAAGATTTCTCAGCAACTACTTTAGTTAGGATTCTGAAATTTGGTACAAAGCTTGATAGTGATTAGTTGTATTGTGTAACAAAAAAAAAAAACAGCCACATATTGCTTATCAGTCCCTTTATTTATTCATTTTTCTTTCTCTTCAATGGAAATTTCCGTCACAGATTTCTCAGCTCCTATTGGAGCCAGTGTTTTAAAATTTTGTGTACACTTTCAGGTAGGCAAAGTGTATTGTGTAAATGAAAATTAAGGTGCTAATTCTCATTTTTCCTTCTTTTTTCAAATTTTCAATTTTTCCTTCTGTCTCTCTTATATAACACATATGGACATTTTTCATCAAAGTATGCCCAGAAACTGCTTGATTTAGGATTATGAAATCTTTGTCTTTTCTCTGAAAGTGTTACAACCTCTGATGGCTACCGCCGGGGGTATGTGAGCTTTGCTCACTTCTTGCTATATTTTTAATGTAAAAATGCTTAGATTTTGCCCTATGTATGCAACATTATAATAGTCCATTTCCTAACATTTACTAATATGTAAACTACTAGTGGTTTAGAGATTTTAATACATGGTATTATATCACTCGGAGGCGCAATGTTGCATGATCAATTAAGCAAAAAGCCCAGGCCTCCAGATAAGAGTGTGTACCAGAAAATCATGTTTCTTATTTCTCAATCAAAACATATGTTGTGGGTACTCAAAAGAACCGTCTTGTTGGGCTTTAAGACGGTTCTCGTTGAGACAGTTCTTTTGAGCTCCTAAAACATGTTTAAATTGATGAGTAAGAAAATAATCACAGTTTTACTCTAAAGAATTTGCTTAACTGGCCCTATGAAAGCCTATGACATATGAGCCTTAACACAAGAAGAACTGTCTTCAATGGTTTGCAAACAACAAAGTTGCAGACCAGCATGCGCATCCGCGCAGTCTGATCAGCACCTTTGTTATTCACTTTTGGGAAAGGACCATATCTAAATTGCTACAAGGGAAATTCCAATTTTCTAGTTAGTCTCAGTAGCTGAGGAGACTGGTTTGAGTCTGGCTTTGTCGTAAACCCCGAAGACAGGTTTTATCGTGTTGAGGCCTACGTAATGCAAAACAAGGTTAGACTCGTCTTTAGTCTAGTGATAGACTTCATTATTTACTATTCTGTAAAGCATATGGTTAATATGTGTCTTGATAATAAAAAAAATTATTTCATATGGAAATACTAAGTCTAACCCATGACCTCCCCAGAATATAACCATTCTAACTCCATTGTCTAAAAGGTGTAATGGATAAGTATGTGCGCAGAGCAGTGGTTAAGTGGTAGAGTACTGGACTTGAGATCGAGGGGTTGCTCGTTTAAGCCTCACCCGGAGACACTTTATTGAGCAAGACTCTTTATCCTCTTCTTAGTACTGGTTCAACCCAGGAAATATCCTTACATGACTGAAAAATTGTTGACTGGGACGTAAAGCATCAACACAAACAAGCAAAGCAGAAGTACAGCAAAACCTGTCTTAAGTGGCCACTCAAAAATAGACAAAACAAAGGTCTTAAAGACAAATGGTAGCTTAATGAAGATCGAAAGTATTGCAGAATACTTTTGACCTGCAGTAAGCGATAATCAGCCTTGAAAACCAATTTTTGGTCTTCTTTTTGAGTGGAGGCTTAGGGCAGGTGTTACTGTATGCTCTATATGAATCTATTAATAATTGAGATAGGAAATAGATTTCAAAGACAGAATTCCTAGTTTTATATCATTGTTGTAAATATTTTGTTAGTAAATGTGCTCATCACAATATTGTTTGACTACATTGCAGTCCCTTTATAACACACCTCATTATAAATGGATTAACTTGGGCGAAAGTTTTCAGGATTATTCCTGAATTCAATACTTTAAGGCTGACTTTCTATGGAAATTCAGCCTCTAAATGCTGAATAAGGAGATTATAATAGCTTCTTCGATTGGTTTTCAGATTATCTAAACTAAATTAATCATTTTTACTTTAAATTATCATTTTTGTAGGCATCCTGCAAGTTTTAAAATTTGATTTTTTTAAAATTCAGGATTTTGGATTATAACACAGTCATGTTGTGTCTCCCAAATATTTTTACCATGGAATTTTACAAAGGAGTTATATGGAATTGACCATAAATTTGACAAAGATATTTTAGGAAAATGAAATGGTCATTTTCCTATAATTCCTTTGTAAAATTGTCATTATATCACAGTTCACTTATACCAAATAGTCCAATCTTATAGACATCAAACAGCATTTTATCATATGACATCACGTCTGGGAGTGAAATAACCCCATTCAATAAAATTGATAAACCACTAGTGATTTACAGATTTTCGGGGAACGTTATGATGTCCATAACAACGTTGTGTACATAATGACAAAAGTAGAACGCTTTTACGGCAGAAATTAGATTTCAAAGTAATCTTAATCTCATATGATAAATAGAATCAAACATTCGTGCTCATGTTTTATTGAAATTATTAAACTCGTTGCATATAAGAGATAAAATGCTCGGCTATGCTCAACAAGCCTTGCATTTTATCTCTTTCCCAACTCGTTTAATAAATTAAATAAAACATGAGCACTCATGTAAGATCCCCTATATAAAGGGACTACAGTGTGTAAAGTTTAGGATTTACCTTTCTAACTGGAATTTGAGAATTTCAATAACAAAAGTAATCAATTGAAAGCCAGCATTTTGGTTACATGTTGAATGTTATTGCAGGCCCCCAGATAAGAGTGAGTAGCTGAAAATTATTTTTCTTATTTCTCAACCAAAACATATGTTGTGGGTACTCAAAAGAACCATCTCGATGAGACGGTTCTTTTGAGTGCCCAAAACACATGTTTAAATTGGTGGATAAGAAAATAATCACAATTTTACGCAAATAGTTTTTGCTATGTTACTGTGAAATGAAACAAGAAAGAGTTCTTGCATTAATCAATTAAGATTTTGGGCCTAAAGGTGTTCTAAGATTTATACTTTTGTCCTTGATATCTTAGATTTCAATTATGTAACATTCTATATTTTAAAATATTGTGTTGCTTGAAAAATTGATATTGTGTGAAAATAAAGAAGAAACCAATAATTTGTCTTTCCATTTCTATGTAGAAGTACACTAAAGCATTGAATCCATTTGCACATAAAAGGCTATTGGTGTTAGTTCTAAAACAGTGACTGATCAAGAGGGAGCTCAGGGATTCACTCTTACCCCACCCCCTGCCCCCAGTTTTTAATAATCCCATGAAAATGAAATAATTTGGTCTCACTGAGACCAAATTATTTCATTTTCATGGGATTTTAAAGAAAAATTAGATAAAATCAGCAAAGGGAACACCCTCTTCTACACATCTGAATCCCCCCTCTTCCTTCGAGAAATCCTGGATCGGCCTGTGTAAAATCATAGAGGTCCAGGACATTGTTTAAAAAACTTTTAAAGGGAGAAACTTTGGATGAATATATATACTACACAGTCTTTTTTCCATTTTAACTTTCTAAATATTAATCTCAATTTTTTTTTTTACTCAGCAGTGACCGGGCCGCGTAGCGCAGTCGGTAACGTGTCTGGCTACAGATGCGTGTCTGACTGCAGATCCAGGGGTCGCGAGTTCGATCCCGGCCCGGTACCATACTTTCGTGGAGATTGATCATGAAATAATTCCTACGGTCATTCTCCTCCCTTCCGCTGATTTATTCAAGAAGGGTTGTTGTCAGTTACAAGCGAAAGTATGTGCACAAATTACTGGTTAACCGCTTGTTCAAGCCTGCCCAGGAAAAAGTGTGGTTAAGTGAACTGACCGTCCCGCAATGACCATAGCTGTTGACATGGGACGTAAAGCAACAAAAACAAACAAACAAATAATCTCATTTTTCACCAATATATCTGTATATTTCCAGTTTAGATTGATTTATTCACATTCACCCCTACTTTTTCTAAATCTCCCAAAAATGTGCTGGTCAGGCTTATAGGCTATGCAGTTAGAAAAAATGGGCCTTGATGCGAGGAAAACTGTCTTTCGGGTTTGGGAACATCAAAGACACGGACCAGCCTGCGCATCCGCACAGACTTTGATTCCTTTGTTTTTCCCGATTTGGAAAGTATCATATCTAAACTTGCTACAATCAAAATTTCAATTTTCTAGCTTGTCTCTGTAGCTGAGCAGACTGGTTTTCGTATAACCTGGTCAGAAACCCCGTAGACAAGTTTTCTCACATCGAGGCCAAAATGTTCACAAGTTACTCTACATTTATGTAACATGGTGTTTTTTTATTACATCTATATTTGTGTAAGAGAGTCAACTTCAACCTTAGTCAACTGATCTGCTCAGATGAAGGATATCACGGACTTTAGCCCTTTACTCCATATGCTATTTTTAGATCATGACATTTTTTTCTAATTTTAGACAAAATTGAAAAAAAAATCAAGAAAAATTTAAGTAAAGATTTGAATGCTGAAAATATTATGGAAAATAGAGCGTTCCATTTTCCGTAATATCTCTTTTGGACAAATGCTCCATTTTTCCATAATGTTTTCAAAAACATGATATTTCAAAGGCGTTATGGAGTAAAGGGTTAAGGATGTACCCCCTGACCTGAAAACTAGGGGTCATAGTTTTATTATTAGAATCTTCCAGTTATTTGGATGAGGCGTAAAAGATTTGGCCAAATCACTATATGACCTTCACTGTTGGTAGGACATTATTAACCACACAAAAAAAATAATACAACACATGGGCCAGCACATGAGATTTTAGTACTTATGCAATATACACAAAAGCTGCCTTAGAAAGCCAGTACAGATGTATTCAGCAGGGCAGGCAGTCTACATTTTGGTTTGAACTTTTCTCTTCTGCTATTATGTATGCGACTGGCAATGGCTCTGGTGAGACCGCATGTTTACTCAGGCTTGTCAGAGATTTGGCTGCTTGCTCATCGATGTGATAAGTACCAGAATCTTGTGTGCTTGCTCATACATTCACCATATCTACATTAATTGTACGTTGTCAGTAATGTAAAGACAGATACCCCCCCCCCCCCCCCCCACACACACACACACACACACACAAACCTGGTATTGAGTGGTGGGTACTTGTTACCTGTATTTGTAGACTGGGAACCAGCAATTGTTGTTTGGTTGATATGGTGAATCGATTCACCTGTGTCATGTCAAGCTGAGAGATGACTGCTTTTCCATTTTAGTCTTTAAATCTATCTGAGCCATCACATGTGATTTCCAACAATGTGGCATTTTGACAAGTGTAGACTCGGACGAGCCTGTGCAGCCTCCTTTTAAGCTTAGAAACTCCAAATGGTGTTCAGTCAGTAGCTTAACACCCATAGAATATCCAAGGGACTAGCAAAGGCTCTGATCAGACTGCGCGGCTGCGCAGGCTGATCTGAGGCTTTGCTGGTGGCACATACCACCTTGTTGGAAATCCCATGCCACGGCTCATTTAAAAAATGATATCGTGCTATTAACTCTTCGGCCCTGGGAAATATTTCATGCTTTTTTGTCATCTGCTGATTTTTTTCAAAATCATCTTTTTTGAAAATTTCTTTCAAGAATGCCTTTGAAGTGTCAAATAGTTTGGATCCAGATTAGTCCAGACATTCTGTCAGGTCTGATCTGGGTCAAAACTGTTTGCAAAGGTTATCAGCAGCTGGCACTAGGAGGCAAAGAGTTAACAATCAAAAGTAGTTTGAAGTGCATTTGAATATATGCAGCAGACATAAAAAGCAGAAAACATGTTCAAGACATAGATTTATTGGAAGTAGAGGGCTTAATTACTGTTATCTGGTATATGTATCGACCTTTAGCAAAAATCTATTTATAATCCTGAACATTCTGATGAGTATAGCTTTGATGTGATGTTTTCATGGTGTATTAGTATGAGAAAGTAAAACAATGATAGTAGGGAGCGCAGTGGCTTAGTGGTAGAGTGCTTGACTCGAGAGTGAGAGGCCGCGGGTTCGAGCCTCACCAGCGTCACTGCGTTGTGGTCCTTGAGCAAGACCCATTTATCCTAGCTAAGTACTGGTTCAACCCAGGAAGACCCGTCCCTGTTTAACTGAAAGATTGTTGATGGGACATAAAGAATCAAATCAAACAAACAAACAAATAAATTTATTGGAAGTATGTAAAAGGCTTAATTACTGGTATCTGGTATATGTATAGCCTTTTGCAAAAATCTATTTATAATCCTGAACATTCTGACGAGTATAGTTTTGATGTGGTGTTTTCATGGTGTATTAGTATGAGAAAGTACATGTACAACAATGATAGCACATGGTAATAGATAGACAGTGAGCTGTTGGGAAATAAGGTGAAGGTGTCAGAGTGATGGTGTTAAGTCACTACTTAGTATCATCTGCTTTTTCCTCTGCTTGTCCATTTAAAACTCCTCTGTTGCTAACAGTGTGGACCCAGATTAGACTGCTCCTAGTCTGATCCAAACACATTTTGGATCCATTATAGCAAATGCAGCTGTACAGAACATTTTAATGGGAGCGCAGTGTTAGAGTGCTTGACTCAAGACCGAAAGGCGGTGGGTTTGAGCCTCACCGGCCTCACTGCGTTGTGGTCCTTGAGCAAGACACATTTATCCTAGTTTAGTACTGGTTCAACCCAGGAAGACCAGTCCCTGTTTAACTGAACGATTGTTGATGGGAAGTAAAGAATCCAATCAAACAAACAACGCAAATGCAGCTGTCCAGTACATTTGACATTTTCATGTCTGTTGATGTTACTGCTTCTAAGCAGTCTCCTCTAGCCCATAATGGTTATTTACCACGATAATACGTGGGTCATCCAATAAAGAATGAGACTTTTTCTATAGTACAATGAATTTACATGCTAGATTTATGAAATCTCGTTCAAAGCTAGCATGTCTTTTTGGCTATTCACATGAACCATATTCGTCGAGTTACACAGTTCCAACTTTTGTTGCTAGGCAACATTAGAAGACTAGGCAAACATCCGTGGCCGGCTCAGTATAGGTGGTCACCATGGCAACAGGTTAAAATTTATAGTTTATTTTTTTATGAATACTTATAAATTCTCATGCAATATATCTATAACCAAAAGCAGAAAGTAATGTTTCAGAGTCTTGAGCTGTTTCCATGGAAACAAAGCTTAATAAATCAGGTTTTTAAGAAAAAACTGGTATTTTCCACTGACATCATGACTTATAACGTTAATATCAAATAGTTGAAGGCAATTTAAGTGAACAGGGTTCTGTTCATCTATACCTAATTACAATCAGCTGCACGTAGCGATACATTTGGTGGGATATCCTTCACTAACATAGTTACCATAGCAACGCAAAGTAGAGTGTTTATAAAAAATCGAGAAAATTGGTTGCTAGGCAACCAAAATAAAGGTTGTGCATAATAAGTTCTTGTTTCATTGCATTTTATGTAACACTAAGATTGTTCAGTAGAGAAAAATGATATCAAGTGGTTGAATGTTATCTATTAGCGAAAATAAATGACGTTGATTTACTGTGGGTATGCAAAAAACAGTGTAAACGTGGCCATGCATCTGCAAGTCCTTCCACAAAACATTCCGTTACTATGGCAACTGATCAATCACAAGCATATTGTTTATATCCCTGAATTGCTAAGATGTTATACTATTAGTATGGTGAATTTTAACTAAATACACACACAGATTTTCTAACTATGAAGAAAGTCTCATTCTTTATTGGATGACCCTTGTATAGATATAGGAGACTGAAACTTCCGTGGACAGAGACATGCTGCTTATGCTTGCTGTACTGGAGAAGCTCGTGTTAGTGTTGGGGTTCTCATTGTAGACAACTGAGTAGCAAGGTCTAGACCAGACTGGCATAGTTAAATGTATGTAATCTAGCCAGGGCTGCCACCACTATTGACAAGTTCTCAAACTCAAAATAAAGTGCGATGATCGGCTGCTTGCAGACATGTGTCCGCAAGCAGCCAATCATTGAGCTTTATTTTGAGCTTTAGACTGTACTCAAGTTTTATAACCTCGGGGCCTGGGCTTTGTCGATGGCTTGGACACGACTAAACCAACCTCTGGCAAGAAAACTTGTCTTCAGGGTTGCCACCAGAGTAAGATTTAAACCAGTCTGCTCAGCTGAAGCAGGGTTGGCACAGGCTTGAAAAGTACTTGAATTTAGAGGGATTTCTTGAAAATGCTTTGAAAATTAAATCTGCCTTGAAAAGTACTGGAAAATCACTCAAAAGCCTTGAAAAGTCCTTGAATTCTACTATTTTCTGTAGGACTTAGCACTGTTGATAGAGACCTAAATCAGTTTAAAATTGTTGTGCCTTTATTTGGTGCTGCATATGCTGCACCAAATATAGGCACAACAATTTATACTAATTTTCCAATGTCTCCATTATCTCAGTCTGTCATTTCTGAAGAAGACTTTTAACACCTAGATCAGTACTTTTCATTAACATTAATCCTTAAAAACTGTTGGAGAGGCTTTTAGAAGTCCTTGAAAAACCTTGAATTTTACTCCTACTTGCCTGTACGAACCCTGTGAAGAGACTGGCATGAATATTGAAATTTTACTTGGAGCAATCTAAGCTATTTTACTTTCTAGGGAGTGAATAAAAAAGGCGCTGATCAGTCTGAGCAGATGTGCTGGCTGGACTGCACCTTTGTTGATCACGATGGAAAATGTCAGGTCTTCTTGCATCAAGGCTCATTTAGATTTGTAAGGGTAGACACCAGACACTATAAAGCTCTTTAATCATATTTGATATACATGGAAAGCAATAATGCACTTAAATTTGAATTGGTTGGCAATGGCGTAGCCGAAACGCTGAAAAAGTTACGCACATCAAAGGGAGACTACTGGATCAAGCAATGATTCTCTTTAATTGCGTCCCTTTTCAAAATGGAAACTTCTCTTAAAGGAAAGAATTTGATCCCTCAGAATTAGCTCCCAGAGGGAGCAAATTCCTTCCTTTATGAGCAGTTCCTTATAGTATGGAAAGTCACATTAAGTGACTTCCCTTCAATGTTACTATTTTTATTATGCACGTGTGTAACCTGCATAACAGGTGCTATGCCAATGGTAGGTACCTGAAGGACTACTGCGGGCCCAATACTGTTTTGTGATTTGTATGGATAAGTACCCAAATCTCATGAACTCACTCCATTTATTTACTCCAGAAGCTCCTTATTTTAATGTAAACATTGTGTGTGAGAATTTTTGCCATTGACTGCAATTGAAAGACAAAAAAATGTGTGATGATCGGGGTGAATTGAGCAGTTTGGATTCTGTTCTGATTGTGTATTTCTAGCTCTTAAAACGCCAACCACGACTGCAGCAGGCGACAAATTTTGCGACATCTTTCCCAATTTTCGATGAAATAAGGGATGATATTTCTTGAGAATCGTCTGCCAGCAGACCATCCTCATGAAATAACATGCCTTATTTGTTATTTTTGAAAAAGCAGCAAAATTTTAAATCATCGTCTGCTGCAAACTATAGGTAGTGCTTTAAGGGCTAACACATTTTCAATGGAAGCGTATGTTGGAGCTACAATAAATGCTGATAACTGACGGGGGGAGAATCTTAGAGCAGTGCAGTGGCTCAGTAGGTAGAGTGTTAGAATAGGGATCCAAGGGTCGCGAGTTTGATCCCGGCCCGGTCCCATACTTTCGTGGAGATTGATAGGGAAATAATTTCTACGGTCATTCTCCTCCCTTTCGCCAAATCATTCAAGAAGGGTCGTTGTCAGTTACAAACGAAAGTATGTGCACGAAGTACTGGTTAACTGCTTGTCCAAGCTTGCCCAGGAAAAAGTGTGGTTAGGTGCACTGACCTTCCCGCCTTGACCATAGCTGTTGACTTAGGACATAAAGCGACAAAACAAACAAATCAATGGCTCAAACAATCTTGGGACCATGAAAAATAGTTCTCGTCAAGGGTAGTTCCAGCCATCCAGGGTGAATTAAGCATAAAATGACCTGTAGGGACTGTGTTGATAGTTCTAGCCAGTCCAGGTGAATGAGCCATCAGAGTTTGAGCCATTAAAGATCTCTTGCGTTGATGCCCATATGCTGTTAAATGTTTACAAGTGCCAGAATACAGTCTTTAGATAATGCAGTACTAGGTCATATATGACAACACCTTTACAAACATATTTTAAAGAGACTAGGTCTGTAACTATGAACATTTTTCGAAAAAAAAATCTTTTCATTTTAAATCATTTGTAAAAATAGAATTAAGTTATGTTTTCACAGTAAATATGTTCAGTACAGCTGAAAACTGCATGGAAAAGTGAATTAGCTTATAAAAACAGGTGATTTTTCTCTTGTTAGGAATTATTTACGTCCCTCCAATAATTCTAAACAGTTGATTTTTAACACAAATGCTGTTGTTTTGTAGGTGTTATTTTGTTAAGATTTACGACAATGATGAAATGTTTACCTGAATTTGAGTATTTTTACTGTATTCTTGAAAAATAGAAACTTTATTCCAAAAACTAAAAGATCAAATGTTTCAGACTATGCAGCTTTAACTCTCTGTATACTAGGGACTTCTAATTGTGTTATTTTGCAAATAGTGAATACCCAGATGAAACGCCGCATAAACTGCTTGCTAAGACAAAAATGATCTTCAGCAATACAATGATATTTAAAAATCATGACATGTACATGTTACACGTCAATACATGTACATACAATGGACACCCAAAGTTTAGTTTATCAAACTACAAAACTACAAGGAAAAATCCATTAGTGAAAGGTTGCAGTACAAATTTGAAAATAAGTTGACCACTGAAACACTACATTGTATGGCCTGCTTGCACTCCTGATCATTTCAAATGAAATTCTATTGCCCTTGCTTTTGTAACGGGACATCTGATTGGATGAATTAAAAGATTTGCAACAACATAAGGGGACCAGTAATCGATCAGAAATGTGCATACTTGATAAAAATTTCCCATCAGACATGTATTTGAGCATGAGATGTTACATACTGTATACAAGCTTGAACCTTCACTGTGTTTTGCAACATCTCAGTTTATGATCATTCTCAATGACATCATTTTAACACACCATGTAGTGCGCTTTAGAAGAAAAGTTTCAGGGTTACCGGTGATCAATCAGCCTCTTTTAAATGCATCAGATGACGTGGAAAGTTTTAGCAGTTTTATAAAGAGTAATTATATCACTTCAATGAAACACAAATTGTAAAAAGTTTTGAGAGGTGTTGTATAGAATTGGGAATGTGCCTTATATTTATTTGGTATGCTGTGTGTTCAATCTTTTAAACAAGTCTTAGAGAACCTAATGAATTCTCATGGCTAGTAAGCAGCCCAACTCTTAGACCCCTCCTACTTTAAGAGCTAGAAAAAATTGGGATAGAAATGCTAATGAAAAATGATTTTGGTTTAATTTGTGAGTTAAACTATGTATATAACGTTTCAATGAGCAAATGATTTGCTTCAAATATTTCTACCAAATAAAGAGCTGATAACTAGAAAGTGATCAATCACTGGTCCCTGATCCCTCAGTGGTCCCCTTCAAACTATATCATATACTGCCCAAAATAGTTAAACATCGTTAATTATGTCACATGTTGTTGGACAACATGTGGCTTTAACCTGTTTGCAAGGCTCCCATTGGAGACAAAACTGCAGAAGTACGTTAGAATGAGGATAACCATATTCAAAATTTATTTGGGGAGGTATTTTGTCGGATATACTGTTGTTAATCACATTTAACATAAAACTACAATTTCAGACTGTATGCCAACAATATACTTACCCAAATGAAAAATTTTAATACTCTTATCCCCTTATTTATGAAAGGAGCTGGTTTCATTATTTTATTTTGTTGAGATATTCACTGGTGTAAGATCTCCTATTTCTTGCACACCTGATAGGGATATCTGAGATTTTACCCTGGGATAGAAAATCTTATCTTACCCATGTTATCTTACCCAGGCTGAAGACTGTACATTGGTTGTTATGGAACTCACGCACATAGGGGTCAAGTGACGTTATTGTTATGTTAAAGTGACGTCATTATGCTTGGTGTAATTGCATCTGAGCGTATTATGGCAATTTTGGAAGCTTATTTTAAAATAAAAAAACAGTGTTGAGCAAAAAAAATATTTCAAATTACATTAATGTAGTGAGGGTAGAATAGAAAAATCCGTCCCTCGGGATCACCGTTTGTCATCACTCTGCAAGCCTGGTGATGCCAAACGGTAATCCTCGGGACTGATTTTTCGATTCCACCCACACACTCATGATACATGGGTGAAAGCTTACAGGATTAATCCTGAATTCAGGATTTTTAGGCTGACTTTCCAAAGGAAGTCAGCCTTAAAATCCTGAAAAAGGCGGATTATAATAGCTTCTCTGATTTATTTTCAGCTTATCTATAGACAATTTGCCATTTCAACTTAAAACTGGCACTATATTGTAAACAAAATGCTGGTTTTTAGAGATGAATTTCTAAAGTTCAGGATTTTTATAATTTTGAACTTTCACCCATGATGATAGATTCTTATAGTATTTAGGAATCATTCTGTTTTCTGTTTTAAAGACGATATGATAGAACAGCAGTTTCAAGGAAACGGAGCAGAACAAATACAGCCGGTGTCAGTGCCACAGCTTCTCCACCACCTGTTACCATTGACGAGACACCAGAACTTATCACCATTGACGACGACACACCAGAACCTATCATCATTGGTGATGAGACACCAGCACCTGTTGCCATTGGTGATGAGACACCAGCAGCTTCATCTGTTCAGCTACCACCAAATAAAAAGGCCAGGTAAAGGAATAGAACGAATGAGATAGTCTTAACCGTTATTCATGCTAAGCCCCACCCATTATGAATAATTATATCAATACAATTTCATGTTGGTACATAGAACAAAGAAACTAGTTGTCAGGTCTACTAGTGTAGGATCAGATATATCACATTACCTGAAGCAGAGAAGACCCTGATCAGGCAGCTCTTCTAAGGGCTGCCTGATCAGGCTCTTTTCTGTAAAAGTGTTAAAATGCATCTCTATGAGGTAAAGGGTTCATCAATAAAGCCCCATGCTGATCTCAGTGGTAGATTGTTTGACCTGAGATTGAGGCATTAAGGGTTTGAGCCTCATGGGCCACACTATGTTTTTAGGGCCTCGTCAATGAGTTTGGGGAGCTCTATTGTTTTCAGCGTGTCTGTCTGTCCGTCTGCTGTTGTGGTCACTCAAACTTAGTCATTTTTTATCAGATTTCTTCTAAATTTCATAGATGGATTGCTTCCATCAAACTCTGGTTCAAGTTCGAAAAAAATTTTTTTTCCGACAAACAATAATCAAAATGGCCCCTGCCTATCAGTTGCATCTGTCCACTGTTGTGGTCACTCTAACTTAGTCATTTTTAATTGCATTTCTTCCAAATTTCATATATGGTTTGGTTCAAACAAACCCTGGTTCAAGTTCGAATATTAGTTTTGTCCGATTAACGTTAATCAAGATGGCCAACAAAATGGCTGCCGCCTATCAGTTTGCATCCATTCGCTTTTGTGGTCACTCTAATTTAGTCATTTTTAATCAGATTTCTTCCAAATTTCATACATGGTTTGCTTCTATCAAATCCTGGTTCAAGTTCGAATATGAGTTTTGTCCGACAAACGATAAGAGGACATCGCCTATCAGTTTGCATCTGTCCGCTGTTGTGGTCACTTTATGCTGATTTCTTCCAATTTTCATTTATGGATTGCATCCATAAAACTCAGGTTCAAGTTCAAATATGAGTTTTGTCTGACAAACAATAAGAGGACATCGCCTATCAGTTTGCATCTGTCCGCTGTTGTGGTCACTTTATGCTGATTTCTTCCAATTTTCATTTCTGTATTGCATCCATAAAACTTGGGTTCAAGTTCAAATATGAGTTTTGTCCGACCGAAGATGGCCGACAAAGTGGCTGCCGCCTACCAATTTGCATTCGTGACCTTAGTCATTTATTGCACGATTGCTTCCAAATTTCATATATGTATTACTTTTATCAAACTTTGAATATGGGCTTGGTCGGCTAACTAAGAAGGCCTCCAAAATGGCCCCAACCTATCGGTTTGCACTTGTGGACACATAGTCATTTTAATATCACCCGATTTCTTCCAAATTTCATACTTATTACTTTTATCAAACAGTCTGGCCCAACTTCGAGCATGGGTTTTGTCCAATGAACAAAATGGCCGTCTATGATCAGGTTGCACTTGTGGAGACTCTTTAGTCATTTATTACCCGATTTCTTCCAAATTTCATATATGAACTACTTTCCTCAATCTATTGTTCGTATCTGAATATGGGTTTTGTCCGATGAACATTACCAAAACTGATATGCCCTTTACACCATAGGCCATTATGGGGGGCCCTTAGTTGGAGTCCGACTGTTCTAGTTTCTTGAGCAAACACATTAATCTCTGCTTAGTACTGGTTCAACCCAGGAAGACTTGTCCTGACATACATGTAACTGAAAAATTGTTGACTGGGACGTAAAAAGATAAAGCCCTACCTATAATTTGTAGAAATTGACATTTTAAAATTTTGGCACTTTTAGACATACTGTTAGATATTTCATGTGAATTAGAACTGTTCAACATTTACTGTAGACAATCTGGATTACAGTCAATGCTTTCACTTGAAATTTAAAGCCTTCTTAAAAATGTCATCTAGAATTTGAAAAAAATATTATTTACCTGGATTTTTACTGGTTTCATTCCAGCAGTGCTAGGTTTTATTAACCCATAATGCGCCACCTATAATTTGCAGCAGACGACAATTTCAAAATTTGCAGCCTTTTCAAAAATATCAATATGGCATGATATTTCCTGAGAATCTCATGAATATCATACCTTATTTTTTTCGAAAATTTGAAAAGATGTCACAAATTTGTTGTCTGCTGCAGTTGTGATTGCCACTTTAAGGGTATTGATAAAAAATTCCCTAGCATGTCACACTCTTTAGTCAATGCCCATTTCATTCCCTATCATTCCTATAGTTAGATTGGCAAAAATATGGGTACTCTTGGAAAATTAAGTACATATCAAAAGAAAATTGGTATTTTCAATTGAAACTGTGTTTCTAAACTGTGTTTCTAAAATATAGCTGTATAATGTGATGACTCTAGGACCTTTACTTTTCATTTGAATATCTTCATTCTTGTAGGTATCCAGGACATACATAAAAGCATGAATGAGTTTGAATTTCTGTTATATCCCATAACTGGCTACAGGGTTATCTGCCTTGAGCATCTGAAATATATACAGTCGATCTTCAGATGGCTCGAACTCGTTGTGACCGTCGGTGCGAGTTGGACCCATCGATGGGTTCGAGTGATACCTGGTCTGGCAATTTTCAAGGGAGTTCACATATACTTTGTTTTTACCATGGTTTGTATCAATCAAAGTTGCTAAGTGCACATCTGTCATTTATGTCAATTTACCCCTTTGCACGCTAGAGTTAAAATTATAAGCAACACATGTTTGCAAAAATGCATCTGCGGGAAGTAAATACATTGATCAGCATGCCCATGCTGATCAATGGATTTGCTATCCCATCTGCTATCATGATTTAGTTGTCTGGTTAGTCATCTTGTGAGTGATGACATACAAACTCGCCTGGATGTTCAAAACAAAGGGTTTGGATCAGACTGTACACCCACACAGTCTGATGCCTGTCTGAATCTAGTCAGCACATGGTGTCGGGCCACTATCGGCCCGCCAGTGAAACGTCATTCGAATGTTGTTGCGCTGGCGGGCCGATGGTGGCTCGCTTTTAGATCAGTGTTAAGCAGGAATTAAGAACCTACAGTATGCCCACACAAGACTCTGACCAGACTGTACTCTGAATCGAACTGCGAACTGTTGATAACAAAACATGTCATTTGTTGCACCGTGACAAGTGAGAACTTAATTACACTACAACTCAAAACTTTGATCCAACAAATTGCCGCTAATTGCTTAATTGACAGGTTTCCGCTCAATGAATGAATTTGTCAATTTAGGTTTACCCAAGTGCAAAATCATCATTGTTGAGGAGTGCTTATGAAAAATATTTTACTAATATCAAGCATCTGAATGATTCATGTTAGGTCGGTTTGAGCCAGCCAAGCATTTATAAATTAAAATTTGCCCTGGAGTCCGTGTTTCGAGTTTGAGAGTTTGAGCCATCGTTGTTCGAGCCTGGAGTGTATTTTTACATTAAATATATAGGGAATTTGCTGGGACTGATGAATGAGTTCTAGTGATCCATGGTGTTTTAGACAGGCGAGTTCGAGCGACCCAAGTTCGACTGTAGTTCACCAGGTTTCCTTAGCAGTTTTAGTACAGATCTTTTTAGTAGTTGCAGATAACCAGAACTGGCATAATATCTTGAGTGTTTGAATTTATTCCTGATCACTGTTTCTAGTTCAGAGTTACCTGCCTTTGAGCATCATAAATCATGGTCTTTCCAAACATTATGCTGGCTCCAAGGTGAGCGATCGTTGCCCATTGGGCTACTTTTTGAATTTATAACACAAGTTGGGAAAAGTGAGGTTCATTTTCCCATCACGGTTAATATATTCAATATAACAGGAGCGTGAATGAATGTTAGGTTCTATTTATCGTATGACTTTAAACTAATTTTTGTTTTTTTTTGGTGTTGAAAACATCTAGTTTTAAGCTCACCTGAGCTGAAGGCTCAAGGTGAGCTATTGTGAATGTCTGTTGTCTGTGTTAAACGACACCTCCTCCTGAACCACTGGTCCAAATTTAAAATAACTTCACATGAAGGTTCCTTATAATGCCCTCTACTAAAATTTCATAAAAGGTTCCGCTCCACCGAACACAAGGGCTGTCAGAGCCCCAGATAAGGGCTGCCAGAGCCTCAGATAAGAAATATTTTAAAGGACATCTCCTGAACCACTTATCCAAATTCAAAATAAATTCAAAGAACTGTTTATCTTGCTACCCTCTACCAAAATTGCACAAATGGTTCCGCTCCGGTGAACAAAAGGGCCACCAGGGCTCCAGATAAGAAATGTCTTTAAAAGACATCTCTTCCTGAACCACTGATCCAAATTCAAAATAATTCCACAGAACTGTTCCTCTTGATACCATCTACCAAATTTGCACAAATTGTTCTGCTCTGCTGATCAACAGGGCTGCCAGGGCTCCAAATAAGAAATGTCTTTAAAAGACATATCCTCCTGAACCACTGGTCCAAATTCAAAATAATTTCACAGAATTGTTCCTCAAAATACCCTCTACCAAAATTGCACAAATGGTTCCGCTCTACTGAACAAAAGGCCGCCAGAGCTTCAGATAAGAATTATCTTTAAATTACATCGTCTGCTGTATCACTTGTTCAAATTCAAAATAATTTAACAGCATTGTTCCTCATAATGCCCTTTACCAAAATCGCACAAATGGTTCCGCTCTGCTTAACCAAAGGGCCGCCAGAGCTCCAGATAAGAAATATCTTTAAACGACATCTCCTGCTGAACCACTTGTCAAAATTCAAAATAATTTCACAGAATCGTTCCTCATGATACCTTCTTAGATCAAAATTGCACAAATGGTTCCACTCCGTCGAACAAAGGGGCTGCCAGAGCTCTAGATAAGAAATGTTTTTTAATGACATTTCTTCCTGAACCAATGGTTCTAATTCAAAATAATTTCACGGAATTGTTCCTCATGATGGCTTCTACCAAAATTGCACAAACAGTTTTGATCGACTTAATACAGGGGTTGCTAGAGCTCTAGATGAGAAAAGTCCTTAATTGACATCTGCTCCTGAAACACTGGTCCAAATTTGAAATAATTTCACAAAAATGATCCTCATGATGCCCTCTTCCAAAATTGCGCAAATCACTTTTCTCCACTGAAAAAGGGATTGGCAATGCTCTAGATAAGAAATGTCTTCAAATGAAATCTGAACCACTGGACCAAAATCAAAATAATTTCACAGAAAAGGTCCTCATGTTGCCCTCTACCAAAATTGATCAGAAGGTTCAGCATGGCTAAACAACATGTCTACAAGAGCTAAAAAAAGAAATATCTTTGAATCATATCATATCTCCTTAGCCACAGGCCAATACATCATCAACCTAGGGCCTTCTTGTTTGTTTGATTTGATTATTTACGTCCAATCAACAGTCTTTCATTTATAAAGGGATGGGTCTTCTTGGGTTGAACCAGTACTAAGCTAGGATTAATGTGTCTTGCTCAAGGACACAACACAGTGACGCCAGTTAGCCTCAAACCCACAGCCCCTTGGTGAAAACATCTAGATTTTGCCATAAATATGAGTTGTTATTGCATCATTGCATAATAATACATGTACTAGATTATCTGTAAACCACTAGTGGTTTAAGTGGTTTTTTCGATTTTAATGCATGGCTTTACTTTACTCCAGGATGCAACATTATATGATAAATTTTTGTCTACCTCCCTATAAGTGGTACAACTGATAATTCGAAATAAAACCTTACTCCTTAAGATGAGTTTTAAATAACAAGATAAGACTGTATATCAAAAATTTTATTTGTTTGCCAAAGAAACAAAAAATGATGCAAAACTGACAATACAGTAAAACCTGTCTAAAGCAGCCACTTTAACCCTTAATGCGCCAATCACAACAAAAGTCGTCTGCTTTTCTCATCTGCTGTAATGTTAAAGAAGCCTCTATGGCAAATAGGAGCAGTCTGTTCTGGGTCCACACTGTTTGCTTCTATACTTAATTCGTCAGTAATGTTAGGAAATTATTTGCAGCAGACGACATTTTCAGATGCATTTTTTTCTTCTTGGTGCTTTAAGGGTTAAAATAGACAAAACAAAGATTTTAATGACAAAATGGTAGCTTAATGAAGGTCGAAAGTATTGCAGAATGCTCTCTTTGGAGCATTCTGCAATACTTTTGACCTGCATTAACCGATAATCGGTCTTGAAAACCAATTTTGGTCTCCTTTTTGAGTGGCCGCTAAAGACAGGTATCACTGTACTCAAGTGTAAATTTTATACTTTTGATTGCAAAAGTGTAAATTGAATACTTTTAATTGCCAAAAATGTATTCTGAAAAAAAAAAACCACTGTTTATGCATTATGGCAATCTGAAATATGTTTTGTTATGAATTTAGCATTGCCTACCTGTTTAGAAGTAGGGGACAAAAATTCCACTCATCCACTCGTAATTACGAGTGAAATCTAGAAAGGACGAGTAGTTCTTCCCAAAGCACTCGTCCTGTAGGACGAGTGCTTTGGGAAGAATTACTCGAGGGAGTCATATTACATATTACCCCCTTATGTTCTTTATTGCATTTGCTTTTAAAGGACAAGTGCATGTGAAAATTGTAAGTCACTCGCCCTGCAGGACAAGTGCAATATTGAAATATTTTTGTCCCCTGAGAAGTGCTGTATCCAAAGAGTTGAGGGTCACATTTAATTTTGTTTGTGTTTATTTGCAGATTAATGACAACAGAAGTGCCTTCAAATATAGATAGAGTAGAAGTACAATGCGACCAACAAAATCCAGCTCCGTCAATAGCTGAAGATGAACACCCAAGGTATCCAAGAGCTTGCCCTGTGCCTGCTTGTGAAGGAAAAATCTTCAAAGGCTACCACACGTTTTGGTGGCACTGGAATTCTACTCATGAAAAGATGATAACATTGCGCAAATGTCTAATCAGTGGGAAAATAATTGATGGATTAACTATGTGCCATAAGGGCCTGCACAAAAGGAATAAAAAACTGTACACGGAAGTCTTTATTCCAAATGATTCATATATTGATCCAGGGACGACAATCGTACCTTTCTTTCGTGATAAACAGCAGCTTCAAAACATGATCACCAACACAACTTCAGAAAGTTTAGTCGGTGATGGATCAGAAGTAAAGAGAGAGGTAAAGTTTGATATAGCTGGCAGAGAAACAGACTTATTAGGTTCCTCAAACATCACTGACAGGGAAACAAAGGAGCATTTAGCTGACTGGGAACTTGAGCCAACAGTTCCTTCAGATGTCATTGTCAGAGACTCAACTGGCAGGTACGGTAATTATTGTATTAGTTTGAACACTCTAATAGTTCGTACACCATAAATTATTCACGACCGGTCAGCACAAAATGTCATGTATTATTTCGTACAATGATCATTTTTCTTGTCTGTAATTTTATTAGTTCATACACAGCGTTTTTCCCTTCACTGGTGCTTGTTTTTAATCAGCATAGCTGTCTACGATATTATCCTGTTAACTTTCGCGTGCTTACATTAAACAGATCTTTTTGTCGGTCAATCTAACGACTTAGGTCGCTAACATAAATCCAGCAGTGACGTCACATGTTAATAACATTAAAATTTGTTTTCTGAAAACACTAGGTTCTATGAACGTCGAGCGAATGCTAATTTACATGCCTATGTCGCTGATGCATCAAGGAGGGCACTTCTATGCTTGTGCAGCTCGGGCCTTGACACTAATTTTAGGTTTTTCATATCTGGAGCATATCCTCTTTATAACAAATAACTTTCCTTAAATGTGTCTTATGCTAGACCAATTCCTTTGGGGGCATTCGTCATGTTACTGTGACATTTCTTGTTGATTGCAAAAATTATTACTTTTGTAATTTTACACTTTTGCCAAATCTGTGGTGTATGGTTTCTAGCTCAAGTAATCTCAAGTAGAGCTTGATCACAGTTCTTAACACCAAAATGTCTTGCTTAAGTTCCAGAATGATCCATACCATCTCATGGTTGCAAGACTTATTGCCCATGAGCTATTGTGATCATTTGATGTCCGTCGTCAATAATTGCTTCAAAGGACATCTCCTCCTTATCTACTGGCTGGATTTTTATAAAACTTGGCAGGAATTATCATTGATATTTGGTATGAAGCATTACCTAGTTGACCGCTACCAAGTTTGTTTAAATTATGCAACCTTGGGCCAAAAAGGCCTGCCCCAGGGGTCACATGTTTTACATAGGTTTATATTGGAAAAACATGAAAAAATCTTCTTGTTTGAAACCACAAGGCCAAACCTTGATATTTGGTATATAGCATCATCTAGTGGACCTCTACCAAGCTTGTTCAAATTATGCCCCTGGGGCCAAAAAATAGGCATTAGGCTTATATAGGGAAAACATGAAAAAATCTTTGCCTGAAACCACAAGGCCTAGAGCCTTGATATTTGATATGTAACATCATCTAGTGGACCGCTACCAAGGAAGTAAAAGATGTGACCCCTGGGGCCAAAAATGGCCCTGTTCCAGGGGTAACATGCTTTACATATAATAGGCTTATATGGGAAAACATGAAAAAAAATCTTCCTGTCTGAAACCTCAAGGCCTAGAACCTTGATATTTTGTATGTAACGTTATTTAGTTGACCTCTACCAAGTTTGTTCAAATTATGCCCGTGGGCCAAAACTTGCCCTGCCTTGGGGTCAATAGGTCAAAATTAAACTTTGAATGCAGCAACATGGTAGCAAATATTTTGCCCACAGACTCCCCCCACCCCCCCCCATGGGATCAGTAGGTCAGAGTTCAACTTTTTCAGCATACTGCATATCAAATTAAAGAGAATCACGTATGCAGCAACATGGTAGCAAATATTTTGCCCGCAGACCCCCCCCCCCCCCCCCCCTAACCCTGGGGTTGGGGTCAAAAGGTCCAAATTCAATTTTTTTCAGAACATGGTCAGTTTGCATACCAAATTAAAGAGAATCACAAATGCAGAAACATGGTCGCAAATGTTTTGCTTGCAGACTGCCCCCACCCCCCTAACCCTGGGGTTGAAGTCAAAGTTCAAATTTCAACTTTTTCTGAACATGGTCATGTTGCATATCAAATTAAAGTGAATCATGAATGCAGCAACATAGCAAATATTTTGTCCACAGACCCACCCACCCTTCGCCGACCCTAGGGATGGGGTCAATAAGTCAAAAGTCAATTTTTTCAGAACAAGGGAATCATGAATTCAGCAACATGGTAGCAAATATTTCCCACACAACCCCCCCCCCCACTCCCTCCCCTCACGGCCCTAGGGGATGGGGTCAAAAATTTAACTGTTTCAGAATATGGTTATGTTGCATATCAAATTAAAGTGAATCACAAATGCACCAACATGGTAGCAAATATGTCAATAGGTCAACTTTTTCAGAACATGGTCATGTTGCATATCAAATTAAAGGGAATCATGAACTCAGCAGCATGGTAGCAAATATTTTGCACACAGACCCCCCTCCCCCCATGACCCTAGGGGATGGGGACAAAATTGAACTTTTTCATAACATGGTCATGTTGCATATCAAAATAAAAGGAATCACAAATGCAGCAACTTGGTAGCAAATATTTAGCCTGCAGACTCCCCCTCAGACCTAACCCTAGGGGTCAAAAGGTCAAATTTAAATTTTTCAGAACATGGTCATGTTGCATAACAAATTAAAGGTAATGGAGCATAGAGAACCATGCAAGCGCATATTCTCTCCTTACACACACCCTTAACCTGTGGGTTGGATTAAAAGGTAAAAAAAATTTGAGCAGTGCTCCAGATAACTTTGACTACCATCAGTACCTGTACTGGTCCAAATGAAACTTGATCCGTACCAGCTATTTTGAATCTGTACATGTATTTATTTTGGCTAAGCCAATTTTTTTTTATGAAAGCTTATACATGTATTTAAAACTGTCTTCATGTACAGTTTGATTACCCATCAATGAAAACGGCTGTGTCCCTACTAACAAGAATATTGGAACCGGGAATTTTATTGTCATCTGTAAACCGGGCTGTAAACACGCTGCTATTCCGAGAGATTTCTACTTTCACTTTCAACTTTGACTGGTTCACATGAAATCACTAGGACCAAACTGATAGCAAACTCCCCGAGAGTGGCTTCTGCGCACATACATGTTCTTCAAGGCATTGTCTTGCCCAGGCATGATACTCAAGAATCGACCTGTCTGCTAAAGCACATCACGACTAAAAAGTTGGATTTGTGTCAATACGCGGTGTGCATTACCGGAAACACTATGTTAAAAAAGTAACAAGCACTGAATGGCTATAAATAATCCGTTTATGGAGATATCCAGTAACTTTGGTAGCTAAACAATAATAATGATTGGTATTACAGTATTTAGCGAAACAATGATAAGATTTCCTACACTAAAACATTTTTGGGTCAAAAATTTGCCTTTACGGAAAAGCTGTCTTTGCTGCGAATATTCTCGAACTGCATTGTTTACAGTGATTGTTCGCTATATATTCACTTCTTGTCACAAATACCCAGCGAACAAAGTTGGTCTGACAAAAAAGTGATCACTGAATGTTTGCAGTTTGTCATATAATGGCTGCATATTCGCAGCAAAAACTTAAACTTTCTTCAAGCACAAGGTACTATTGGCCCGGTATTCACAATAAGAACTTAGTTCTGGATACTGTTCGCTGTATATTCGTTACAGTGACTTTAACTTTTTATGTATTTGCGGAGTGTTTATCTAAGGAACTTCAACTCATATAGCTCTCAGTCTAAAGATCTTACTTTTTTTACTGGGGAGATAAATTCAAAATTGTCTCCCCTTAAAACTCTTCAATTAAATGGCTGTCATAATTGCCATGATGCAAAAATGACAACATGTTGAGAAGTCTTTTTACGGTATGTAATCTCTTCTCATGTGTTTTTCTGTTCCTCTGATGTTTGAGTTGATACCTTTTGATTGTTCTTGAATGGTGTGGCTTGCTGAGGTCAGTGCAAAATGGATAAATTTTGACTATTTGAGTTTAACAAGCTTTGACTTTTGTAAATCATTGATTGCTGCTTGTTCGCAAGATAGTCGCAATTATTGTTCGCCACATATTCGCTGCATATTTAATTTACATATTTAAATGCATGTTTGTCGCATATTCGCAGAATGTTTGCGGGATATTCGCTGCATATTTAATTTGCTGTTTTGAATCATGTTCGCCACATATTCGCAGAATATTCGCAGGCTGTTAATTCAAAGTATTCGCCGCAGACCTAATTTGAATGTGAAAAGTGAATATCTTACGAACATTCCGAGAATACTGGTCAGCCATATAAGGTTATGTTTACCGAACAATCGCAGAGTATTTGCTAGCTGTTCGCGAAAATCGTTTGCGCAATGCATTTTTTTCCGTAAGGGTGGTTTCAGTGACACGTGATGACGCAGACTGATAACAAGTGTGAACCAACCAATCGGGTGGATCACATGATTTGGTGACGCATTCGGTAAACAAGTATATTGCATGCACCCACAATGCTCAAATCAGATAGGTCAGTATTTGAAAATGCTCCCTATCGTAAGATAATGTCTTCAAGGAGACATGTTAAGGGGACACAACCAAACATTGGGGAGTTTGTATTGAGGCAAAAATAAATTATCGGTAAGCAGTCCAGCAAGTTGATTATGAATTTCTGAACACATTAAGGATCATTGACGGTTTGGGTCTTATACGCCTTTTTTTCTGATTCCCAGAACGCTGCTTTTGAGCTTCTGGTGTGTGGCATGTAGTATCAATGCAATAGGTGAATCTAATGGCAAAAGCCAGCTGGCAAAATATTTTCAAAATTCCTATGCACTCGAGAGTTATGGCGGGTAGAAAGGGGAGGGGGTCTGAAATTTCATGACAATAAAAAGTGTTTTAAAAAGTGATTTCTGCACGTTTTCTTGATTTATTTGGTAGGCATGGTGATATCTATTGAACATATCATATACAGAGTATTAATGAATCACGATATTTGATGAAATTGTTTTAAAAACAAAATATGTTTTGTAATAAAATGATTTTGGGGAGATAATTTAGAAATTACCTGTACATGTAAATAATGCAAAACTGAAAGCTCAACAAAAGAAATAAATACTTTTGAAGTAATGAAAGTGTCCCATTTAGCATTGGAAAGTAAAACTGATTCTAACTAGATCCTTTGAATATTAATTTTGCTTTGTTTAAAGGGCATAGAATGTCAAAATGTATTTAAAGTGCACGAATATTTATGGTATACGTTAGTTGCAGAACTAGGTATACGTATACATGTATATCCAAGTTGAAAGCTACCTATATTAGACAATATATTGAACACTAAAGTATTTACCTGTTATAACTCTTTGCATGCCAGCGGAGAATTTTGTCGTCTGCCAATAGCCTTTTGCAAACAGTTTGAACCCAGATGAAGACCAACAGAATGTCGATTTTGATCCAAACTGTTTGACACTCCGATGGTGGTCCTGGGTGGTATATTTGTAAAAACTTAATTTTGAAGAAAGTCAGCAAACATGAACAATTCCCTAGCATGCAAATAGATAAGTACAGGACATTTGCAAAAGAAAGTGTCATTAAATAACAGTGAGATTTTTTCTTATGAAAAAATACATAAACCTTGCTAATTCTACTTTTAATCTTTATGTACTTTGTATTATAAACTAGCACAGAATACAAAGCAATTTAGGAGGTTGGTTCTAGAGAACTTCATTACTGTCATTCATTTCTTATTCAGTAGAAAAGGCATTTTATGGGCTTAAACCCTGGGTTTTTGGGCTGCTGAACATCTTCCCCCCCCCCCCCCCCCTTGTGCCAGCAAGCCACTTCCATACAATGTGTAAAATATGGTAACACATTTACAGGCAAAAGCTCTAAACATGATTGTTCTGCCCACAATTTTACATCTTTGAAGCATTTCATATCGAAAATGGATTTCACTGCCATAAAGTACTCAGGTCAGGGTAGCTTCACGATGAAGAAAGGGACGATTGGCAAACTTTAATTAGGGCCCCGCCAACGAATGTCTGTCTGTCCGTGGTCACTCTAACTCAGTCATTTTTAATCTGATATCTTCCAAAATTCATACATGGATTGCTTCCACCAGCCTCTCATTCAAGTTCGAAAACGGATTTTGTCCTACATCCGATAACCAAAATGGCCGACAAAATGGCCGCCACCTATCAATATCTGCTGTCGTGGTCACTCTAACTCAGTCATTTTTAATCGGATTTCTTCCAAATTTCACATATGAATTGCTTTCATCATCCATTCGTTCAAGTTTGAATATGGGTTTTATGGGACATACGATAACCAAGATGGCTGACGAAATGGCCGCCACCTATCAATGTCTGCTGTCGTGGTCACTCTAACTTAGTCATTTTTTATCGGATTTCTTCCAAATTTCATGTATGGATTGCATCCATCAAACTCTTTTTCATGTTTCGAATCTAAGTTTTGTCTGACGAAAGATAACCAAAATGGCCAACAAAATGGCCGCCCCCTATCAATTTGCTTTTGTGGACAATCTGCCTTAATCATTTATGACCCGATAACCCCCGCGATAACCTCCTTTCATATATGGATTACTTTTATCAAACTCTCTGTTTGTCCGAAAACCAAGATGGCCGCCAAAATGGCCGCCAAAATGGCCGCCACCTATCAGTTTCAAAATGGCAGCCACCTATCAGTTTACACTTGTGGACACTCTAACTTAGTCATTTATCACCCAATTTCTTCCAAATTTTATATATCAAACTATTGTTCATGTCTGAATATGGGTTTTGTCCGATGAATTATTATCAAGATTTTGCCAAAACAGATATCCCCTTTTCGCTGATGGGCATTAGGCGGGGCCCTTTATCGGAGTCCAACTGTTCTAGTTTTTACTGAAAAACATAGGCATTAACCCATAGCAAGTGTCAATGATCCTTTTGACAGATTCACAAATCAGTTCAATTATCAAGCATCTTCTGATTTGAATTGGATGAGAAATACGGGTTGCTGGATAAAAAAAATACCATATAGGCAAAAACGCACCCATATTCGGTACGTACTAACTTTCAACTCTATTAGGGGAAAATGAAACCGTAATTTTTGTCTGTACGGACGCTATCTGGAGCGCTGTCTGAATGTGGTCATGTTGCATATCAAATTAAGGGGAAAGTATGGACTAACAAAGAAGCAAACACTTTGACCTTACACACACCCCTGACATCTGAGTGAGGTTGAAGTCAGATATTGAAATTGTACAGATTAGTTTATTTTTTATTGAATTAACCGCTGAAAACTAGTTGATAGGCTTATAAGTTTGATCTGTATGATACCCAAGGTAAACTTAGTGGTTGGAGAAATGGGATTTATGTTTTGTGATTCATAAGTTTCTTTAAAATAACCCTTTGCCAGGGATATAAAGGACCTCTGACACTTTGATAGGGTGTCTGCCTATTTTTCAGACGCTTCCCAAAACTTCCCTATGCATACGATATCACTGGTATCCTTTTGAATAGGATGCTTGATGTATTAGGAACGAATTAAGGTTATAATTAGACAGGCTGATGTCTACGACAAAACAGTACCCGCTACCAAAGTGGATAGGGGTTGAAAAATTTGACTTCACCAATACATTTAGAAATCAATTATTTTCACCTGTAATGGTATTACATGATTAATACTCGATTACAAATCACAATGAAAGTTTTTTAAAGTCCAAAATCATGAGCATTTTAATGATTATTTTTGTTGCTGTTTTTTCTATCTGATTTGTTAAGAAATATTTTGAAGTGCAACTGTTGTCCATTTTCAACGTTGATAACAATGTATTTACCTGGTGCAATATTATGCAGCAATGTACTATAACCATTCATCCATGCATAAAGTACACCTATTCAATGGCTATGTAGTTAATGTGTATTGGATAGATACAGTATGCAAAATAATCTACCAGCTCAATTTAGTAGAAAAGGACAATTTTCATAATTTAAAGAAAAATATGCTAAAACGTTGTAATATTTCATGACTAATGGGCTATGAAAAGTAAGCTTACTTGTACTAATTATTTCATTGTACTGGTAAAAAGATTTTCAAGAGAGCACACCAAAAATCCAAATGCTAATATTCGGGCTCGCCCAGATGTCACATTTCGGGCTGTGGGATATCATTCCCCCCGAATCCCAACTAATTTTTAATATATACTATGTAAAATATGAGAACACACTAACGTGCAAAAGGATTAGTTGGGACTCGGGGGGAGGGGGGGGGGGAGGGGGAATGATGTTTTAAAAATATTTTTCTATTTCATATATGTATAATACAAAAAATGACCAATTTAGCCCCAAAATAAAGCCATACATTCATGGAAATAGGAAATTGAATGCAAACTCATTAAATAGAGACCAGCAGCGAGCTTATATATGCAGATGGAATCATTTGAACGACTTTAATTTTTATCAAAATTATAGGCAGCGATACACTGTGAGTCTCATTACCACAGTCAGAGGTCCTTTGACAAATTTGCCTTTGTTGACTTTTGTTTGGCCAGGGGACACATCAGATTCTCGGAATTCAAGTTATATCTTTATTTATATGTTCTAGGAGATGATGCATGGCTAAGTTAGGGGTCTTTCATGCAAACCAAACATCTAGGTGTCTTGATCCACATCTGAACTAAGGGTGAGGTTGCCCCGTGAACCGGTTTAAGCCCTCACACAAAATATTTTTACTGACCGTTCCAAGGTGGTACTATTTTTGTAGATTATTTGTGTTATTTATGTCTTGTGTTTCTCATGCTTTCGTGTCTGTTCATTGCTGCCTTGTGGTCACCTGCTGGGAAAGGGCTGACCTCTTGGCTCTTGTTTGTGATATCTAATTGTGAGTTTGTCACTTTCCCATGTGGTATCCTGGGTCAGGTGTGGTACTTGATTGTATTGATTCCTGATCTTTGACGTCTTTCTTACTTCTTTTAACCCTTAAATCCCCAATCACGACTGCAGCAGATGACAATTTTGCAAAATCTTTCCTAATTTTCGAAAAAAAATAAGGTATGATATTTCACCAGAATCGTCATGCCTTATTTGTAATTTTTGAAACAGCAGCAAAATTTGAAAATGTCGACTGCTGCAAATTATAGGTGGCGCTTTATGGGTTCAGTTAAACATTGCATATTGTCGTATTTTTTTGACCCTGAAGTTCAAAGGTAGTGACCTATGCTAATTTTATCTCAAGACCTGTGATCGATAGTTTTCGCGAAATATACGGGAATAAATTTGGTTTTCTGAAATTCAATATATCATAAAGATAGTAATATGAATATATCGTCCTCTGTGGTGTAGTGGTCTAAATCCAAGACTCCTATTCTAGAGAAGGCAAGTTCGAATCTCGTATGGAGTTTTATTTTTTTTTCCAGTAAACTAGTTTCTATGTACTGACACGACGGAAAACGTGAAAATGCTTAATTTTTGTGCAATTGTGCATATGTATACACGTATATGTGATCACACATGTACAGTCGCTAGTAAATCGAGACTGATTCGCCTAAGAGCCAAGATTGGTTGTCCGACATTCTTGGTTTACTAGCAACTGCAGTGATATCATGTGTATAGTTACATTTACTTTACATAATTCGCACATGCGAAAAAAAACATACAAAAATATCATTTTCACACTTTCTTATTTTTTAGCACATACAAACTTTTCTTACAGGAAAAAATAAGATGAGACGCGCCTCATGAGATTCGAACTTACCTGCTATATGCTACGAGTCCTGTACCTAAACCTTTACACTACAGTGGACGATATGGTCTAACTGCTACCTTTGAACTTCAGGGTCAAAAAAAATACGACAATACCAGTTTATGCAGTATACAAAGAGTTGAGGGTCACATTTTATGTTGTTTGTTTTTTGCAGATTAATCACAACAGAATTGCAGTCATATATAAAGAGAAAGAAAGAACAGAGTGACCAGCAAAATCCAGATATATCTATAGCTGAGGATAAACACTCAAATTCAAGATTTTGTCCTGTGCCTGCATGTGAAGGAAAATTCTTCAAAAACAACAGATCATTTGGGACGCATTGGAATTTTAATCATGAAAAGATGATACAATTGCGTAAATGTCTAATAAGTGGGAAAATAGTTGATGGACCAGTTCATTGCCATTCGAAGCTGCACAGATTAAATAAAGAATTGTTCACCAAAGTCTTTATTCCAAATGATTCTTATATTGATCCAGGGACAATCATGCCTTGCTTTCGTTACAAACAGCAGCTTCAAAACATGAGCACCAGCAAGACTTCAGAAAGTTTAGTTGGTGATGGATTAGAAGACAAGAAAGAGCTGAAGTTTGATATAGCAGACAGAGAAACAGAACTATTAGATTCTTCAAACATCACTGACAGGGAAACAAAAAAGCATTTACTTGACAGGGAACCTGAGCTAGCAGTTGCTTCAAGTAGTAGTGTAACAGAGACAACAGAGAACTTAGCTGACAAGGAACCTGAGCCAACAAATACTTCAAATGTCATTGTCAGAGACACAAAGGAGGATTTAGCTGGCAGGTATATATCAAAAACTGATTGCAAAATTGCATTCTTTTCAATTTCAAAAACTATATTACTTGTGTAAACACTTGATCACCAAATTTGTAAAACAAAAAATGCTGTTTATGGCAATTAGAATAGCAGTTTTATCCCCTGCCAAATAGGGGGGGCGGGGGGGGGGGGGGGGGGGGGGGGGGGGGGGGGGGGGGGGGGGGGGGGGGGGGGGGGGGGGTGGAGGGAATATAGCATCACCCTTGTCCATACGTACACATGTCCCCTACACATAAAAATGTTTTCATGTGATATCTTTTTCAAAACAATGGTGTATTGGATTCATGCTTAATACAAATGTATATAGTCATGAAATACAGGCCAAGTTCGATTAAGGAGAAAAAAACATTAGTTATTAGAAACTTTGCATATACATCAATATTGAGAAAACCTAGGTTGGGATTGTCTTGTCTCTGCCAATCTGTAGCAGAGATATGCCCCTTTACTCATGTCAGAACTTTGTTAAATTTTGTTTCCACTCAATATTTTTAGAGCAAATAGATGGAATTTGATAACAATTTGCATATACATAATTGGTATTGACAAGATCTGAGTTGGAATTATTATGTGTCAATTTGCGTAAATTATTAAAATAAATATGCTTCTTGACAAAATTGAGCATGTGCATTGATATTAATGAGATGAATGTTGGGATTGTTATTTGTGAAAAAATTTCTCAAATTTATAACCGAGTTATGGTCTCACGTCAGAATTTAGTTTCGGCTCTATATCTTAAAAATAAATGGATGGAATTTAACAGAATTTTGCCCACACTCTGATATTGATAAGATCCATGTTGGGAGCATATTGCCTCAGTTTGCCCAAATTTATAACAGAGTTATTGACCTTGACTCATGTTATTCCTGGGAGACTTTTTCTTTCCTACAATGGCCCCTTTCACATAGATGCATTTCTAGTTTTGTATTACTTATCTCTATTTCTCAGCATGCAAAGAGCTTAGGGTTACATCATATGTTTTTATACCTCCCATAAAGGTAGTTGAGTGAGGAATATTGTTTTTCAGCCTTTCAGGTTATAGATCTATCTCTGTCATTGTCTTTCTGTCGTTCTGTCATTATTTCGAGGTATTGTTGAATATTCAACTTGTGTAGATTTTGTCCATTTTTTATCAAATTTGAACTACACCAAGTTAACTACTGTAAATTCGGAAATTTTTGCGAGGGTTTTATTTTCGGGAAACTTCGCATATGCAAAGTTTCGTGAAATTAAAATCCTCCCGAAATGGCAAAATCTTTCTGTCAAATACTGATGAAGGTAATTCATGTCATAGTCACGAATTTTTATATCGCAAATAGGTCTTTTAACACTATTTGCCAAAAACAAATTCTCGCGAAAATTTCCGAATTTACAGTGTTTGACAATGCATATTTGGCAAGAAAAAAGGGGCTGAAGGAATAGTATTCCAAGAGTTATGCCACTTTATAATTCTAACTGTATGATGTTTGCAATATGGCTAATAACCCATTTTATACTTTGTGAAATCAGATCTTTTTTCTCTAGAGCATTAATCCTAGCTTAGTACTGGTTCAACCCAAGAAGACCCATCCCTTTATAACTGAAAGATTGTTGAAGGGATGCAAAGAATCAAATCAAACAAAAGATCTTTTTTTACCTTTACAATCAATGCTGAGCCTGATGAAATGCCGCATAATGTTGCATTTCATCTGGGTGTACACCATTTGTGAAAGTGCCTGTTTAGGGGTTTCCCTTATACATAGGGTTAATTTCCACATGAGTTTAATCAAATCATGCCCCTAGGGCCAAAAGTGGCCACATCCTATGATTCATATGTTTAAAATGGGCTTATATAGAGAAAACATTCAAAAATCATGTCTGAAACCACTAGTCATAGATATTATGTAAGTAGCATCATCTAGTTGCCCCATCCCTGTTTTACTTAGACTAATGTAAACAAAGATTGAGGTTTATCCTTGCATGTTAATTTTGTAGAAATTATGTTTAGGAACTTTTCCATTTAATGTCTTAATTTAACTGCTGGTCTATTAAAATTCATAGCTGGACTTAGGGGAAAGCTTTGCTTTCCTATACCTTTATAAACATCATTCTCAGATGAGCAATCCAGGACTAGAGGGCCCTCTTTTTAGCTCACCTGAGCCGAAGGCTCTGAGGTGAGCTATTAGTATACCAGTGACTCCGGCGTCCGTCCGTCCGTCCGTCCGTCCGTCGTCCGTCAACATTTTCAAACATCTTCTCCTCTGAAACCACTGGGCCAATTGAACTCAAATTTCATATGGAGACTCATTAGGATGAGGGAACGAAAGTTTGTTCAAATGGTTCCGGTCACATGACCAAGATGGCCGCCATGCCCATATATGGTAAAAACCCTTTAAAAATCTTCTTCTCCAGAACCAGAAGGCTGATGACCTTGGGACTTGGTATGTAGCATTGGGGATGTGAGGCCTACCAAGTTTGTTGAAATAATGATCCTAGGTTGACCTTGACTTACTTAACGTCAAGGTCAAATTTGCTTCCTAATGCATTTAAATGGGGAAATTTTTGAAAAGTTGATTCTTTTAAAACTACTGAAGCCAATGTCATTATTCTCACTTGGTATATTTAATCTAATGTGACAATGGCTAAAAACAAGTTCCAAAGGTCAAGGTTGACCTTTGACCTTTCAGCCAAGCCGCTCATGTTGGAGTTCCATTAATATATCTAAACATAGTTTTCTCAGAAACCATTGGGCCAATTGAACTCAAATTTCATATGAAGACTCCTTACAAAAAGTTAGCCAAGATTCAAACAAATTGTTTGGGTCACTAGACCAAGATGGCCGACATGCCCATATATGGTAAAAACCCTTTAAAAATCTTCTTCTCCAGAACCAGAAGGCTGATGACCTTGGGACTTAGTATGTAACCTTTTGGATGTTGGGCCAACCAAGTTTGTTCAAATGATGATCCTAGGTTGACTTTGACCTACTTAACGTCAAGGTCAAATTTGCTTCCGATTGCATTTAAATGTGAAATTTTTGGAAAAGTTGATTTTTTGAATACTGTTGAAGCCAAAGTCATTATTCTCACTTGATATGTGAAACCTAATGAGACAATGGCTATAAATAAGTTTGAAGGTCAAGGCCACCGCACCCATATATGTTAAAACCCTTTAAATATCTTATTCTCTGGAACAAAAGGCCAATGGCCTTGGGACTTGGTATGTAGCATTGGGGATGTGGTCTCTACCAGGTTTGCACAAATGATGAATCTAGCTTGACTTACTTTATGGCAAGGTCAAATTTGATACCTAATGTATTTATATGGGAATAATCTTGAAATGTTCATTTTCTATGACTGTTTAAGCCACAATCATAATACTTTCGAGAAATGTTTAACTGGATGAGACAATGGCTTTATATAAGTACCAAATGTCAAGCTGACCTGTGACCTTTTATCCAATGCCACTCATTTGGACTGCCACATACCTATATAAACATTGGTTTCTCAGATATCACCGGGCTGTTTGATGGAGTATTCATTAGATTGTTTTTAGTCACTTGACCAAAATGGCTGCAACCCCCATATATGGTAAAACAAAATATGTTTTATTATAAGCTGTAGTTGACCTTGACCTATTTTAACATAATTAAAGAGGTCAGGTGAGCGCCTCAGGACCTTCAGGTCCTCTAGTTTTCTATAGTTGTCAAAAGGTCAAATATTCAACATTTTTGGAATATAGTCATGCTGCATATCAAGTTAAATGGAATCACAAATGTGCCATGACATGTGATTTCCAACAATGTGGCATTTTGACAAGTGTAGACTCATACGAGCCTGTGCAGCCTCCGTTTAAGCTTAGAAACTTCAAATGTTGTTTGGTTAGTGGCCTAAGACTCATAGAAAATTCAAGCGATAAGCAAAGGCTCTGATCAGACTTCGCCTATGCGCAGGCTGGTCTGAGCCTCTGCTGGTCGCATATACCACATTGTTGGAAATATCATGTTGTGGCTCAAATATAGAAACATGGTAGCAAATATTTGGCCTGCAGACACCCCCACCCCTCTCCTCTACCCTGGGGTGTGTGGTCAAAAGGTAAAAATTCAAATTTTTCAGAATATGGTCAAGTTGCATGTCAAATTTAAGGGAATGACTCGTGCAGTAACATGGTAGCAAATATTTTACCCAAAGACCCCTACCCCCAGACCCTGGGGTTGTGGTCAAAAGGTCAAATTCTGGATCAGGTTGAAGTAAGAAAGGTGGCAAAGATCAGGAATCAATACCATCAAGTACCAAACCTGACCCAGGATACCACATAGGAAAGTGACAAAAACACAATAAAACATCGCAAACGAGAGCCAAGGGGTTAGCCCTTTCCCAGCAGGTTACCACAAGGCAGCCGAAAGCATGACTTACACAAAACATAAATAACACAAATGATCCACAAAAGAAGCACTGCCTTGGAACGGTCAATAAAAATATTTTACTGGAGTGCTTAATCCGGTTCATAGTGTCATCCTAACCCTTAGTTCATATGTGGATCAAAACACTTCTTAAGATGTTTGGTTTGCATGAAAAACCTCTAACTAATCCATGCCTCATCTCCTAGAACATATAAATCAAGATATAAAAAAGATATGGACTCAACAGTACATAAAAAGGAGCAAAAGAAATCCAACAGGTAAACCCCGGTGGACCTGACAACAGCCAAAGCATCAGGCCCCTACCATCTCATCTATAGATAAGTCTTTAAGTCTGAACCTTCATACAGTCTGAAGTCCAACCCACTGGCGTGCAATTAAAGAGGAGAGCAAAGCTGCCAACCATGATTGGGTCGACCACCAAGCATGCAGTCTGTTGTGATACATTAATGTTATAGCCAATCTTTTTATAATAAGAAATTATTTTAATAAACTGCGCTGAAAATTAATAAGAGCCAACAATTTCTTCAATCTATACACCACATCACCATAGAACTCGAGTTTCAGAAGTCCTTGGCCCAAGAGAGATTTAAGTCCAACTTGGAATTTAGATATCAAATCAAAATATTTTCGTTAAATTTAGAAAAGGTTTTGCTAAGTTCATGTCAAAATAAAATTTATTCATGTTTAGAATATCATCCAAATATCTGGATGTAGTGTTAAAAGTGTCAATAATATCAGCCTGCTTATCAGAAAGATACATCATAAAGTCCCTTTCATAATAAAACAAGAATAAATTAGCAACTTGGGGAGCACACTAAGTGCCCATAGGAATCCCATTTACTTGTCTATACAACTTGGTACCAAATCGAATAAGTGTTATCCAACATAAAGGTCAGCACATAATACATTTTGGCAAGACCATGCATGATATTTTTTAGGCTTTTCCGAAGTGAATCTTTCAATAAGATCAATAAGTTTATTTTTAATCAAGTTATGAGGTAAAGAAGTTTAAAGAGTAGAAAAATCTGGTCTCATTGAAATCTCTAGCTTTAAGTTAACCCTTAATGCGCCAATCGCAACAAAAGTCGTCTGCTTTTCTCGTCTGCTGAAATGTTTAAGAAGCCTCTCTGGCAAACAGTGTGGACCCTGATCAGACTGCTCCTATAGGAGCAGTCTATTCTGGGTCCACCCTGTTTGCTTCTATGCTTAATTCGTCAGTAATGATAGGCAATTATTTGCAGCAGACAACTTCAGCAGATGACATTTTCAGATGCATTTTTTTCTTGGCACTTTAAGGGTTAATCTAATAATTCACCTGAATTTTTAGCTCGCCTGAGCCGAAGGGTCTCGATGAGCTTATAGGATGGGACACAAGCCGGCATCTGTCTGTCTGTCCATTGGTCCACTCTCTCACTCAAAGAAGCCTGAGGTTTATAGACATTGGTGTCAATTATAAGCCCACGCTTAAGAGTATCAATATAATACAATCTTCAAAAAACTGCAACATTGTTAGCGGATTTATTTGCTGGAACCAAAACATAGTTCATATGAAAACCCTAGATACCTCGTTTAAGATGACGAAAAGAAGATTTAGGTGCGAGGAGGTGGGAGTGGGTAAAAGATTTTATTATGAGAGTAAAATGAAGTACGAGTATCAATAATTTTAAAAATGTTAACTTTCCATTCCTCCAAGGCATCGGTTCAACATTTTCTCATTTACACCAACGATTACTGAAGTCAGATATTGAAATTGTCCTGATAAGTTTAATTTTTACTGAACTATAGCACTGAAAACTGGTTGATAAGCTTTAAGTTTGATTTGTATGATATGCAAGGTGGACTTAGGGGTTGGAGAAATTGGATTTATGATTGTTCCGACTTAAAGGCTTATCTATTGATGAGGTGTTAGGGTCCTGATGCTTTGGCTGTTGTAAGGCCCACGGGGGTTTACCTGTTTGATTTCTTTTGCTCCGGTATTCAGTTTTATTTACTGTTGAGTCCTTATCTTTGCTTTATCTCCTTTTTATATCTTGATTTATATGTTCTAGGAGATGATGCATTGATAAGTTAGGGTCATTCATGCAAACCAAACATCTATGTGTCTTGATCCACATCTGAACTAAGGGTGAGGTTGGCGCCGTGAAACTGGTTTAAGCCCTCCAGTAAAATATTTTTACTGACTGTTCCAAGGGGGTACTTCTTTTGTGGATCATTCATGTTATTTCTGTCTAGTGTTTGTTATGTTTCATGTGAGACTGTTTATTGATGCATTGTGAAGGGCTGACCTCTTGGCTCTTGTTTGTGATGTCTAATTGTGAGTTTGTTACTTTCCCATTGGTATACTGGGTTGGGTGTGGTACTCGATTGTATTGATTCCTGATCTTTGCCCTCTTTCTTGCTTCTATTTGTGATTTATAAGTTTATCTAAAATAACCCTTCACAGAGGATATTAATTTGACAAATTTGTCTTTGTTTGACTTCTGTTTTGCCTGGCGATACATCAGATTCACTATTTGCTTAAATTGAACTTTTTTGATATCCAAAAATATATTTTGGAAAATGAAAAATATTGTTTATGGCAATCTTAAAAGGGTTTTTGTTATGAATTTAGCATTGCCTACCAGTTTAGATTTGCAGCATACAAAGAGTTGGGGGTCACATTTCATGTTGTTGTTTTTATTTGCAGATTAATGACAACAGAAGTGCTGTCACATATACATAGAATAGATGAAAGGAGTGACCAACAAAATACAGATCCACCTATAGCTGAGGCTAAACACGGAAAGTTTCCAAGAGTTTGTCCTGTACCTGGTTGTGAAGGAACAGACTTCAGTTCATTCAAATCCTTTCGGAGGCACTGGAATTCTACTCATCAAAGGATGATAGAATTGCGCAAATGTCTAATCAGTGGGAACATAACCGATGGATTATCTCATTGCCATAGGAAAATACACAGAAGGAATAAACAATTGTACACTAAAGTCTATATTCCAAATGATTCATATATGGATCCAGGGACAGTCACATCTAACTTTCATGTTAAACAGCAGCCACAAAACATGAGCACAAACAAGACTTTAGAAACTTCAGTTGATGATGGGTTAAGAATAAAGGGAGAGTTAATGGGTGATATGGGTGACATAGAACCAGGCTTATCAGGTGCTTCAAACACGACTGACACAGAAACAAAGGAGCATTTACCTGGCAGTACACCTGAGCTAGCAGTTGCTTCAAACAGTATTGTAATAGAAACAAATGAAGATTTAGCTGGCAGGAAACTTGAACAAAGAAATCAGGAGATATGTCTTAAAGGTGAAATGCCTCTTTGGCCAAATTGCCCTTCTCCATGTCCAGTGCCTGAATGTGCTGAAGGCGCCTCTTTCCCCACATTTGATGATTTTAATGCACATTGGACAAAATTTCATAAAGTTTTTGAAGACATATATCAATGTATAAAATGTGGAATGCAGTTTCCTAAATTACATGCTGCCTATTGTCACCAAATGTCCAATGCACAACTTAAGAAAAAAAGTGTGGCAATTAAACATATCATGTTTGACAAAACACTATATATAGATCCACAAAACAATCTACCATATTGCAATAACTCTAATGCCAACAGAGCAGAAAATGTAGAAGAATGCATCATAAATGTCAACACTACAGAAAAAGTATCTTTAAAAAGTACACCTACTGTGAATATTTCTGAAGGCAATCATAAATTTGAAGCAATAGACATTGAACCTGAACGAAAACTTGCTTCAAATATTATTGTCACAGAAACAAATGAGGATCCAGGGACAGTCACACCTTACTTTCATAATAAACAGCAGCCACAAAACATGAGCACATACAAGACTTTAGAACCTTCAGTTGATGATGGGTTAAGAATAAAGGGAGAGTTACCAGACTTATCAGGTGCTTCAAACACAACTGACACAGAAACAAAGGAGCATTTACCTGGCAGTACACCTGAGTTAGCAGTTGCTTCAAACAGTATTGTAATAGAAACAAATGAGGATTTAGCTAGCAGGAAACTTGAACAAAGAAATAAGACGATATGTCTAAAAGGTGGAATTCCTCTTTGGCCAAATTGCCCTTCTCCATGTCCAGTGCCTGAATGTGCTGAAGGTGCCTCTTTCCCCACATTTGATGATTTTAATGCACATTGGACAAAATTTCATAAAGTGTTTGAAGAAATTTATCAATGTTCAAAATGCGGGATGCAGTTTGATAATTTTTTTGCAGCCTCATGTCACAAGAACTCCAAGGAGTATCATAGAACACGAAAGGGTCTTTTCATTAAAGGGATCAGGAATCACAATACCCAATATATAGATCCACATGGCACTCACCCATATAGCAATAATGCCAAGTCCAACACAGCAGAAAATGCACAAGGAGAAAACATAGAAAATGTGAAAACAGCAAAAAAAGTATCTTTTAAAAGTATACCTACTGTTAGAATTTCAAAACGAAAGCACAAAGACATCAATAAAAACACAAAAGATACACCGGCTGTAAAGATTTCTAAACAAAATCCCAAAGGAATGTTTGTTTGTGAAACCAAAGACATTGAATCTACACCATCACTTGCTTCAAATCTCATTGTCATAGAAACAAAAGATGATTTAGCTGACAGGGAACCTGAGCCAACAGTTACTTCGAATGTCATTGTCACAGAAACATGTGAGGATTTAGCCTATTTTGAATTTGAGCCACTAGATTCTTCACATGTCATTGTAACAGAAATTCAGGAGGATTTTACTGATAGGGACCCTGAAGCAACAGTTGCTTCAAATGTCACTGTCACAGAAACAAGGGAGGTTTCAATAGACAGAGAACCTGAACAAACAGATACTTCAAATGTCATTGTCACAGAAACAAGGGATGCTTCAGTAGACAGAGAACCAATAGATACTACAAATGCCAATAGCATAGACACAACAGAATCAACAGTTGTTTCAAATGTCATTGTCACAGAAACAAGGGATGCTTCAGTAGACAGAGAACCAACAGATACTTCAAATTGCATTGTCACCACCACAAAGGAGTATTTTGCTGACAAGGGACTTATACCAACAGTTACTTCAAATGTCATAGTCACAGAAACAAAGGAATATTTAGCTGACAGGGAAACAGAGACAACAGTTGCTTCAAATGTCTTTGTCGCCAACAAAGAGGCTTTGGCCGACAGTGAGTCCGAACTAACAGATACTTCAAATGGCATTGCCACAGAAACAAGGGAGGCTTCAGCAGACAGAGAACATGAACAAACAGATACGTCAAATGACAATGCCATAGATACAAAGAAGGATTTAGCTGACAGTGAACCTGAACCAACAGTGAATTTAAATATCATTGATATAGAAACAAAGGAGGATTTAGCTCACATTGAACCTAAACCAACAGAGGTTTCAAATGCCATTGATATAGAAACAAAGGAGGATTTAGCTCACATTGAACGTGATGTGACAAAGGAGGATTTAATTGACATAGAACCCGGGCCAACAAATGCTTCAAATGTCATTGTCACAGAACCAAAAGAGGATTTAGCTGACATTGAACCTGAGCCAACAGTTACTACAAATACCATTGTCATAGAAACAAATGAGGATTTAGCTGGCAAGGAACCTGAGCCAACAGCTCTTTCAAATGTCATTGGCACACATACAAAGGAGAAAATAGCTGACTATGAGCCTGGGCCAACAAATATAATTATCACAGAAACAAAGGACGATTTAGCTGACATTGAACCTGGACCAAGAGTACCTTCAAATTCCATTCTCTCAGAAACAAATGAGGATTTAGCTGACATGGCACCTAAACCTAATGCTTCAAGTCTCCTTGACACAGAAACGGAGGAGGATTTAGCTGACATACAACCTGAACCAACAATTGTTTCAAATGTCATTGTCACAGAAACATACAACTATTTGGCTAACAGGGAAATTGAGACAACAGCTGCTCCAAATGCAATTGCTTCTGAAACAAACGACGATCATGCTGATAGGGAGTCTGATTCCATAGAAATTTCAAATACCAATGTCACAGAAACAAAGGAGGATTTTACTGACAAAGAACCTGAAGCCACAGTTGCTTCAGATTTCATTCTTATAGGAACAAATGAAGATTTAACTGACATAGAACCAGAACCAATTGCTTCAAGTGTCATTGTCAAAGAAACAAAGGAGGATTTAGCTGACATAGAACCTGAACCAACAGTTTCTTCTGATACCATTGTCACAGAAACAAAGGAGGATTTGGATGACAGGGAACCTGAACTAACAGCTGTTTCCAATGTCATAGTCACAGAAACAAAGGAGGATTTAGCTGGCAGTGAACCTGATTCAACAGTTACTTCAGATGGCATTGTCACAGAAGCAAAAAAGAATTTGGCTGGCATTGGACCTGAGCCAAAAAAGACTTCAGATAATGATATTGCCATAGAAAAAAATGAGGATTTCGCTGAAAGGGAACCTGAATCAACAGTTACTTCAAATGTCATTGTCATTCAAACAAAAGAGGATTTAGGTAACATGGCACCAGGCCTAACAGAAACCTCATATGGCATGGTGACAGAAAGAAAGAGGGATTTAGCAGACATTGAACGTGAGCAGACAGTTAATTTACATGCCATTGTCACAGAAACAAAGGAAGACTTAGCTAATAGGGAACTTGTGCCAACAGAAGTTTCAAATACCATTGTTGCAGAAATAAAGGAATATTTAGCTGACAAAGAAACTGGGTCAACAATTTGTTTGAATGCCAATGACAGACAATCAGAAACATCAAGTCCTGTAAATACCATTGTCAAAGAATTCAAAGATGCATTGGCTGGCAAAGAACCAGAGCAACTGAGTGTTTCAAATACAATGGATGCAGAAGTGAAGGGTGAATTGGCAGACAATAAACAAGAATCATCATATGATTCTCTTACCATTGTTCCAGGAATAAATGAACATTCAGCTGATAGAAAAGCAGAAACATCTGATGTTACTTTAAATACCATTGTCTCAGATATAAGGGAAGATATAGCTAACACAGAACGGCCTGAAACATTGGTTGCTTCAAATACCATTGATGCAGAAAGAAAGGGAAATTTAGATTGCATGGAATCAGAATCATTCATTGCTTCAAATGCTTCTGTTGCAGAAATAAAGGCTGAGTCAGAGAAAATAGAAGCATTAATTACTTCAAGTACTGTTGCTGCAGAATTAAATGGACATTTAGCTGACAGGGGACCAGAAACATCAGGTGCCTCAAATAACATTGCCACTGAAAGTAAGGCAGATTTAACAATTACAAAATCATTACATGATATAAATGACATCATCATAGAAATAAAAGATGATTCAGATGAAGGAGAATCAGATTTAATATGTACTTCTAATTTCTCCATTACAGAAATAAAGGGATTAGATGCCAGAGAATTGGATACTTTAGGAGCTACAAAATCTATTGCCTCAGATACAAAGGGTGATATAGATGACAAGGAACCAAATACATTAAAGTCTTCAAAAACCATTGCATCAGAAATGAAATTAAATGAGTTAGATCCAAAACCTGACCATGAATTACTGGATGGAAGACCTATATGGCCTATGCGTTTTGCGTATTGTCCAGTAAGAGGGTGTAGAGTTTTAGGCAGATTTAAGAGCTTTGAAAAATTCATTGATCACTGGAACAGTGTTCATATAGAAAAAAAGAACCGGTTCTTCTACAAATGCACAGGTTGTGGGAGGCAATGTACAGAGAAATATCAAGCCATTTGGCATAAGACAGAAGTTTGTGTTGGATTCCCATTTACTTATGGCTGCATATTCAATAACTATATTGACCCAGAGGGTGCTTTACCTTATCAGCTTAGTAGAGCAATAAAGCACCAAAACAAACAAACAAAAACAAAACCTCTTCAGCTAGCTAAGGATGTAAAGCATCAATACAAACAAACAAAAACTTATCAGCTAGGCCACAAAATTCAACAGAAAGCTACTAAAAGCATAACTAATTATACAAAACATAGTCCTTGTATACAAATTGATACACATTCTCCAGTTCCAGATTGTCCAGAAAAAAACATGAATAAAAATCCAGTTGAAGTAAGTACATCATACAGCACCTTGACAGATACAGACTGCACAGCTGAAATGAAAACAACAACAGATATAATCAGTAAAGAAAAAAAACAAAATCTTTGTCCAGTATTGCCACAAATCGAAACACCTCATCCAGTTCCAAGTTGCCCAGAAAAAAACATGGATGAAAATTCAGTTGAAATAAGTACAGTATCATATAGCATCTTGACAGATACAGGCTATACAGATGAAAAGAAAACTAAAACAGATAAAATTAGTGATGAAAACCATAGTCTTTGTCCAGTACTGCCACAAATTGAAATGCCTTGTCAAGTTCCAAGTTGCCCAGAAAAAAACATAGATGAAAATTCAGTTAAAATGAGTACAGTATCAAATAGCAACTTGACAGACACAGCTTTAACAGATATAATAATTGATGAAGAAAATCATACTCTTTGTCCAGTATGGCCACAAGTGGATACATATTGTCCAGTTCCAAACTGTCCTGAAAAAAGCATTTTCCAAACATTTGAGTCCTTTGCATTACATTGGGTCTTTATGCATAGAGAAAACGTGGTTGTATACCAGTGTAAATTATGTTCACAAAAATTTTTAACTCGTAAATTTCATCCCCATAAAGGAAGGATCATACAAAAAAGTGTTAAAATACATTCCGGGCATTTGAGTTTACGATTTGATGCTATCCACTGTACAAGTGCCTCATTCGTAGACCCTAAAAACACTTTACCTTACCGACAGGGTTCTCCATATATAAGAAATAAAGTTCGTAGTTTGAAAAACTGTCTAAGTGCTGTAATTGGTTCATTGGAAAATGCCCTGAAATGCACTCCAGTAGGAGTTTTGAAAACCAGTCAGATTGCCACAGACACAGACAATGAGAACAAAGGAAACATTAAAAGAATAAAATCAAAATCTTTGGCTGTGGCAAAATTGGATAAAGAGATTAGAGACTTTTTTAACAGACAGCCAGATTTTCTAATGGAAATTAAAGATAAGAGCTCTAATCTAAAACCTGAAATGTATAAACACAAACATTTGGAAATTACTAACTCTAAAGTAAACACTAAATTGAGCAATTTTAAGACTGAAGATATTTCTGGAAGCAGTACCAGCGCTGTGACAGATTATCAGCAGGTGATTGCTCAACCCTGGCCTTTAAAGCCTTCTAGGTGTCCAGTACCAGATTGTCAAAGTGAAGGCAAGTTTCCTTCTTTTGATGACTTTGCTTGCCACTGGGATAAGGTGCATAGCAAAATAAATGTCTATAATTGTGAAAATTGTGGCAACCAATTTAAATCAAAACTTGCGGCTAAAAACCATCAAAGATGGATGTTATTTACAAAGGATTTCAAGCATATTGGAGTTGATATTAACATTAAGTTTGTAAATCTTGCCAACACTGATTATGTTGATCCGAAAGGCATTTTACCTTATCAGTATACTGCAAAGATGGATTCAACAAGACAGCTTCAAATGAAATCAAGAAACGCATCTGAGGTTAACAATCATACGACTGATTCTCAGCTAGCCGTGAGCACTGCTGTCACAGAAAAGGAAAACACATGCATGGAAGATGGGGAAGATGAAAATAGAAAAATTTGGCCTTTGGTTCCTGCATCATGTCTTGTACCTGAATGTAAAAACAAAGGAAATTTTTCTACTTTTGATGACTTTCTTTCTCACTGGTCAAATATTCATTCGAAGAAAAGGCTTTTGATTTGCAAAGAGTGCAGCAATATTTTTGACACACATGAAAGCTTCAAAACTCACAAACCATGTGCTGATAAAGAGAAGCCATTCTTATTTTCCTATAAAGATCCTGATTTCATTGACCCTCAAGGAACTACTCCATATCGTTATGGCTCAACAGATGAAAGAGAAGAGCTCAAGAAAACAGAGATAAGGAGACAAAGTCATCTTTGGCCAAATTGCCCTTCTCCATGTCCAGTACCTGTGTGTGCCAAAGGTGCCTCTTTCCCCACATTTGATGATTTTGTGGCACATTGGATAAAATTTCATAAACAGTTTGACTACATATACCAATGTTCAAAATGTAGGATGCAGTTTGGTAATTTTTTGGCAGGCTCATGTCACAAGAAATCCAAGCAGCATCATAGAACGCCAAAGGGTATTTCCATTAAAAGGATCATGGTTCACAATACCTTATATATAGATCCACAAGGCACCCAACCGTATTCCAATGCCAATAAAGGAGAGCACAGCAAAAAGGATAACACAATAGAAAAAGTATCTTCTGAAGGAACACCTTTTTTGAGAATTTCTAAACAAAATCACAATAACAAATATGCAAAAGAATGGGGCTTTTTTGAATGTACACCTCCAGTGAGGATTTCTAAACGAAATCACATAGAAACTATAACTTGTGAAGCCATAGACAATCAGAGGGTTGTGAAAGGGGTAAATTTCTTCTTGGAGACGGATGAGGAAATACACAAGATTGAAACTATAACTGGAACTTCTAACATTGAGAAAAAACAAGAACAGTTATATCAGAGATCTCTTTATGGCATAAACAAAAATTCTGAAGCTCCAATTGCTATTGATTCAGCAGCTGGGGTTCACCAATCAACTACCTGTTTTCCTCAATCAGAAATGGGGATTTTTCAGTCAGAAACTGGGATGTTTGAATTGCCAACTGGGATGTTTGAATTGCCAACTGGGATATCTCAATCAGTAACTGAGGGTTCTTATTCAGCGCCCTGCTTTTCTCAATCCAAAACTGGGATTTTTGAGCCTGCAACTGAAATTTCTCAATCAGTAATCCAGTTTTCTCAATTAGGAACTGAGATGTTGGAATCGGCAGCTGGGGTTTCTCAATCTGCAACATGGGGTTTCGATCCAGTAGCTGTCACTTCACAGTCAGGATCTTGTTTTTCTGAATCACAATCTGGGATGTTTGCATCAGCAATTGGAATTTCTGAATCACCAACTCAATTTTCTCAGTCAGAAACTGGGATGTTTGAATTGACAACTGGTGTTTCTCCATCCACAACCCAGTTTTCTCAGTCAGAAACTAGGATGTTTGAATCAGGAACTGGGATGTTAGAACTGGGAACTGGGGTTTGTCAGACTCCAACATGGGGCTTTGATCCAGCAGCTGGCTTTCCTCAACCAGCCCTTGGTTTTTCTGAATCAACCACTGGGATGTTTGAATCAGCAACTGGAATTTCTCAATCAGCAGACCAGTTTTCTGAATCAGAAACAGGAATTTTTGAAAGAGTAACTAGGAATTCTAAATCAAGAACTAGCCGGTTTTCTCAATCAGAAACTCTGCATTCTGAAAATGTCTCTGAGTGTTTAAGTAGTAGAAGCATAGTTTCTCAAAAGGCACGCAGTGATACTAAAAAGACAGCCAAAATTCCAAACCCAGAGTGGCCTGGAGTTCCAACACCATGTCCAGTTCCTGCCTGTCAAAATTTTGGCAATTTTACAACTCTCAAGCAATTTGATAGACACTGGAAAGAGAATCATACTTCTAGTTATTGGTATCAGTGTAAATCCTGTAACACAAGATTTAATTACCAGCAAAGTGCTAAAGCTCATCTCGATCTTTGCTATAATAAGGGAGGGTGTATATTAGAGATACCAAATAACGACTACATTGACCCAGAAAATGTGCCACGCTATCAGCCTTACAAGCGAAAAAATAAACTGAGAGATGCTCAAGAATTACTCTCTTCAGTTAGAGAAAAGCTAAACGCTATAAAATCAAGTAAATAAGCAAAGCATATAACTCTTTCCATGCTAGTGGTGATAACAACTCGGATCAGGCCTGATAAGATAAAGCATTAAGCCTAGTTTCTAGGGTCCATTTCGTGGGACATAGGCAAACAGCGCAGACCCAGATCAGATGCTGCATCTGATCAGGGTCTCCACTGTTTGCTTACAGAATGTTCTATTAGAATTTAAATAAACTTGGAAAATACCATCCCAACACCCCTAAAATTCAATGTTGTCTAAAGTAAGAAAATGATGACATGATCTAAAAAATAGCCTATGGAATAAAGGCTTAATATGCTGTTTTATTAAAAATCAAGTTTTTCAGAAAATTCTTCCAGGAATATCATCTGCGTATCAAACAGTATCATGAATCCATATTATTTAGTAAGTCCTGATCTGGATCCATGCTACAAAGGTTATCATCAGACTGCTCTAGTCAGTAAAGAGTTATTTAATTTTCAAGGTAGTACATCAGAAGGCTCATGTCATATAAAAGGCATGGACCTGAGCCCTGCTAACAAGCTATGATTTCAGGTCAATTTGTTACACACGTAGGAAACTATGTAAGGCTCTTTTCAGCTCTGTATATGGAGGCTGAAAATCACGTTTTCCATTCAGTGTTTTATGGTGTAAAATAGCAAAATAGAAGAATGTAATGCTAAACTCCAGTCTTTTAACCCTTAAAGCTCCACCTATAATCTGCAGCAGACTACAATTTCAAATTTTGCTAATTCATGACAAATAAGGCATGATATTTCATGAGAATAGTCTGCAGACGATTCTCATGTAATATACCTTATTTTTGTCGAAAATTGGGAAAGATGTCACAAAATTTGTCGTCTGCTACATTCGTGATTGGCGCTTTAAGGGTTAAGTTCTTATCTAATGCCCAGGTCACACATTAACAAGTCATAATCTATCATGATGATTTTATGTCAGTTTGTTAACAACTGTATACTTTTATTGTCTTTATAGTCATGTCAGTTTGTTAAAAATTCAATGTATTACGGTATTACTGTTCATGTATGCTTGTTATCAATTCATGATCCATCATGATGTAAATTTTGAAAGTCAGTTTGTTAACATGCTATGTTATGATCAGTTTGTAAACAAGTCATAATCTACCATGATGTAAATTTACATGCCAGTTTGTTAACAAGCTATAATCTATCATGGTGTTCATTTCCATGATGTTAACATGTGTGTTAGCATGTTTGTAACAAGCTATATCATGGTGTTAATGTCATGCCCGTTTGACAAGTTATAATGTCATGATATGGATATGTATGTCACATTGTTAACAAGCTAAATTATCTCGGTCTTGACGTGTCAAAACCTGCCTTTGGGGTATCCATGAACCACGAGAAACAAACCATTCTCCTCAGCTACAGTGACTAGCTAGAAAAATGTAGCAAGTCTAGATATGATACTTTTCAAATAACAAAGGCTCTAATCAGAAAGCATGGATGTGCAGGCTGCTCTATGCCTTTGTTGTTCGCAAACCACTGATGACAAGCTTTCTCATGCCGAGGCCCATCTATTGTAAGGTTAGTTTCATGTCCAAAAGAGCAAATGCTCCATTTTCCATAATATTTTCGAATACATGATATTTCAAAGGCGTCAAAAGGCGTTCTGATGGAGTAAAAAAACTGAATTATCCAAATATCAGTAACAAGCCAGAACAGTGGCCCAAGGTTGGATCTTTCAGCTTAATTATCTCCATGTCATTAGAATGCCAGGACATTGGCAGAAAGAGGGATATTGTAATTTATTTCCATGTTGTGAAGAAGCCAAGATGTTGGTGTTGTTATATGTATTATTAATTATATTTTGAATGTAAATTTGTTCACAAGAGTCATGACCCAATAATTGGTTGTTAACATGCTCATTCTTAGACCAATGTCACAGCATTGGCATTGGTCTAGGACTGGATATGACACTTAATTTGTCTTTATATTATGTTGTATATCAGTTTGTTTACAAGCACAAACATTGGTCCCAAGATTGGACTTCTTGACTGAACTATCCTGATGATGTTAATTAGTCAAGACCTAGGCCCATAGGACATAGGTTTTGATGTTGAATGTATATCAGTTTGTGATGTTGGATGTACATCAGTTTGTAAACAAGCTATATGGTAAATGTTGTAAAACTTCAAATTCTAGTTTTCTGCAGAAAAGGCCTAGACAAACACTGCAGACACAGATCAGACTGCTTCTGAAGAAGCAGTCCTATCAGGGTCTTTCCTGTTTGCTATTATGGCAAGCATTCTGCAAAATCCAACCTTATTTTTAGAGCAGAATGAGAAAAGTGTTCGAAATTTTAGAACATTTAACTTAGTCATTGTCCAAGATTGTATGGCTTTGGATCTTAACCCTTTACTCCACACAAGCGCCTTTGGAAGCCTTTGAAATGTAAGATTTTTTAAAACATTATGAAAAATGGAACATTTGCTATTTTTGAAAATATTTGAAAATTTGAATTATTTATAGAAAATGATGCAATGTTCTAAATATATCATATGGGGTAAAGGGTTAAGAATTGAACTATCCACATGTTGTTCATCTTCGCCAACCATGGGTAATTTCCAAGCCAAGGATGATCTTATTGCATTCCACGTGACAAGATGCATGTTAAAAAAAAGAGGGACATTGCTCTAGGAATGGGCTTGCTATTAATTTTTCATAATGTATTGTGTGAAGTTATTTGTTTACAGGCCAGAATCATGGTCCATAGTTTATCATTGTTAATAAATCAAAAACAACAGGACAGTGGTCCAGGAATGGGCTTAAGATGTAATTATCATTATTTTATTATGTTACTGTTGTGATGTGTTGAATCATTCTTGCTGTGAGTAACCCAGGTGTGACCAATCTGCATGGTGTTGTATGTAAATTTGTTATGTTTAAGATATCTTTTATGTAGTTTGGTGATGTATGTAAATGTGTTATCAAGTTACGATGTTAACCCTCATATTGATAAGCCTTGATGCCAGAAAATCTGTCTTTGGGGCTTCCAACAAAGCGAGACTCAAACTAGTCTCAACTGGATAAGAGACTAGTTAGAAAATTTCGCTTGTTACAAGTTTAAATATGATACTTTCCAAAACGCAAAAAAAAACAAAGAAGCAGATCAGTCTGTGAGGATGTTTAAGCTGGTCTGCACCCTTTGTTCGCAAACACCGAAAACAGATTTTCTTGTGTCAAGGCCCAATTTATCTTACTGATTTGTTTGTGTCTTATTGATTTGTATCTTGGTTTGGGAATAACCTTAAGTACATGGATTAAAGACAATAATCTATTTAGGAAAGTAATTTAAGTCTAAATTATGTTATGTAATTTGACTTAATAAGCCAGAACACAGTAAGTGTCCTAACTCTGTCCTTTCTAGGGGCGACTTCAGTTGTCTGCTATCTTTGGAAACAATTTGGACGCAGATCAAGGAGTCCTGATCTGAATCCAAACTGTTTGACACTGTGATAGTGTTCCTGAAAGAACTTTTTATGCCGCAAAAGTGGGCTTTGGGGGCATATAGTTTTTTAACTGAGCGCATGTCTGTGCGTCCCTCTGTCCGTCGTGTCCAGAGCATATCTCCTATAATATTTGAGATAGGAATCAAATTCCCCGGGCCGCGTAGCGCAGTCGGTAACGTGTCTGGTTACAGATGCCAAGCTGACTGCAGATCCAGGGGTCGTGAGTTTGATCTCGGCCCGGTCCCATACTTTCGTGGAGATTGATCATGAAATAATTTCTACGGTCATTCTCCTCCCTTCCGCTGAATCATTCATGAAGGGTTGTTGTCAGTTACAAGCGAAAGTATGTGCACCATTACTTATTAACTGCTTGTTCAAGCTTGCCCAGGAAAAAAGTGTGGTTAGGTGAACTGACCATCCCGCAATGACCATAGCTGTTGACTTGGGACGTAAAGCAACAAAAAAAACAAATAAAGAATCCCAAATTCGATGTGCGGATACATCTTGGGGATCCTTGAGTGTCATGTACTGTCTTTCGAATCACTGTGACCTTGGCCTCTGGTCTCAACTCTAGAAAAATCATGTCTTTGGGGGCATTTGTCACATTATGACACATTTTTGTTGAAAATGTTGGTTCTGAAAAAAGTCAACGCATGAAAAATTACCCAGCATACAGTTAAGGTCTTATTTTTCATATGAACCTACACATAATAAAACCAACAATTTCATCAAAGACTCAAAGGGCTTTTATCAGCAAAATATTTGAGCGTTAAATTAAGATTATTTACTTATCTATCAGTTTAAACATTGTGTTTTTGGTGCTCAAAAGAACCCTCCCATTTAATTGGTTTTATGAGTACCCACAAAATGTGTTTTGGCTGAGAGATAAGAAAAATCATTTTGAAGTACTCAAGTTCATCTGGAGGCTGGAAGACTTAGACCAGCCTCCAGGTATCAACCCAATCAGGGCAGATTCTTCTTTGTGCGCTAGGAAGTCAAGGGTTCCAATTTCCTTCATGCCAACAGAAAAGGCTCAGATCAGACTGGTATGATGCCCGGGCTGATCTGAGTCTTCGCTGTGTGCACAGTACATTTATTTGCTTTCTTCTAGCACTGGCGCTTATGTAAACAAAAAAGCATATTGCTTTAGGAGTACTCTCTTGATCTCTTGTGTAGCATTAAGTTATACTAGAGGTCAGGTAATCACTGCAAGAACAGATCATGCTTCTTATATAAGATGTTATATTGGATGTTAGTTTATAAACAAGCCTTGGCATATTGCTCCAGAAATGGAACTGGCATCTAATGTATCATGAAGACATATTGGATGTTACTTTGCAGAAAAGCCAGGGTATTGCTCCAGGAGTGGGACTGACATCTAAAGTAGCTTGATGGTACATTGGTTGTTAGTTTGTTAACAAACCAGGGTATTGCTCCAGGCATGGGACTGACATCTAATTTATCTTTTGTTATAGCAGATGTTAGATTGTTAACAATCCAGAGAATTGCTCCAGAAATGAGACTGACCTCTAACATACCAATGATCATTGATGTTATATTGGTTGTTAGTTTATCAACAATCCAGGGCATTGCTTCAGATATTGGACTGACATCTAATGTATCATGGTGTTATAAAAGATGTTAGGTTGTTAACATCCAGGGAATCGCTCTAGAATTGGGACTGACATCTAATGCATCACGATGCTATATTGGATGTTAGATTGTTACCAATCCAGGGAATTTGTCTAGGAATGGGACTGACATCTAATGTATCATGAGGCTATATTGGATGTTAGATTGTTACCAATCCAGGGAATTGCTCTAGGAATGGGACTGACATCTAATGTATCATGATGCTATATTGGATGTTAGATTGTTACCAATCCAGGGAATTTGTCTAGGAATGGGACCGACATCTAATGTATCATGATGCTATATTGGATGTTAGATTGTTACCAATCCAGGGAATTTGTCTAGGAATGGGACTGACATCTTATGTATCATGATGTTATATTGGATGTTAGATAGTTTACAATCCAGGGAATTGCTCTAGGAATGGGACTGTCATCTGATGTATCATGATGTTATATTGGATGTTAGATTGTTACCAATCCAGGGAATTTGTCGTGGAATGGGACTATCATCTAATGTATCATGATGCTATATTGGATGTTAGATTGTTAACAATCCAGGGAATTGCTCTAGGAATGGCATTAATATCTTATGTATCATGATGCTATATTGGATGTTAGATGATAGTTTACAATCCAGGGAATTGCTCTAGGAATGGCTTTTTAATATCTGGTGTATTATGATGTTGTATTGGTCGTAAGTTTGTAAACAAGTGGGGGCATTGCTGCAGGAAAGGGACTGACATCTAACAGATCATGATGTTATAACAGTTGCAAGTTTGTTGACAAGCCAGGGTGGGACTAACATGTTATAATGGATGTTAGTTTGCAAACACGCCAGGATTTCGCTACAGGAATGGGACTGACATCTAATGTATCATGATGTTATAAGGGATGTTAGTTTGTTAGTAAGTTTGGGCATGCTGCTGCAGGAATGGGACTGACATCTTATGTATCATGATGTTATAACGGATGTTAGTTTGTTAATAAGCTTGGGCACGCTGCTGCAGGAATGGGACTGACATCTAATGTATCCTGATGTTATAATGGATGTTACTTTGTTAATAAGCTTGGGCATGCTGCTGCAGGAATGGGACTGACATCTTATGTATCCTGATGTTATAACGGATGTTACTTTGTTAATAAGCTTGGGCATGCTGCTGCAGGAATGGGACTGACATCTTATGTATCCTGATGTTATAACGGATGTTACTTTGTTAATAAGCTTGGGCATGCTGCTGCAGGAATGGGACTGACATCTTATGTATCCTGATGTTATAACGGATGTTACTTTGTTAATAAGCTTGGGCATGCTGCTGCAGGAATGGGACTGACATCTAATGTATCCTGATGTTATAATTGATGTTAGTTTGTAAACAAGCCAGGACATCGCTGCAGGAATGTGACAATATATCAATATGTTATAATAAATGTTATTTTGTAAACAAGCCAGTGCAGTGTGATCAGGAATCAGACTGACATCTTATGTATCATGATGTTACATGTATAATTGTATGCTAATTCGTTTACAAGCCAGGGCAGGACTGACTACTTATGTATCCTGATGATAATATTAGATGTTGGTTTGCAAACAAGCCATGTTGGTTTGTAAACAAGCCAGGACACCACTGTAGAATGGGACCGACATCTAATGTATCAGGATGTTAAATCATATGGGCCTCGTCGCAAGAAAACCTGTCTTCTGGGGTTGCGAACAACACGGGCGCAGACCAGCCTGCGCATCCACGCAGTCTGATCAGCGCCTTTGTTATTCACTTTGTGGGAAGTATTATATGTAAACTTGCTACGAGTTAAATTTCAAGTCTGTGTAGCTGAGGAGACTCGCTTTTTCGGAAACCCGGAAGACAGGTTTTCTTGCGACGAGGCCCATATGTTAGTTTGTTAACAAGCCAGGGTATTGCTCCAGAAATGGGACTGACATCTAATATATGAATCATGAGGTTGTAATGGATGTCAATCAAACAGACAGAACATGGATTCAGAAACAAGTCTTCAATCGAATAAATGATGTTGTTACAAGAGCTAGAGAAATCTTCACATCCCATTCGGTCCGAACGTCGTTAGTCAGAAAATGCATTCATTTATCTTTGCATTTGAAACTGTCTTTAAGTTCCTTGTGTTTACATAGGCGACAATTCAAAGCCATGTCCATGTATTATTGACCCCGTGAAATATGTCCGCTCAACTATTGATCCAAAAGGATTGTAAAAATAATATTTGAGTAAGTGCAACTTGAATTTGGTCTCAGTCATAAAGTCTAAATATACCCTTATTTAATCATCTTGTTCGCAATGAGCATAGCAAAAAAAGTCAACAGACTCTTTCACATACGTTATTTGAAATAGACTATCTATCATTATTCAAGGGATGTAACACATTTAATTACAATTTGAACCGGGTTAGTCCATTTTGAAACACAGACAGACAGTGACAGACGTGTATTTGCAGTTTTGCACCAGATGTCACAGCTTCCATTTATGTATACAAGCAGCGATGGGCTGGACATATGCACAGTCTTGATTGAGCCTTCACTATTCTAGGACATGATAATGACACAATAATGAACATCTGGCACATGTCGTTACATTAGAAAACAGACTTTTACCAAAATCATGTGTTGCCCGCCTTCATGGTTAAAAGAAAAATGACTTTGACCTGTGCGCAGATCAGCCTGAACATGACATGAGCACAATCTTATCAACATTTCTATCATATTCACTCGTTATTCAAATTGCATCATCCAAATTTTCAAGTTTATGAATGGTCCTTGCAGATTTTATACAAGTTGAATAAAGTTGTACCGGAAGATCGATTTCTCGTTATGCGGTCCAAATATTTTGTCTGTCGCAAAGTGGCCACCTGTTTCGGACGATAAAAAAAGCTGCCCAGGCTAAAAAATCATCCTTGTGACACATGCATATTGTAGTCACAGGTTTGTGTAGAAAAAGACAGAAATGGACAGGACACAGTCAATTTTTCAAACCGAATAAAAACGGCATTTTGAAAACTGATTCGGTTTCAGCTCATAAAAAAAAATCCAAAACTGAATTTTCTCGGCTTTCTGTATCCATGGTTGTTACATTTGATGTCAATTTGTTAAGTGACTTGGGCAAAGCTTCAGGAATAGGCCTTAAATCTTATATATTATGATTTTACATTCGATGGAAGTTTGTTAATTGGGCCAGACTGGAGGCGAGTTCAATGATGCGAGCGCTCTTGGGCGCCTGTTGTACTGATGCCAGGCTTTAAACATTCAGATAAAGATAGGTACCAAAATGAGCAACCGCGAAAGCTCGCAATGTTGAACTCACTTCTGGTTTCATCAATGGACCTTGCATCTATTTTAATAATATCATGTTTTATTGGATGCTAGTTTGTTGATACATCAGGACATGGTTCAAGGAATATTCTTCACATCTATTACATTGTAATACTACATTGGATTGGACAGGGCATGGTTCTACCAATAGGCCTTACATCTGATGTTATATTGCAATGGACATCAGTTTGTTAATTGGCCTGGCAAGACTCCATGAATAGACCTTACATATAATATGAGACCTGTTCAATTTTTAATGTAACATTGTCAATGTACTTTTATTTCTTAAATTGTCTCCATTTGAATTGTACATGATGATAGTGTGCATTAGTTTATACATCTGTAGACTGAAATGTTAAGATGTAAAATTGATAAATTGTTACGTGACCATAAACACATTGGATTGTTTCAACCGTGTATTGTGTACATTGTACAAAGACACTTTCAAGAAATCCTATCTCAGAAACCTGATGAAAAAACATTAATGCTGCACTGCCGCCATTCTTGACGTCATACTGAAAATAGCAAATATGATTAAATGAGTGAGTCCATATATGAGTACAAAATGCCTAAAATGTGTAGTATAGTGTGTCTGTCTGAACTGTTAAGCGTATTATCAATTCACTACTGAAGGCAAAGCTGAGAAAGGCACCCATCTCATATTAGATGTAAGGTCTATTCCATTCACAGTTATGAGAAAATTAATAAACATCCTGTCAGAGCTTGGTATATTTGTGTTTAAACTAAATGGAAAAAGTGATCACTGCTGATGAAGGCTACATTTTTACATGGGTCAATGCTACTGCCAAAGGTGTGTTCGCTATTTTTGTAGAAATGGGCAGGACAAACAAAAACAAAAATTGTTACATTATGTTGCATTTGCTCAAGGCTTCATGGTATGGGCTGTGGTAGGCTTCTTTGGAAAGATGCCTCGTCGAATCATTAACATAGAGGATCTTACATGAGTGCTCATGTTTAATTGAATTAAACAAGTTCGGAAAAGGATAAAATGCAAGGCTTGCCAAACATTTTATCGCTTTTTCACAACGAGTAGTGAAAAACAAAAAGATTTTGCCATATAAATATATGCGACGTTATTATGGACGTCATTACATAGCGTTAACAAAATCTGTAAACCACTAGTGGTTTATCGATTTTAATGCATGGTGTTATATCACTCCAGACGCGAAGTTATATGATAAAATTGTATTAATGTCAATGCTGACTACTACATTCAAGAAAGTGCTGAAGCCAGTCACAAAGAAAGATGCTCCAAGATAGTTCCCTGGATGCTTAAGCGATATGGTGTTCCATCACGATTCAGCATTTAGCCATGCATCTAGAAAGACCATCCGAATTCCCAACAAAAGCAAGGTAAACTACATAACCCCTGCAGAATTTATGCCGAAGCACCCTGATTCTGCTCCAATGAACTACTGAATCTGGGGCATTCCAAAAAGTACATTGCAGAAATATACCACCCTCACTGGTCTGAAACGACTTGATAGATGAATGGAAGAAACTTGAACAATCTAACATCAACAGGACACTTGCAAGCTGGCCAAGAAGATGTAGAATGATTTACTATTACCATTGCTTTAAATTTTGTTACAATGAAATTGATAAAAGTCATATAAGTATATGTAAATGTAATGTAGTTATTCAAAAATGCAAGTTATATATTGAACAGGTCTCAAAAATTATATTGAGTTGGTATGTGCGACCAGCAAAGCCTCGGATCAGTTGGTATGTGCAACCAGCAAAGCCTCAGATCAGTCTGCGCATACACGCAGTCTGTTCAGAGCCTGTGTTAGTCCCTTGAATATTATATGACAGTAAAGCTACTTAATCTAATGCTTTATGATGTTGTATTGGATGTCAGTTTATTAATAAGCAAGAACATGACTCCAGGCATGGACCTTACATTTAATATATCATGATGTTATATTTAATGTCAGTTCGTTTATATGCCAGGACATGTCTCCACCTATAGGTCTTATACCTTATGTATCATGTTACATTAGGTGTCAGTATGTTAATTGGCCATTATATGGTCCCAGCAGAGGGCCTTACATTTGAGCTGTGACGTGATTTCCAACAATGTGGCATTTTGACTAGTGTAGACTCAGGTGAGCCTGTGCAGCCTCCTTTTAAGAGTAAAAACTCCAAAGGATGTTCAGTCAGTAGCTTAACACTCATGGACTATTCAAGCGACTAGCAAAGGCTCTGATCAGACTGCACGTATGTGCAGGCGGATCTGAGGCTTTGCTGGTTGCACATATCACAATGTTGGAAATCCCATGCCAAGGCTCATTTAATACATAAATACCATGATGTTATATTGTTTATCAGTTTGTTAATAAGTCGGGAAATAGCTCTCTGAATGGGCCTGAAATCAAATTATCATAAGGAGCTCTAGCTATAAGGCGTATATTTTCCCTAGTTGACATGATTACAAAACCTAAATTTTCAAATTGCCCTAATGTTTTTAAAATTGGACTGTTTTGGTAGTAAAATATGCATAGAAAGCATTAAAATAGGTTTCCAAGCGATTCATCATTTACAAAGCTGTAAAAACTTGCGCCTTCTACTCCCACCCCTCCTTTTACGTCTTTAGACTGGGTGCCGTTTAGACGAGAGTTTTAGTAAATCCTTTGCAGGTTTTCAAAAAGTAAAAGTTCTAAAATATTAAGAATATAAGTGTCCTTCATTTCCAAAAATTTGCGGTATTCCTTCTGCGCATGCGTACGAAGAATACTTAAAATTGTGACGTTTATCATTGAAAAGATGATACTGGTGTCTTTCAGTTTGTTTTTAAATGCTTTCCCCCCCTAGACCCAAGATGCCCTTTGGACAATTAAATGTCACTATACAAATATATAACATATGTAAAGGGCGTCTTGGGTCTAGGGGGGGAAAGGGTCTGTATAAGCGAAAGAAGACATCGAATATCTGACAAAAATAGACCAATTTGCAAGATGGTTGTTTTTATTGTACATCAACTGTATAAATAGTTTTACTGTACATAGCGTGGTTCCTTGTTTTAAGATCTAGTTCCCATATATGTTACTGAATAACAAGCACAGTTGATGATCGAAATAAATTCTCATTCAATAAGAAGTAGAGTTATTACGTGCATAAAGGAAACCCTGTTTTAAATATACAAATTCGGGGGCAATGGTGCATCGACGGCTCTTCTATATATATATTTGTTGCATGTGCCTAGGTTCTCCAGTCGTTATTTCAACAAAACAAAATTAACATCTCGTTAGGGAGATTGCTCGCCTTATCGCTAGAAATTCTTTAGGCCTAACATCAAATTATCATTATTTTATAAGAGCCCGCCATGAGAAAGCCTTTAATGTGTCTGTCATGAGAAGACTCGGAACAGCCTAGGCATCAGCTCAGTCTGATCAGAGTCTTCACTGTGCATATGAGGAAAGCTTGAGGTACTTAGTCACCCTCTGAGCACACAGCAAAAATGATCAGATTTGGCAGTTGCCCAGGCCAGGACTTTAGTTAAGAGTGTGTAAAGAAATTCTAACTTTCTTATTTCACATCCAAAACATATGTTGTGGGTACTCAAAAGAACCGTCTCATTGAGACGTTTCTTTTGAGCACCCAAAACATATGTTTAAATTGATGGGTAAGAAAATATTTACAATTTTACGCTAAAAAATGTTTATCTAAACCTGTGCCAGGCTGATCTTTCTTCAGCGCACATTCATTTTGTTGGATTTGTCGTGTCTTGTCTCATATTGTGTGTCATTTTGTTAATAAGAAACACATCAGGTAGGTGGCAATCCAAAAACCTCTTTACATACACGAGTGTTGTGATCAAAAATCGCTAGAAACAGTGTTTTTGATTGCCATTTGTTGCCATTCAGGCGTCAAATGGCAATCCAGAACTCTGTTTCTAATGATTTTCGATCTACGTTCGTCAATAGTATTAACGTTTTTGATTGCCGCCTATCCAGTGTGAGAAAGGGCCTTTGCTTCAGGAATAGCTTTTTGAAATGTACTCATTAGAGTAAGTAAGGGTGCAAAGATCAGGAATGGATACAACCAAGTACCACACCCAACCCAGGATACCAATGGGAAAGTGACACTCACAGTTAGACACCACAAACGAGAGCCAAGAGGTCAGCCCTTTCCCAGCAGGTGACCACAAAGCATTTATTAAACAGACGCGCACAAAGACATAGCAAACACAAGACAGAACAAAAACATAAAAGATCCACAAAAGAAGTACCGCCTTGGAACGGTCAGTAAAATTGGAGGGCTTAAACCTGTTTAACGGCGCGCCAACCTTAGGTCAAATATGATTGATAGAAAAGTCGTCTGCTTTTCTCATCTGCTGAAATGTTTTAGAAGCCTCTATGGCAAACAGTGTGGACCCAGATAAGACAGCTCCCATAGGAGCAGTCTGTTCTGGGTCCACGCTGTTTGTTCTATACTTAATTTGTCAGTAATGCAGGGCAATTTTTTGCAGCGTCGACATTTTCAGAAGCATTTTTTTTCTTGGCACTTTAAGGGTTAAAACCATGGATGTTGCACTTGTAAAACTCGCCGTTATATTGTCTAAGCAGAGAACAACAATGACCTTAATCAGACTGTACAGAGGCACATGCTGATCTGCATCATTGTTGTTTATGTGTAATACATGTATAGGCAGATTAACTGATGTATGGACTTAGGAATTGTGTTGCCCTATTGAATTAGCCACTTACATCCCTGGCTTGCCCCTGAATATCAAGAGTAGCACTAGATGAATTGCTGCATAATGCTGCATTTCATCAGGGTCTGCACTCATCTGTTTGTTTTGATAAAACATTATTCAGGGACAAAAATACATCACTTTATAGAAATTTTTAACAGCAGACCCTTATATACAAAATAGACAATTCCATATTTATTGTATCAATATGTATGGGCTAATCCATCAGAATAGGGTTGTCATAAAGTAAACCTGCTTTCAAGTGGTTCATTTGTTCCTAAACATGATATAATCTGTATAGAAACTGTATGCATAAGTTTTAGAAAGGTGATCACCGAACAGGAAAGGATTTACTTTTATTATCTTAAAATCTACCAGGTTTTATACTTAATACCACTAAGAATCGAGCCACAACCTGAGATTTCCAACCATGTGGCCATGGTATTTGGACGCATATGTGCATACATACAATTTCCAACAATGTGGCATTTTGACAAATGCAGACTCAGACAAGCCTGTGCAGCCTCCTTTCAAGCTTGGAAAATCCAAATGATGTTCTGTGGGTAGCTTAACTCATAGAACATTCAAGCCACTAGCAAAGGCTATGATCAGACTGCACTTATGCCCAGACTGATCTGAGCCTTTGCCCGTCGCAAATACCACATTGTTGGAAATCTCATGTCGCAGCTCATATGCAACTATTACCAAAATTTGGAAAGCTAGCTCATTCAGTCATAGCTGTGCATGACCAAGTTGAAAAGTTGTAAAAAGGTTATATAACTTTTCATGCTCAACTGAGCATGAAATTTCAACTGCTCATGAAAACTAAAATGCCCAGCTGAAAAGTAAAGATTTTTCTTGCTTTAAAACTCTAGGATGTACTGTTGTCATTTCATCATTTATGGATAGAAACAAATTTCACTCTCAGTTGTGCATGAAAAAGTTTTCACCTTCAAATCTGGGTTAGCTGAGTTTGATGAAACATATACAGGCCATTTCATGACATGATATGTATTGCATATGCATTATAGTCACATGGGTGAAAGTTCAAAATTTCCCAAATCCTGAACTGCTGAAATTCAAATTTTAAAACTTGGAGGATGGCTACAAAAATAGATAGTTTTAAGTTAAAATGATTAATTTTGTTTAGATAATCTGAAAACTAATCAAAGAAGCTATAATTTTAATCTCCTTAATTCAGCATTTTGAGGCTGACTTTCTTTGGAAAGTCAGCCTCAAAATCCTGAATTCAGGATTAATCCTGAAAACTTTCACCCATGTAGTCCTTTCTTCACACACTCATGCTCAGCTATCTAGTTGGGTGAGAAGTATCAATTTTGAGTGAGCATTCAAATATACCATTTTTGAATGTTACAGTGAGCAGTGAAAGCTATGGCAAGACTACCCATTTGCACATGCTTGTCTAAGCCTTGCCCTACTCGCAAAATTTATGCAGTGAGTACCAAAATCTCAAGAACTGGCTCATAACTTGTTAACACCTTTCATTTGGTTGGTTTTGTTGCTTTACGTCCCAAGTCAACAGCTATGGTCATTGCGGGACGGTCAGTTCACCTAACCACACTTTTTCCTGGGCAGGCTTGAACAAGCGGTTAACCAGTAATGCGTGCACATACTTTCGCTTGTAACTGACAACAACCCTTCTTGAATGAATCAGCGGAAGGAGGAGAATGACCGTAGAAATCATTTCATGATCAATCTCCACGAAAGAATGGGACCGGACCGGGATCGAACTCGCGACCCCTGGATCTGCAGTCAGACACGCATCTGTAGTCAGACACGTTACCGACTGCGCTACGCGGCCCTGCAACACCTTTCATGTTTGGTAATTTTTCATGTGTTTGTCGTCTGCTGACTTTTTTTTCAAAAAATTCTTTCAAGAACACTAAAAGTTGTCCAAACAACCTGGATCCAGATCAGGAACTGTCGGTCCTGATCTGGGTCCAAACTGTTTGCAAAGGTTATCAGCAGATGACAAAAATTTCCAATGAGCATTGTCAATAAATCAATGTTTGTTCTTTCTAGTCCTTGTTTTACTCTATTGCTGTCAGTTTGTGGAAGATTCAAACCTTGGCTGCTAGGGACCTGATTAAACTTTGCTTATACAGACCTGGCTAAATGGAAGGGACCTTTGCCCTTGATAATAAGAGCAGTTTGCCCTTGATAATAAGCTAGATTTCCTATTTCTCAATAAAAAAAACATGCAAGCCAGCCTTTTAGACGATACCAATTGCACAATTCCTTAACTCATCCACTTTTTATGTCGGGCCGCAAATACTCAAGTCACTTTAGACTACATATTATCATGGAAGCAAACACTATCAGACAGGTCCCTATTGTTTGCAATATAGGCTACCGAAGAAAATAAGCACAACAAGTAATGACTGGTTGGAAAAGGGTGCTACAATCATGCACAGCTCTTTAGTAGGCCTAGAAGTCTATATTTGGTCTGATCCTGTACCGGGGCTCATACAGGCTAGTTTGTGAATATTAGGGGCCTGCTAAGCCATTACAATTCTCCCTGATTGAGATCTCCAGCTTGACACTGGGTCTAACTCAACCAATCCCCTTCAGGTCCAAATTAGCTGTCAGTTCCAAATTGGTGGCGAGCAATTCCAAATTAGCAGTGAGCAAAATCCCTTCTGGTCCAAATTAGCCCTCAGTTCCAAATTGGTGGTGAGCAGGTCCAAATTAGTAGTGAGCAAAATCCCTTCAGGTCCAAATTAGCCATGAGCAAGGTTTGAATTGGCCTATACATGAGCCAGTGCATGACCGAACCATCAATGACCTGTGCACTAACAACACTGATCAGCATGGACCTTAGCCTAGTTTGATCAATGACTTCACTGTATGCATGGACAAATCAATAGGCAAAGGCTCTGCTCCTTTAACCTTATCATGTCACTAATTTTTTGTCCTAAAAAAATCTGCTTTATACATCTGCTGTAGTTATTCAAGTGCATTTCAGACTAGATTTTTTTCAATGAAGCAAACAATATCAACCCTGATCAGACTGCTCCCATGGGAGCAGTCTGATCTGGGTCAATATTGTTTGCAATATAGGCTACCTAAGTACATGAGCAGACAACAAAATTTGTAACTGGCTTGAAAATGATAAAGCTTGACCAGGCTGCTAGGATTCTTCACTGGGTGCACTTGATTTTATTGGTTCTGTCGTAACTGGCTCATTTGTGTTATGTTATTGTGTATATATGTATTTTAAGATGGGTTAAAATAAAGATTGAAACTTAAGTTTTTCATAGTTTAATTATTTTTTCTTTCCCCATTCAAGATATAAACCTGTGTAGGTGTCCAATGTCCTACCAACAGCTGAGGTCATATGGATGAACTATCTGGCCCCAAGGTTATAAAACCTTTTTTTTTGCTCCACTCAACTGAAATTTCATCTGCTCATAAAAACTAAAAAACTATATTATACTTTTATTTCAGCATTAAGCACACATATCAATGCTTATAGCCTATGATAACATTATAAAAACTAAAATACTGACAAATGAAGACTTTTCTTGCTTTAAGTCTCAGATGTTGTATTTATCATGCTAATAAATGTTAAAATGCCAAAAATTGTTTATGAGGATAAATTTCGTTTTCAGTTGAGCATTACCTCAGGACTAGTATTTACCCAAAATATTCGGACAGATAAATCTTGGCAAACAGTATAAATCCAGATCAGAATGCTCAGGGGTTGCAATATAAGCTACAGTAAAGCCTCGAAAATTCGAACATTCATTTTTCGAAATACTTGCTAACTCGAAATAAATGAGACCCACGGGTTCAGGGAATAGGATTCATTATCTATTTTGATAATTGTCTTTTGGGTGCATAAAAGAAGTCTCTTGTAGACGTTTCTTTTACATGCCCAAAACTTACGTTTGATAAAACTTGCGTTTGATAGAGTTAAAAAATAGATAATCATTTTAGGGGGTTCAATATTTCTATGTCTTCCTCCATGGTTCATACAGGCAAGGCTATGTAAAATTCAAGGACTTCTAAAAACCTATAGTACAGTTTTCAAGGACTATACATTTATGAAACATACTGAATCAGAAATTAAAATTTAACATAGCAAATGATGGACTGATTGAACAGATAAATAAGTATCAGAAAATTAGCATAAAATTGGTGTCCCTTTATTTGGTGCAGCATAATGTCCCTATATTTGGTGCAGCATTATGCTGCACCAAATAAAGGCACAACCATTTTATACTAATTTTAGTCTACATTAACTGGATAAAGTCTTACAGAAAATAGTGAAATCCAAGTGCTTTCCCTGTCCTCCCTTTAATTTAAACCACTGTTATTCAAAATCAAACCTCTAGTCCCAAGAACTTCGAATTTACGAGATTCAACTGTATTTGCATTATGCATTTGCAGAGAGTAAAGACCTTAATGAGATTGCACATACATGTATGTGCATGTTGATCAATGCATTTGCCATCCCATCTGAGCCGTGGCATGAGATTTCCAACAATGTGGTAAGAGCATTTGTAGCCTTAGATCAACTTGTGCATACGCACCGTCTGATCAGAGCCTTTGCTAGTCGCATGAATATTCTAAGTGTTAAGCTACTAAGTGACCATCATTTGGAGCTGCTTAGCTTAAAAGGAAGCTGCGCAGGCTCGTTTGAGTCTACATTTGTTAAATTGCCACATTGTTGTTAATCACATGTCACAGCTCATTTTTCTTTTTGTGAGCTATTGCTCCTGTTTGTATCTTCTTTGTCAGATGAGCGACTGCAAAGATTTACATACATTTGTTTACCTGTATGCTTTTTTACTGTCTTTATTTTGCTTCCCTACTAATAGTGGTGACAAATGAGAACTTAAATTTTACACTACTCAACTCCAAACCTTTGATCAATAAATTCTTGCCAATTACATAATTTCACATGTTTCACCATTGAACTGATTTGTCAATTAGGTTACATGAGGTAAGTGCCAAGTCATCATTGTCAAGGAGATCTTATGACATTAAGAAACTAAAATCAAAATCAAGCATACAACTGTTTTGTTGAAGGGAAATATTGGTTCTAGACAAAGCATTTGTACATTCAAAATTTGCTCTTGAGTCTTTGTTTAGAGTTCGAGTCTGGAGTGCATTACAGTATTAAATATAAAGGGAAATCGCTGGATATTTCTTGTTATTACTATTAATTGTTATTGTAAAACTCTTTGTATTTTGATTTTGTTTTTAATTATTTTTCTTTGATTTTGTTTTCTGTTTTCCTCTTTCCACATACTTACATGCATAATCAATACTTTTGGATGTGGTGCTTTAAATAAAATGCATGCCAAAATGGACAAAAATACAAGCTTCATAATAAGACTTGCATATAACTCTTCATAAGTATCCATGTATAAATTTTAAAGCTTTTTATTTTTATTATTTTTTTTTTTTTGGCTAAGCCATTCTACAAAGCTAACAGACTTACAAATCATAGAATACCTGGTCAATCATATAAACAAGAGAATGAAATTTGATTTATACAAAATGAATGTATTTAGTTGCCATATATTAAAACTAACGTGTATATGTTGTAAGTTTGCTTAACATATACTTCCTGTTTAGCATTATTATTACTATCATTTAAGTATGACATAGCCAAACATGAAGAAACTGCCTTAGCCATGATTCTTGATGTTTGACATTCAAAAACTTGTTATTTCAAAATTCCCTGACTTTTTGCTTCATTTCTAAAGGACGTGTAACGGTTTGGCCGTTTTTTGGCCCACGATGGATTTGGCTGAAATTTGAATATATGGAGGTTTGAGCTTTGCCCTTTCACATGAGCATGTTTTTGAATTAACGACGGCATATGCAGTCACATGAATTAAAGTTTCTCACTAGTGTGTATAAACAGAGGTTTGTTCATGAATGTTGATATTTTTAAAGATGCAACAAGCAAACTGACCTCAAACATCATACCAAACATGCGTATGTTTATAGGCGTCATGTCTATGTCATAATTTGAGCTAACACTACTATCATTTATTAAAAATTATGCTAAAACTTGGCTAAATACTGTGTTTACGATTACTTTGATGATATGATGTTTTTAGGTGTAATATATATTGAACATTTAGTGTTTTATCGCCTTTTTCAGTTAATCAACAGCTCAAACAAGCCTATTCCGGTTTATTCATATCAATATAACCAGTACGACATGTACACAAGCGTGCATGTAACATGTTAAACGCGGCATTACATGCGTAACCTTTTTTGCTGGATTAGTATGCAACATGAATATAAATAATTATAAAGCAAAGGAAATGATAATGGAAGCTTTGAACACTTTTTTTTGCTCACAGCCACAAATATTAAATAGATACATGTGAGTGTTGTATATCTGTCTGTTCATCTGTCAGTTCGTCTGTATGTCACACATTTGTGTCTGTGACATATTTTTCAAACGATTAATTCACAAAACTTTGCACCTTTGTGGATGAACATGCAGAATAAATGAATACTTTAAGGCCATGTCAAAGCAGGCGCTCATAGGTTACATGTACAGAATGCATATCTGCTCCATATTTTACGCATGTCCCAGCTCAGATATCCAACAGTCGTGATAGCGCTGTGATCTATATTACTTACCTATTATCTTACGTGTGACTAAGGGTTCGCAGTTCACAATCCCGAAGAAACATATGTTTTGTGTCATTGTGCAAGACCCTTCATCTTTATTGCGCAATACATGTTCAACCGAGAAAACGTCATGACTGAAATATGGTTCACTGTAACGTAGAGCAGTGACGTAGAGCATTAAAACACTTAGTCATGTTTCAACATTTGTGATGCAGACATCTATTTCAAGGGTGACAATTTCTATCAATGCAGGGATTTCGGAACCGTTTGAACAAAATACATTGTGTTTTGATAAAGGTGAATAAACATCTAAAATAGAGTATTTCGATCCTTGAATATTAAATGTATGTGTTTATTGGTACCAGTGACTATTTACCATCTGCAGATAAGTGGTTGTTGTATATATACTGCATTATTTTAGCAAACACTTTACAAGAGCGATATTCGTTGAGGAAACAAACAGTTTAGCACAGATATTGTGCACATGTAAGCATGAAAAGCGCATTACACTCATTATGAATAAAATGCTTGTGGCGTTCGCATTCAGGCCATTGGCTGTTTTTATACATGCTTTGTTGCATAAATAACAATGAATTGAAAAGAACAAAACTAAATCAAAGAATTACATTGGTTATTTGCGCCAAATTTGCGCCACCTATATACATCATATATGTACATGAGAAGTCAGGAACTTCAAAAAATATAGATAGGTGTTAGTTTTGAGGGTCAGTTACAATATATGTTGAGAGTGTGCATTTGTATCAATCACACCAGCTCCTTTTTCTTCAAATAACCTCACTTTAATAATATTACCATTAAACTGACAAAGTTCTATCAAAATTTTGGAATCATATCAAATGATTCCGATATCTGTGCTGTGAAGTAGCGTTTTGCTTTACCTTATGAACCGCTAGATGAATTTCATCGAAACTTGCACAGGTACTTATCTGGGACAGCAAAAACGAATTATAAGATTTTTGTGACAGCAACCTTATTTACAAGGTCACCAGAGACATATATAAAAATGGCTTGTCTGTACTCTATCTTCCTAACCAATGACCAGATTTATACCAAACTGACACAGATAACTCATTGGGAAGACCTTAATGAATGACTAGAATTCGGTGAAATTGACCTTAATTCCAAGATCACCAGCGTCACATAACTCTTTTAAGTGGCGGGGGGGGGACAACTCTATCTAATGTTATATACTTTCCATTCCTAACTACTCTAGTATGGCCATATTAAACAGTGTCTGCCCTGTAATTTGAGAATACCAATAATTGATTATTTTTTCCTCATGCTCCAAAGAATGATCACATAATTTGCCATTTTTGACAATCTTAATTCAAAGCAATTGGCCATGCCAAAACAAAAGTGGCGGTGAGCTGTCTTTTTAAAAGCAGATTGTACCAAAGAACTGTCTCCAGAAATCTATGTATCAGTTTAAGAAGGGGGCACATCAGACTTTCTCCTTGCACCTTCTCTCTCCTCTGTTCTCTCTCTCTCTCTCTCTCTCTCTCTCTCTCTCTCAAATAAGACTCGCATATACTGAAATGTTGTTGTATTTGCTTTTCAAACGCAATATATCCGAGGACTGTTTGTAAGAAATAATATTGATACGAGCTTGCTAATATGCACATTGTATTCCATTTTTGTACAGGAATCTTACGTCTCTCCAGTGATTTTAGTACTCTCAGTGCTTTGATAAGTATGAATTGAATAGCAGATTTCAGGATAAAATTTGCAGAAAAAGTCTTTTTACAGTATTTGCCACATGGGGAACCGGCTCAGAGATACCATTTTATGGTGTAATATTATATGCACAATAAAATGAGAAATAGTTTTATCCGGTTCCGCATGTGGACATGTATGTAATTGAGCCATGAAGTACACGAGGGTGTTTGGTTTTACCATAGACTTAGTGTTAAGTGTGGTTGATAGGGCATACATTTAACCCCAAAATTTATCATAAAAATACATTTTAATGAAGAAAATAAATTGTGGACATTAAACTAGAGACTCTTAGGTATCATTTGGTGATATTTTGGAGGGATTTCTTTACAATCGATTTTTTACTGTAAAAGTGGGCCATTTGTAATACAAGACCGTTACACGTCCTTTCCCTGACCAATCTCAAAATTCCCTGACCTTGAAAAAAATTGTTTTTCCCTGACAGTGAACACCCTTTGGCACTCCATATCTGTAGATGTTGATCTACATTTGAGCCTCGATATGAGATTTCCAACAATGTGGTATTTGCGACCAGCAAAGGCTCAGACCAGCCTGCGCATACGTGCAGTCTGATCAGAGCCTTTGCTAGTCGCTTGTATATTCTATGAGTGTAAAGCTACTAAATGAACATCATTTAGAGTTTCTAAGCATTAAAAGGGGCTGCACAGGCATGTCTGAGTCTATACTTGTAAAACTGTCACATTGTTGGAAATCACATGTGGCTCATTTTATGCTTTCTTTCGCATTCTTCAGGTATGGTTCTATATTTTGGTCTGCATAATAAATAAATTTGCTTAGTTTGATTCTTTACCTCCCAATCAACATTTTTCAATCATGTTGGGACAGGTCTTCCTGGGTTGAACCTGTACTAAGCAGCAGAAAATGTATCTTGCTCAATGACACAACACAGGGACTTTGCCAGCGGTGAGGCTCAAACCAGCAAACCTTCCATCCCCAGTCTAATTCTCTACCAACTGAGCCACTGCGCTAACATAAATAATAATCAACCGGTAGCTTGAGCAATTAATGAGAAATCTTGTTTTTCAATTAGTCTATATAAACTTAACCGTTTTCAGATTGTGTAACTCTTTGCATGCTGGGTAATGTTTCATGCGTTTGTTATCTGAATTTTCTAAAGTATTTTTTTTGTAGCACTTTCATTAGGTGCAGTACGGTACCTTATGAAAGTATATGTGGACCAATTTTTAACAGTTATGAAACATTTAAGTGACACTTTTAATTAAAGCTTGTATATCAGGAAGAACCACTCCAAACATCACGATACTTGGACTTATATGGATTAATTACATCCATTGACCTCATGATGTCCTGATACAAGCACTAAATATGGAAACCATATAGATTTAATTAATATGATGACCTGGGGTGGTGGTCTTGATAAAACCTTGCTAGGCCGAACAATATTTCTAGACACTGCAGATTCAGATCAGCTGGCTTCTAGTGAGGTCATCTGATCAGGTCTGCACTGTTTATATTTCAATTCGAAGCGTATACTGTTTTTTTGGTTAGGAGTTTTGTTGCAATGTGCTCATACTACCGTAGGTTTGTTCCAAATTTTGCTAAGATAAGTGAACCTATAGTTGCGCTCACAAAGAAACATGCTAGGTTCAAATGGACGGAACAATGTCAAGAGGCATTCGATTTAATGAAAGAAAGTCTCACTGTCATTCCCTTACTTTCCTATCCAGACCCCAATAAAAGATTCATTCTTTACACTGATGCTTCAAACACTTGCATCGGTGAAGTTCTCTGTCAGGAATATACTGAGGGGGGAGAAACTTTTGAAAAGCCTGTGTATTTTATTTCACACAAATTAAACAAAAGTCAGATCAATTATAGCACTGTTGAAAAGGAGTGTTTCGCGATAATGTACTCGTTAGAACGCTTACATCACTGGGTGAGCTGTACTCAAATCATATGTAAAACTGACCATATGCCCTTGAAGTACTTGTTAAGTAGTCACTTCAAAAATAGGAAAATAGCATCTTGGCAAATGAACATTGCCGAGTATAATATTGACATAGAGTACCTGCCCGGAAAACAGAACTTAATCGCGGATCTTATGAGTCGTCGACCCAATAATCATGAACCTGATGAAGGGGAGGTTCCGCAGCAAGTAACTTCTCATAAGGTAAATGTCAACGATTCTTCAAAATTTGACCCTATTAAGTATGTGAATGCAGAGTTACCTCTCTTGGATCTGGAAGACAAGCCCAAACTAATTGACCTTGACACATTTGATGAGCAGCAGAAAGATGATAGCATAGTTCAGCTGATTAAAAATCTAGATACCGGCAAGCTCTCAAAATCCTTGGAAAAGTCACTTATTGTGATTGACAATGTCTTATATTTTCTATCAGATGTTGATGGATCTCCACGTTTGCGGTTGTATTTACCTGATCATCTTACTAATGTAATGATCAAGGGGTATCATGATTTTGGCCACATGGGATTGGATAAGACGTATGATAATCTCAAGGCACGCTATTACTTTCCAAACATGTATAAGAGAATCAATGAATATGTTTCGAAGTGTGTCACTTGTCAAGAACGTAACATGAAACCAGTCAAACCACCAATGGGTGAAATGGATATTCCGGCATTTGCGGGTTGCAAATGGGCCGCTGATATTTCTGGACCCTATAATGAAACTTTGTCAGGTAACAAATATATCCTGACATTCATTTGTCTTTATTCATCATACATAGTGTGTTTTGCTATACCTGATAAGTGTAGTGATACCATTTGTTCTACATTTGATCGAGGAATGGTTTCCTACATTTGGCTCCATGGTATCTTTGCTCACTGATAATGGTAAGGAATTTGTATCTGGGAAAATGGCCGACACCTTAGCAGCTCTTAATATCAAGCATTTAACGACTTCTATTTATTCGCCAATGTCTAACGGGGCCTGTGAAAGATCTCATCAAACATTACTGGATGTATTGTCAAAAAAACTTCAGGGTAATCCAGAGTCCTGGGACTTGTATTTGTCACAAGCCTGCGCGGCTATTAACTTTTCGGTCAATGAATCCAGTAAATTGTCTCCATTTTTTCTAATGTACAATCGTGACCCAATCTTACCTGTTACCAATATTTTAAAGTGTAGACAGAGATATGCAGGAGAAGATGCATGTAAGTTAGCATTAGAGAAACAGCATGAAACATTTATGTTAGTACACAAAAACTTGAGACAAGCGAAAAAGCGCAATGCCAGGTATGCAAATGAGAATGCCAAGGATGTTAAACTAGAGGTAGGAGATTCTGTCTATTTGAAACAGCATGTCAGGAAGTCCAAGCTTGACAGGAAATGGCAACCATTCTACAGAATAGTGAGTCAGAAGTCGCCGTATACCTTTGTCATCCGTAATCAGTTAGATGGTTCAATTAAGGAATCTCACGTCAGACATTTGCGATTGGCTAACATTGATGACTGGGAGATAACCAGGGAAGACAAGGAACGTCAAATGCAGAAGGCCAGAATGGTAGCCTCCCCTGATAACAGTGATTCTGAACCCGAGGCAGAACCACCATTAGCCAAGCTGACTAAGATGAAGAGAAGACACAGGTCAGGCAGTTCCAGTGAAGAAGACATACCATTGCTAGAGCTTCAAAACCGGATCAAGGCCAGGAATAGGCAGCTGAAGCGTGAGTATGCAAATAGGGATGTCTCATCGAGCACAGACAGTTCTAGTGAATCAGACCTGAAGACTAGACGCTCAGTCCATAATGATGACTCATCATTGGAGGGTAAGGATAACCAAGATCAAACACCCATGCACTATGACTCAGAGACGGATGAATACTACACTGATGTAGGTTCCACCGTTCCCAAACAAGAAAGTATGGAAGTAGATCAAGTAAATAGTGTAGATAACAATCAGAAGGAGCAGGTTAAGCAGCTTTTGAGCGCAGTGATAGGGCTTCTGAAATAGTTATCTTGTAGATAGTAGTTAATCAGTGAATTATGTAACATTCATTTTGTTATGTGTATATAGCTTTGGGGAAGCAGTTTATATTTTAGCACTCAGTAGTGCGTTGTTGCAACAGGTGTATTTATTGACTTAGTAGTCGGATATTTTCCGGTGCCAATGTTTTGGCATTTTGGCAATTTTATGGTCAAGCTACTTGAATAGGTCAATGGGGTTAATGAGAAAGAGACTTGTAAGTTGTTAAAGAACAAGCATAATGACATATTTTGTGTTAGACGGTAGTTGACGTCTACTTACTGTAAGGTCTCGCGTAAGGACATGGGTTTTGCATAAAAGTAAAGGTTGATGTTAGCAACCGCCCATTTGGGTCCTAATGAGTTATATTATATATTGTATTGCAGGTTGAGCAGGATGTTAATGACTAACATTTTGATGCTCTTCTTATTGACAAGTGCAGGCGCATTAATGCACGAAAATGTATTCTTTCATAAGATTGGGGGTTTCTCAATGTCTAGATCAAAATGGCTTATTTCCTTTGTAATAGACCTTAGTACATATGAGCGTTTCCTGGAGCGTTTAACAGGTGACATAAATAAGGTAGCCATTATGACTGATAAGGTGTTGAATGCTGCAGATACACCTGAGCATTCAAGGCTGAGAAATGAATATAAGGTCGTCCTTGAGGGTATGCGGGGAGAGATTTCTGTCATTAAGGGAGTTCACGCTGACATTGTAGAAAGTTTCAATGACAATAGACTATTAAAAGAGACGGACGGACAGGGCAGACACAAGCATAAAGTGTTTGGCTGGCTAGGTGACCTAATGAGTGACGTATTTGATATTGCTACGAATGCTGAAATTTCTAGAATTCAAAGGAACGTGTATAAATTGGCCGCTAATCAAGACACTTTGATGCATGTCGTGGAAGAGTCGCTATCTATACTTAATGTATCCAGAATGGAAATAAAGGAAAACAGGCAAAGAATTAATGACTTGTTAATGCTAATTGGGTCAGTTGAGGATAAGGTTATTAATATGTCTAATCATTTAGAGCAAGAAATAAGAGAAGCCAGGACAATCGTGGTATTGTTTTCAAGGCTTAATACGTTAATAGGGGAACTAAAACTTGCCTTATCAAGATCAATGTACTTCCATGTACATTTCCAAATACAAGCAGTAGCTTTGCAGAAACTGTCACCAACGACAATTCCTGCAGAGCGATTACGCAATATGTTACTCGAAATTAAGGACAAGTTGCCGCAGACAGTTGGTTTGCCACGTGATCCACATGCACATTTATTTGATTACTATAAACTTTTATCGTGTATACCTATTTTTGATGGTAAACACATTATTATTTCAATAAGGGTTCCCTTGGTGGAATATTCACAATTTGATATTTTCCGTGCTTATTCTTTACCTGTGCCATTGTTAGGCAGGACAAGGGTTGATAAGGATGATAAAAAACTTTTAGCATACTATAAACTAGAATCTAATTATTTGGCAATCAACTCAGATAGATCACAATATATTTTATAGACGGAAACTCAAGTTAAAGATTGTGTTCAATCAGGCTTGCAAATCTGTAATGTAAAAAGTCCTATAAGAAATGCTAATGTTGGGCTTAATTGTATTTTAAGTAACTTCAATCAGAATAAGGTTCATGTCAAGAAATTTTGCAATGTATGGATACATCAAACCACTTTACCAACTGCGTTTTATTTGTCTCATGATGTTTATTTGGTTATTTTGGATAAGCCAACAGTATTTCACTTGTCATGTAAAAAAGAAGAAAGTGGAAGACAGCAAGTTGATCCACCATTTGGTTTTTTAACATTACATAAGTCGTGTCAGGCTACTTCAAATCATTTTTCATTGTTAGGGTATTTTGAGGGTCATTCAACAGAGAATATCGAAAGCTTTGCAAGTAATATGTTGAAGGACTATAATATTTCAGACTTAAGGGTTTGGGATGACATAAATCGAATTGTTCCTTTTAGCAATGATACTATTAAAATTCCACCTAAATTGGCTAACTTAGAAGATTTTCCATTGGGTAATTTGGTTGAAGACTTACGAAATAAATGGCAGATTGAGCCTATGGCAACAGAACATTTCCCACTATGGGGTTACTTAATAATTATGTCTGTTATCATTATTCTTTGTGTTTTGGCCACATGCTTACTGAAATGTAAGTTCAAAATTCTAAAAAACATGCCCTGCCTTGTCATGAGAAAGCCCAAAATAAGGGAAGGTCATAAGACGGAATCAAGCGTGACGGAAGGTGATGACAACATGGTAGAAGTTGCCACCTTGCTACTGACAGACAAAGAACGACCCACTACATCCAACCAATTCATCAAGGAGAAGTTTGTGGTGCTGGACAAAAAATAGACGACAACATTTTTATAATTATTGAATAGACCTCCACTTCGTTTCAGATAATGGAGAGTGACAATGGATACGTCCTCTGCAAGGACAGTTTTTATAACCTGTTGGAACTAGAAGATGAAGAATCAGAGCATGAATGTTGGCTGAGGATGAACATTCCAAATTTTGTAGGCAATCATTATCAACCCCTAATGAGTGTCACAGAACAGGTGGTTGTAGATATAGCCATGGACAAGCTTACGTCAGGACACAATAAAGAAAGTAAAAACTGTAACGTAGAAACCCTTCTCAAAATGTGTTTTGAGGCCAGAGATTTAGTTAAAAGATGTTCGCCTTTCTTGAAGACTCAAAGAACCTACCCAGGGCATGTCTACATGTTGATATGCTATCATTTAGGACTACAATTGTATTCAGATGTGGAATACAGATACCTTTCCTATATAGACCCGAAATATATTGAGACTCGTGTTAGGTGGTCTATGGCATTCCAAGCTATTTATGGGAACCATTAAGCATCTCAATTCTATGGACAACCTATGATGCTGAACAATGACTATATTTCTTTCAGAAGCCATGTCTCAAGGGATAGCCAGCTCAAGTGTACCCACTGATCCTTCACGAGTGAAAGAACTCCTGGAGGAAATGTACAAGCTCTATGACATCGATTTGTTACCACTTCGGAAGTTTATCCTTGGTGTTCACCTTATTGCAGAATTCACGGAACAAACAATGCTTCAAGATGAGAGGGAACTTAATTTAATCTCCTCTCTTTGTTTATGGAAGACACGGACGGACGCAGAGACGAGCCCTATATCAACGAACTCTTTATCTATGGATGACCAGCAGTGTGACGAAGATAAGGACTAGAGGAACTCCTAATATAAACTTATTATGAAAGATGTGTATAATCAAGACTTTTTTTTATGTTACAAGCCTTCCTATGTTATGCATTCATAGACAATCACATGAGGCTTAAATCTTATGCCTCATGGCGATTGTCTGGCATCATCGGGAGGAATGTAGCACTTTCATTAGGTGCAGTACGGTACCTTATGAAAGTATATGTGGACCAATTTTTAACAGTTATGAAACATTTAAGTGACACTTTTAATTAAAGCTTGTATATCAGGTAGAACCACTCCAAACATCACGATACTTGGACTTATATGGATTAATTACATCCATTGACCTCATGATGTCCTGATACAAGCACTAAATATGGAAACCATATAGTTAATTAATATAATGACCTGGGGTGGTGGTCTTGATAAAACCTTGCTAGGCCGAACAATATTTCTAGACACTGCAGATTCAGATCAGCTGGCTTCTAGTGAGGTCATCTGATCAGGTCTGCACTGTTTATATTTCAATTCGAAGCGTATACTGTTTTTTGGTTTTAAAAGAACAATAATTGGGTAGAATTGAAATTAGTTGAGGTTATTTGGCATGGCAATGGTTGGAATATGTTTGAAAGATGTTCATGCCTCCGTTGTCTGAGTGACCGGAAGGAACAGACATCACATGGACCAATGGAATGATTCCTTTTGCCTGATTTCACAACCTGAACCAAATGGATTGGTTGAAATTACTTATCAACAAGATTGCATGCTGGGAAGGCGAGAACTTTAAAACTGAAGATCTCGTCTCTCTTGGGGCAGATTTCGGCTTGACTTAGATAGTGAATTTGGCAAAGGGTTTCGGCATCGGGTTTTAAAAATTATTATTAAATTAAATAAATTATCGCTCCAGTTTAGGACTTGTAAAATAAATTGTCAAAATTGAGGTTTTTATTTTATTGACTTGAAAAAAAGAAGAACACAACGCGAAGGAACAGTATTACACTAGTTATTTTGGTACCGTGACCACAGATATTGACAGCGGTACATTAGTTATTTTGGTCCGCATGACCAGGACAGAACTTGATCAGTGAACACCGTGGTGCTACATTTTTTCTTTCAAAAAATTCTATCAGGAACACTATCAAAGTGTCAAACGGTTTAGATCTAGATCAGGACCGACAGAATTCTGTGGGTCCTAGTCTGAGTCCAAACTGCAAGGGTTATCAGTAGATGACAAGAGTTGCTGCTAGCATGGTAGTTTAAGAAATTAATAACAATAGAAAACAGTATAGATCAATGTGTTTCCTCCCATGTTTAAAGCATTGTAGTAGATCATGAGGAACAAGTGTAGGAAAAGTATGGGTTAAGCCAAAGGGCCAGTTAAGCAAAATTATTTAGTGTAAAATTGTGATTATTTTCTTAACCATTGGTTTAAACATGTGTTTTGGGTGCTAAAAAGAACCGTCTCATCGAGACGGTTCTTTTGAGTACCCACAACATATGTTTTGGTTGAGAAATAAGAAAAATAATTTTCAGTTACGCACTCTCATCTGGGGGCCTGGTAAAGCTGAAAACACACTTTGACAGGAATTCCAAAAGTATTGTGAACCTCTCCCACAATTTAAAGCACAATGTGGCTGCAACTGTACTTTTAATGGTCCTGACTTCGTCAATTTGGGGGCAAGCCCCTGAATTTGGAAATGTGACAATATTTCGCTGGACAAACTGAATTGGCTTCTGACAGATTGACACGGTACTCGCTAAGGACAGACTGGTACTGAGCTTACAACTGGCGGACAAGTATTGAGTACACTGGTATTTAACTTGACAGACTTGTCTAAATTTACTTTTTGCAGACTGGTACTGAATTTACTTCCGACAGACTGGTACTAAACTTCTTTCTGGAAGACTGGTACTGCGTTTACTTCTGACAGACTGGTACTAAACTTCCTTCTAGCAGACTGGTACTGAATTTACTTCCAACAGACTGGTACCAAACTTCCTTCTTGTAGATTGGTACTGAATTAGTTTCTGGCTGACTGGTACTATTTTTACTTCACGTTCCAAAGCCAGAGTCAGACTGCCTAAGAAAGCTTACCTGAAAAAGATATACTGAAATGAATCCCACAGCAAAGACCAAGATTGCAGGTAAAACTAGACATGCTCTGCCATCAGGCCCAGAGGTTATAAAAAAAATTTCACGCTCAACTCAACTGAGCAAGAAATTTCAACTGCTCATAAAAACTAAAATACTGAGAAATGAAGAAGTTTCTTGCTTTAAGTCTGTCTCATGTATTTATCATGCTGATAAAAGTTAAAATGCCAACTATTGTTGGCATTTTAACATTTATGAGCAGGATAAATTTCGTGCTCAGCCTAATTGAGCATGAAAAGTTTTATAACCTCAGGGCAGACCTCCGGATAAGAGCATCTAATAGCTAATTTTCTCAACTTAAAGTAAATTTGAGACACAAAAGATACATTTTCAATGATGGATAAGAGAATGAGACCAGCCGAGTGATGACAGTGATCTTGAGAGACCGATTTTTATACTCCACCCTCATGCAAATAATGGATTTTTTTCTTGCTCACCACTGAATTTTTTTATTTTAAAATAAGCCTCCAGAGGTTCCTGAATATGTGGAGGAGATGCAGTTGGATGATGACATCACTTGACAACCATGTGCATGAGTTCCAATACATTATATTCTAATTCGGCTAGATTGCACTTTACCGGGCACATCTGATTTTGACTAGGTTTCTAGGGTTTTTTTGCTTCTAAATTATTTCTTGAAGCATTTGATATGGTGGATACATGTCACATGAATACAATTGAGGGGGTATGGGGGCATGTGCCCCCATCAATCATAAGATATGTGAACCGACTGTACAACAGTGCCCGGTAAAGTGCAAGTGTCCCTCTAGTTCTACAACATTGGAATTTTCATTAGTATACAATGGTTTCAAAATGATTACCCTTGTCTTTAGAAAACAGTGTAGATCCAGATCAGCTGGCTTCTAATGAAGCCATATGGTCTGGATCTGTACTGTTTTCTATGTTGCCTCAAGATCATCTGTATTTATTGTGGGAAAACAAGGGAAGTTGTTGTTGTTGGTTTGGTTTGTACATCCCAGTCAACAGCTATGGTCATGTCAGGACGGTCAGTTCACCTAGCCACATTTTTTTCTGTGCAAGCTTGAACAAGCGGTTAACCAGTACATTGTGCACATACTTACGCTTGTAACAGACAAGGACCTTTCTTGAATGAATCAGCGGAAGGGAGGAGAATGACCATAGAAATGATTTCATGATCAATCTCCACAAAAGTATGGGACCTGGCCGGGATCAAAATCCCGACCCCTGGATCTGCAGTCAGACACGTTGCTGACTGCGCTACATAGCCCGGTGAATGTGTCATAGTAATTTATTCAGCATGACAAGATTCAAGTTTATTCAAGCCTCATCATGAGATTTCCAACTATGTGGTATGTGCGACCAGCAAAGCATATGCGCAGTCTGATCAGAGCCTTTGCTAGTCGCTTGAGCATTCTATGATTGTTAAGCTACTGACTGAACACCATTTGGAGTTTCTAAGCTGAAGTGGAGGCTGCACAGACTTGTCAGAGTCTACATATGTCAAAATGCCACATTGTTGGAAATCACATGTCAAGGCTAATTTTTACTTACATGAAAGCCATTCAACAATCTCTGTGACTGAGGTAAACACTTGGTGTTACATATCAACTGATCTATCATCTGTAGGAATACTGGGTGGGGTAATGATACTTACATGAAAGCCATTCAACAATCTCTGTGACTGAGGTAAACCCTTAGTGTTACATATCAACTGATCTATCATCTGTAGGAATACTGGGTGGGGTAATAATACTTACATGAAAGCCATTCAACAATCTCTGTGACTGAGGTAAACACTTGGTGTTACATATCAACTGATCTATCATCTGTAGGAATACTGGGTGGGGTAATGATACTTACATGAAAGCCATTCAACAGTCTCTGTGACTGAGGTAAACACTTGGTGTTACATATCAACTGATCTATCATCAGTAGGAACACTGGGTGGGGTAATGATACTTACATGAAAGCCATTCAACAATCTCTGTGACTGAGGTAAACACTTGGTGATACATATCAACTGATCTATCATCTGTAGGAACACTGGGTGGGGTAATGATACTTACATGAAAGCCATTCAATAATCTCTGTGACTGAGGTAAACACTTGGTGTTACATATCAACTGATCTATCATCTGTAGGAACACTGGGTGGGGTAATGATACTTACATGAAAGCCATTCAACAATCTCTGTGACTGAGGTAAACACTTACCGTAGTGTTACATATCAACTGATCTCTCATTTGTAGGAACACTGGGTAGGGTAATGATACTTACATGAAAGCCATTCAACAATCTCTGTGACTGAGGTAAACACTTGGTGTTACATATCAACTGATCTATATCATCTGTAGGAACACTGGGTGGGGTAATGATACTTACATGAAGCCATTCAACAATCTCTGTGACTGAGGTAAACACTTGGTGTTACATATCAACTGATCTATATCATCTGTAGGAACACTGGGTGGGGTAATGATACTTACATGAAAGCCATTCAACAATCTCTGTGACTGAGGTAAACACTTAGTGTTACATATCAACTGATCTATCATCTGTAGGAACACTGGGTGGGGTAATGATACTTACATGAAAGCCATTCAACAATCTCTGTGACTGAGGTAAACACTTGGTGTTACATATCAACTGATCTATCATCTGTAGGAACACTGGGTGGGTAATGATACTTACATGAAAGCCATTCAACAATCTCTGTGACTGAGGTAAACACTTGGTGCTACATATCAACTGATCTATCATCTGTAGGAACACTGGGTGGGGTAATGATACTTACATGAAAGCCATTCAACAATCTCTGTGACTGAGGTAAACACTTGGTGTTACATATCAACTGATCTATCATCTGTAGGAACACTGGGTGAGGTAATGATACTTACATGAAAGCCATTCAACAATCTTTGTGACTGAGGTAAACACTTGGTGCTACATATCAACTGATCTATCATCTGTAGGAACACTGGGTGGGGTAATGATACTTACATGAAAGCCATTCAACAATCTCTGTGACTGAGGTAAACACTTGGTGCTACATATCAACTGATCTATCATCTGTAGGAACACTGGGTGGGGTAATGATACTTACATGAAAGCCATTCAACAATCTCTGTGACTGAGGTAAACACTTGGTGTTACATATCAACTGATCTATCATCTGTAGGAACACTGGGTGGGTAATGATACTTACATGAAAGCCATTCAACAATCTCTGTGACTGAGGTAAACACTTGGTGTTACATATCAACTGATCTATCATCTGTAGGAACACTGGGTGAGGTAATGATACTTACATGAAAGCCATTCAACAATCTCTGTGACTGAGGTAAACACTTGGTGTTACATATCAACTGATCTATCATCTGTAGGAACACTGGGTGGGGTAATGATACTTACATGAAAGCCATTCAACAATCTCTGTGACTGAGGTAAACACTTGGTGTTACATATCAACTGATCAATCATCTGTAGGAACACTGGGTGGGGTAATGATATACTGTGAACTGTATTGTCTTTCTGCCACAGGGAGACCACTGCTTTTGTTGTAAAATCTCTCGGCCTGGAATTAATATAACAAGAAGGCTATTTACAGTAAAGCCTGTCCTAAGCGGCCACTCAAAATGAACAGTTGTAGTTACAGATTACACAAACCAGACACCCCCTATGTATTTCAAAAGGAAAAAATGTCTAATGTTCACACCTGTCAAAAATGAGAAAATATTTATCAAATGTTAAACCTTTGATGTGTGAACAATCATTATGCAAAGTTTGAAAATAAAGAAATGAAACCTGTTGGAGTTACAGGTTACACAAACCAGACACCTAAGCATTTTTGGACGGAAAAATGTCTTAAAAAATAGTAAATGAGTATGATCAGGAAATACCACAATCACAAACTGCAGACAACCCCGTGGCACCGTGAGGAAGAGCCGATCAACTATCACGAGACACTAGGAAGACAAACTAAGCAAAGCAATCAGCTCTCTCTTCCCCATCAAGATGATTGCAATACTAAAATGGACATAAAGTAACGTACAACAAAACATAGAACAATTACAGACTCCCACAATGGGAGTAACAATAAACAGAAAGTCAACAACAACAGAACCACCGCCTTAGAACGGACAGCAGCCTAAGCCACCGGGGGGCTTAAATGCATTTTACTGGTACCAAACCTTCGCCCTAGATTCCGCTGTTGTTGAAGTACAAGAAATGTTCAGCTCGCATGGAGGCCATCTAACTAATGCAATGTATCATCATGGAAAACACTCTAATCAAATTAACACTCCATGATGAAACAAAGAAAAGGGCTCATGACTCACAGTTAGTCAGAGCTAAAGAATACCTCAAGTTGAGCCACGGTGGGTCCAGCTACAGATAAGCATCAGGCACCAACCCACCGATTAAAACTTTACGTCAGAGCCGTCATAGAGTCTGAGGCCTGACCCACCGTCGTGCAATTAAAGAGGAAACCATAGCTATAAACCGTGATTGGGTTTAAAACTAGGCATGCAGACTGTCGCATGATATCCAAATTATATCCAACCCTTATATAACGTTTAACTATCTTTTTGAATTGATCACTAAAATTAGGTTTTCCAACAATTCGTTTGAATTTATAGACTAAATCACCATAATATATATGTTCTGATATGCCTTGTTGCAGAAGAGTTTTTAACCCAATGTTGTATTTAACAATTAACTCTGAGTGTCTGTGGTAGAATTTAGAAAATGCTTTTCGAATTTTATGATATCTATAACCTTGTTTTAATAATTTAGCAGTTAAAAATAAGTTTCTGTTGTTGAAGTCATCAACATTAGAACATACTCTAGCAAAATGAATAAGCTGAGAAATATATACACCATAGGAAGGAGAGCGAGGAACATCTCCATCAAGAAATGGGAAATTTACTATTTCAAAATTAAAATCATCCCGTTTATCATAAATTTTAGAAGAAACTATGCCATTTGTTATTGACAAGTTCAAGTCCAAAAACGGAGCTTCAGTATCAGAAGAATTCGCCTTATTTAACTGAAGTTCAGTGGGATATATCTGACCTACCATTTGTTCAAAATAAGGATTATCAATATTAAGTAAGTCATCTAAATATCTGGAGGTAGAGTTAAAAGCTTCAATAACATCAGATTGATTATTGTCTGACAGAGTTCAACACCCCTAAAAATTTAGAAAATATTCATGAAATGTGCACTAAATAGAAGGTGCACATCTTCAATATGTGACCATTTATTATGCAAAAGTTTGAATAAAAGGAATGATAACTTTTGGAGTTACAGATTACACAAACTAGGCACCCCAAAAGTGTTGTGGACAGACGGAATGACGGAGTGGACCTATTACTAGAACTGCTTATGCTACAGCAACACAGGTAATACATTGGTGTTAGATCTCTAGATAAGATGGAATTGGTGTCCAGACAAAAAAGCAACTGTAGCTTTGTCAGTGGCACCGACAATTTGCAGCAATTGACGAAAGCAGACGACTTTTGTTGTGATTTACGTTTTGCAGCAGATAGCATATAGAATAAAGGGCCAGCAAAAAATATATATATACACTGTATTTGAAAATGAAGTTTGCTTCACTCTTTGCCTACTGGGTTATTTTGCATGTTTTTTTTGTTTTCCCTGTTGTTGTTTTTTTAAAAAAAATCTTTCAGGAAACATTTTATGGGGCCTAATCTGGGTCTAAACTGTTTGCAAAGGTTATCAGTAGATGACACTGAAGGCGTCTGCTGCATATATTTGCTAATATTATTGACTAAGTATAGAAGCAAACAGTGTGGACCCAGATCTGATTTTGGTCTACACTGTTTGACCAAGAGGCTTCTAAAACATTTCAGCAGACAAGGAAAGCAGATAACTTTTGCAGTTATTGGTGTTGTGAGAGTTAAATCTGCGATAATGGCAATTTAGAGTCAGCGTTTTTTTGTGTTTTTTTCAACTTCATTGCTAAAACTTAACATTGTTAAATTAGAAACCCTATGAAATCATGATTCAAAATATCACTTTTCCAATTTCTTAAAAAAATACTTTTGGTCAGGTGTTAATTAGAAAAGCCTATAGCAGGCCCTTTAGTGCAGTCCGTAACAAGTCGAACTGCAGATCCAGGGGTTGCGAGTTCGATCCCCACCTGGTCCTATATGTTCGAGGAGATTGATCATGAAATAATTTCTACAGTCATTCTCCTTCCACTGATTTTAGAGTGGTTGTTGCCAGTTACAAGCAAAAGTATGTGCACGAAGTACAGGTAAACCACTTAGTCAAGCTTGCCCAGGAAAAAGTGTGGATAGGTGAACTGACCGTCTGGACATGACCATACCTGTTGATTGAGACCAGGCCTTTAGTTAGGAGTGCGTACCAACAAAATAATTTCGTATTTCTCAACCAAAACATATGTTGTGGGTACTCAAAAGAACCATCTTAATGAGAGCACCCAAAACATATGTTCAAACTGATGGATTAGAAAATATTAATAGTTTTATGCTCAAAAATTGTGTTTATCTAAACCTATGACTGAGACATAAAGAATCAAATCAAACAAAATTAGAAAAGCCCTTTTTTTCTGCTGAAAAAGTTTTATCTGTCTGCATCTAGGGTTGTCTGCCTGATGTCTTGTGGCTGTTAGTGTTCTGTGTCTATTCCCCATGGTCGCATGGGTTGGTCTGCACAGGATTCCCACAGAAATTCAAAAACACAATTCACTGATTTTTCCATGATTTTTTATGATCAACAATGTGATTTCCATGACTATTTTATGCATGGCCTCCAACCTCCCCATTTAGCGGCATCTTCACCACAGTGAGCATAAATGTGGAATGCAGCAACAGAAATGTATTTAAATAAACATGCTTGTAGACCATGCATGCATTTTTGAAATAATTAAAACTTGAAACCCCCAGTAGCTAGAAAGCTAGCTGTCAGACACACAAATTTTGTGTGTCTGACAGCTAAGTTTTCTGGCTACTTGTGGTTTCGTCAAATTATTTTGCAAAATTCCATGATTTTTCCATGATTATTCAGGTTTTTTCAAAAATCCATGATTTTTTCATACGTGGAACTTTTTTTGTGATTTTTCAGGTTTTCCATGAATTCCAGAGCTTGTGGGAACCCAGTAGACTGCAGTCTGTGATTGTAGTATTTTCTGGTCATACTCACTTTCTGTATTTGAATACGAGTTTTGGCTACTGTCTATGTGAAGTGACTGAACTTCTGTTGACACCAATGTTATATTCTTTTAACAACATTTTCTTGTTGGTGTTCATTAGAAGCATCTCCTCGAATGAATAGCTGAAGAAAAGTTTACGAGAGAAACATCGTTTTGTTTTGGGTAGGGTTTTGAGAGAAAAAAAGCTAAATTGTTGTACTTCACCCATATAAGCCTAGCATCCTTTTTATGGGACATCAGCAAACAGTGAAAAACCAGATCAGACGCCACAAAACACAGAATCTGATCAGGTTCTCCGCTTGCTTTCACAAGTTTCTTTTAAAATTTGAATAAAAATGAAAATTACCACCCAACAACCCTTAAAACAGAAATGGACTGATCCAATTGATAAGAGTAGGAAATTCCATTTGGCTTAAATGGGTTAATGAATGGGGAATTAAACAATGATTCTTAAGCAAATTAAAGCAGTAATTTGACATTAATCTATTGTTAATATGTTAACATTATCCTGCCAATGTTTTTGTCCTGAAGATGTCTGCTTATTACATCTGCTGCATATTTGTTTGTTTGTTTGTTTTGTTGCTTTACATCCCAAGTCAACAGCTATGGTCAGTTCACCTAACCACACTTTTTCCTGGGCAAGCTGGAACAAGCGGTTAACCAGTACTTCGTGCACATACTTTCACTTGTAACTGACAACAACCCTTCTTGAATGATTCAGCGGAAGGGAGGAGAATACCCAGCAAGCAGAGTTTACATACCCAGTTGTATCTGCAGCTGATAACTGACACCTGAACAACAACTTCATGATGTTTTCTTTCACCAAGTTACTACCATTGGAACCACTGCCACTACCATCTGTATTACATTGATCATCAGTCTGGTTCCCTGTCTGCCTAGAACTTCTGTTTGTGTAAACTGCAACACCGGAATCCAGGAGCCAAATCTGAATAGGAAACAACAAGAAAAATGCTAATGAAACTTTGTAGTCATATGAATGGTGTGGACCACTACATAAGATTTTGGTTCTTGTCACATCAGCAAGCAGCAAAGGCTCTTTGTTTCTCACATACATAAAGTTTGGATTGTAGATGAAGACTCAGAACAAAATTTAGACCTCTAGCCAACCTGTATACGTCAGCATAGGTGCTCAAAGGAGACTGTAGCGCACATGTGTAAGTATGTTTTTGTAATGTGCTAGCCCAAATCATAGGCTTAGATAAACAGAAATTTTGAGCAAAAATTTGTAAATATTTCCTTACCCATCAATTTTAACATATGCTGTGGGTACTCAAAAGAACCGTCTCAATGAGATGGTTCTTTTGAGTACCAAAATCATGTTTTGGTTGAAAAATAAGGAAATCAATATTTTGGTACACACTCAGGGGATTGGACCCAGGCCATCAAGCTAAAATTCTGTTTGATATGTTTCATATCTATTGTTCTTCTGCCTGCATGCAAAATTGCGTAAAAAATAGTGACAATTGGCTAAGTTATTGCGAAATTTAAATATTTGACCTTTGACCCCCACCTAAGGGAGTGGGATAAAAAAATGACATTTTTTACCCCAGGGGTATAATTGAACAAACTTGGTAGAGGTCCACTAGATGATGCTACATATCAAAGCTCTAGGCCTTGTGGTTTCAAAGAAGATTTTTAAAGTTTACATCTTGAAAATCTATTTTTAGCCTATGTGACCTAGATATGCAATGGACCAGAACCATTTGATCAATTTTTAAAGAGGGCCATATACGGATAATTCCTACCAAGTTTGGTCAAAATCCAGCCTGTAGTTTAGGAGGAGATGTCCTTTGAAGCAATTGTTGACAACAGACGTCGCACAACGGATATCCAACAATCACAATAGCTCACCAAGAGCCAATGGCTCAGGTGAGCTAATAAGAAGAGCAAACAATTATCTCTAGAACTAAGGATTTTTGTACACACAGAAAATATCAAATATTACTTGAGCTCCGTGATGATAGTAATAGTTACTTACCAAACAGTATGAGGTAGTATTTGTGACTTTCTGATTGACAACAGTTTTAACTGGTGATTCAATAATAAATCTAAAACTTGTATATATTTGGCTCTGTTCTGATAGTAGTGTGGAGAAAAACCTTTCTGACCTTGACCTGAAATCAAATATTACAACTCCCTGGTTATATATTTGGATATAACACCGTCTTGTGGCTCCCAATTTCTTAACATGGAATTTTACAAAGAACTGAAAGTTATGACTTAAGAAATGAATTCAATTTTTGGAATGTTCATTTTTTTGGGCTTCACATTAACTTTGCAAGAGACCCAAAGTATTCATGATTCCATGAACATTCCAAAAATTGAATTTATTGCTTATATTTACATTTATTATAAATATCTAAAATATAAAATTAGTTTTAATTTAGGAATTAAAACAGTTTTGTATTCAAAATATAATCATATTGACGGTTTAGTCGGAGTGTAAAATGGCCAGCTTGAACACGGACAGCAAATGGAGCAAACAAGAGGCTTGTTTTGCATGTGCGACTCAGGTGTGGCTTGCTGTCAATCACAACACCAGTATCACTTCTGGCGAATGAGTTTGATGTTCAAAGCGTATTGCAGGGGCAAGTGAGCTTGGCAGCTGCCAATCAAATTTGTGTAATTCATGAGACTATGAACGGTTGCAAAAATCTAAAGATTCATTAAAGGATTGCTTCGAAAATGTAAATATCATGAAATAACCTCGAGATATAGAGCTCTCCCAATGTTTTAAATAATGGAGTTTTACAAAGGAATTAAAAGAAAATTTAAGCAGTGTTTTCAGAGGAACACTATGTACCCCCAACTGTAAATTGAGTCATGCAAGCATGCTAATCCAAATTCTAATCAGCTAATTGTGTCACAATGATACAATATAAACAACTCAAACTTTGATAAGCATCACTATAAATATTTCCATAGGGCTCAATGTACTGAGCATACCCCTTTGGCACTCCATAACCTTTGACTTTTTTCTTCAGAGTCGACAAAATTTTAAGCGGTATTTGAAAATGCAGTGGGCTACAGCTTTTTACGCAAATCTCTCACTAGATGGTTCGGTAGGAAAATGAAAAACGTAACATTTTCGAAATTCCACACCTAAAAATCAAGTTTATTTCTCCCTTATTTTTAAAAGATCAGAAACATGAAATGAGTTTGAAGAACACGTTTTCAACCTTTCCATATTCATTTGAAACAAGTTAGTAACTGATATGGTAGGTTCTGGACACATTAATCGCCATTAGAAAATTATGCACTTTTCAGTAAAAAACAATATGTTGCATTTTCTGACCAACAGGAATCCATGGCAAAGTCTAGTGAGTAATTTTCTTAAAAATCTGTAGCTCACTGCATTTTGAACTAGAAATGTGTCCATGGGACACGGATGCCCCCGCTATTGCCAAATTCCCATAAATAGGGCACTGTCATTAACAAAGGGCCATAACTCTGATAATAATCAGTGGATTTTATCCGTAATGGAACTTGACCTGTATTTTATGATTATAGACTTGTGCATGAAATATGATTCCAATACACCAATGTATTCAAAAGATATTGCCCGAAAACCATTTTTCGTACCGAGATTAAGGGCCATAACTCTAAAATCGGTGGATTTTACCCATAATCAAACTTGACCTGTATTTTATAATTATATACCTGTGTATGAAATATGAATCCAATTCACCAATAATTTCAAAAGATATCATCCGGAAACCATTTTTCGTACCGAGATCAAGGGCCATAACTCTGATAATAATTGGTGGATTTTACCCGTAATCGAACTTGACCTGTATTTTATAATTATATACCTGTGTATGAAATATGAATCCAATACACCAATGTATTCAAAAAATATCGCCCGGAAACCATATTTCATTCGAAGATCAAGGGCCATAACTCTGATAATAATCAGTGTATTTTGTCCGTAATCGAACTTGACCTGTATTTTATGATTATATACCTGTGTATGAAATATGAATCCAATACACCAATTTCTTCAAAAGATATCGCCCGGAAACCATTTTTCGTACGTACGTCCCGTATGTATGTATGTACGGACGTACGGACAAGGGTGATGCTATATGCCCCCCCCCCCCATTATAAATGTATAAATGGCGGGGGCATAATTACCACTGAAAACTTCAATGATTTTGAAGAACAACGTCAAAAGTTATGGAGTGCCAAAGGGTAGGTTACAGTGCATTGAGCCCTATGTAAATCATTATAGATTTGTTTATCAAAGTTTGAGTAGTATATATAAACAAGAGAGCCAAGAGGCCCTAAATCGCTCACCTGAGTTTTGTTTAAGTTTACGTAGTATCTGTTGAAAGCTGGCCATGTCCCTGGTGACACCTGGGGTGGGGTCAATTTTGGCCCCGGGGGATATCATTTGAACAAACTTGGAAAAGGTCCACTAGTTCAACCTACATACCAAATATCAAGGCTCTAGGCCTTATGGTTTCAGACAAGAAGATTTTACCATGTTTTCCCCTATATAAACCTATGTAAAACGTGTGACCCCCAGGAGCGGGCAATTTTTGTCCCCAGGGGCATAATTTGAACAAACTTGGTAGGGGTCCACTAGGTCATGCTTAATACCAAATATCAAGGCTCTAGGTTTTATGGTTTCATGCAAGAAGATTTTACTATGTTTTTCCCTATATAAACCTATGTAAAACATGTGACCCCCAGGGGCGGGGCAATTTTTGGCCCATGGGGCATACTTTGAACTCACTTGGTAGAGGTCCACTAGGTAAAGCTACATACCAAATATCAAGGCTCTAGGCCTTTTGGTTTCAGACAAGAAGATTTTTTCATGTTTTTCCCTATATAAGCCTATGTTAAATATGTGACCCCTGGGGCAGGGCCATTTTTGGCCCCAGGGGCATAATTTGAACAAACTTGGTATAGGTTCACTAGGTAATGCTACATACCAAATATCAAGGCTCTAGGCCTTAAGGTTTCAGACAAGAAGATTCTTTCATGTTTTCCCTATATAAGCCTATGTTAAATATGTGACCCCTGGGGCAGGGGCATAATTTGAACAAACTTGGTATAGGTCCACTAGGTAATGCTACATACCAAGTATCAAGGCTCTAGGCCTTAAGGTTTCAGACAAGAAGATTCTTTCATGTTTTCCCTGTATAAGCCTTTGTAAAACGTGACCCCACTATGTTATATTACATTCCAAATATCAAAGCTCTAGACCTTGTGGTTTCAGAGAAGAAGATTTTTAAAGTTTTCCTCTTAAAAAATCTATTTAAGACTGTATGACCTAGATATGCAATGGACCAAAATCATTTGAACAATTTTTAAAGAGGGCCATAATATCAGTGATTTTATTTGGGATTTTGGGAAGCTACCTTTTCCTTCACTTTGGGGAAATATATCATAAAAATTGGGAAAATAAGTACTAAAATACATGAAATTGGGAAAATAAAGGCCATTTTGGGATTGGGAATGACTCCCATATAAGGCAGTAAAACTGGCCAAATAAAATCATAGCATATAAGGATCATTCCTACCAAGTTTGGTCAAAATCAAGCCAGTAGTTTAGGAGGTGATGTCAATTGAAGCAATTGTTGACGACGGACGACACACGATACACGACGGACATCCAATGATCACAATTGATAACCATGAGCCAATGGCTCAGGTGAGTTAAAAAGAGCTGAAATCCATCAATTATTTCAAGAGACAGCATGCGAAAACTTAATTTGGGTTTAAATTTGAAATAAAATGCTGGTGTGACCTTGAAAATAAGGTCAAGGTCACAAAAAAGTCAACTCTTTTCCGTATTCAAACAATGCATCTATGCAAATTACCAACTAGTACATAGAGCTCGGTTCTAAAATGCTAATTTTACAGTCTTCAAATCTAGCAGATATTAGACATCAGAAAATCATGTTTGGTTGCTGTTATTGCATAAAATCATTTTGTCACTTGAAGAGGATTTTAATGACCCTGAGGGGTCTTTGTTTGTTTGTTTTGTTGCTTTACGTCCCAAGTCAACAGCTATGGTCATTGTGGGACGGTCAGTTCACCTAACCACACTTTTTCCTGGGCAGGCTTGAACAAGCGGTTAACCAGTAATTCGTGCACATACTTTCGCTTGTAACTGACAACAACCCTTCTTGAATGAATCAGCGGAAGGGAGGAAAATGACCGTAGAAATCATTTCATGATCAATCTCCACCAAAGTATGGGACCGGACCGGGATCGAACTCGCGACCCCTGGATCTGCAGTCAGACACGCATCTGTAGCCAGACACGTTACCAACTGCGCTACGCGGCCGGATCTAGCAGATATCAGTGCATCAGAAAATCTTGTTTGGTTGCTGTTATTGCATAAAATCATATTGTCGCTTGAAAGCTCGATTTTTGTATTAACTATTATGCTACGAAAAAGCAGGCATGCTTACTTCTTTGCCTACCAGTGTCGTCTGTAAGCCTATGCAAATAGATTGGACCCAGATCAGGCCTGACTGAATGTCAGGCCTGATCTGAATCCAAACTGTTTGACTCATTGATGGTATCCCTCAATGAATGTTTTGAAAGAGTAGATTTACAAAAAAAATCAGCAGATAACGAAAAGCATGCAAAATTACCGAGCATGCAGTTTGCACTAATCTGACATATATACCTGCCGCTGAATGGAAGATATCTTGAGTTATAGTTGTGTATATCCTTGATCAACTGTAATGAGCACAGGTAGAGTTTATAAACCTCATGACTCTCACTAGATCCAGGGTCTGATAAAAACAAAATAAGTTAGGTTGAAACATTACAAATGTGTCTCGTCGTTACGGGTTTCTAAACAAGCGAGACTCAAACCAGTTTCCTCAGCTACAGAGACTAGCTGGAAAATTGAAATTTCACCTGTAGAAAGTTTACATATGAAACTTTCCAAAACGCGAATAACAAGTGCGCTGATCAGTCTGGGCCGATGTGCAGGCTGGTCTGCGCCTTTGTTGTTCGCAAAGCCGGAAGACAGGTTTTCTCGTGTCGGGGCCCACATAATTGTGCATAAACATATATAGAACTCTCTTTTCAATAAACCAGTCCTATAACATGATGTCTGTAGTTCTGATCAGCTTTACAAATAAAAAAAAAAAAATTATCATAACAATTTGTCTGAGCGTGATGTAATACCACATTTTATTTGTTGTGAATAACCAGTTGTTTAAATATGCAATTTAGGTCAAATAACCATATTCTTCTGCCCTGTCATAACAAAGATGATGTTGTTGAATGACATTTATGTCTGGTCTGATCAGAGGCTTCACTGTGTGCTCAGTGGGTAACAAAGGACCCAAATGAATACTCCATAGGGCCAGTTAAGCAAAAAATATCAGCTTAAAAGTGTGTTTAATTTCTTATCCATCAATTTAAACATGTGTTAGGGGTGCTCAAAAGAACTGTCCCATTGAGTACCCACAACATATGTTTTGGTTGAGAAATAAGAAAATACTTTTCAGTTACACCCTCTTCTCTGGGGCCTGATACTCTGATCAAACTGAGCCGATGCATAGACTGAGCTGATTCTTCTTGTGATTCACAGCCACTTTTTTGGTTTTCTAATGTTGCAGCTCAGTAAATCAACGCTGGGGAGTCATTAATGACTCATTATTATTCGACACAATTTGCACTCTGGGGGCTTACACTTTTTGTGGAAATGTGATTTCTACCATTCACACATTAACCAATTATATCTTCTCTGTTGCTCAATCTATTCAAACTATTATCAATGCAGATGAAGTCTCAAGTATTAGTGCTCGATAAAAAATCTTACATTTTGAGGCTACTTTTAGGGTTGTATACATAAGACTGAATACAGTAAAATCTGTGTAAAACGACCACTCTAAAAAATACCAATTATCGCTTTAAAAATGCAGGTCATAAGTATTGAAGAATGCTTACCTCGGAGCATTCTGCAATACATTTGACCTTCATTAAGCTACCATTTGTCATTACAATCTATATTTTGTCTGGAGTGGCCGTTTTACACAGGTATTACAGAATACACATTCACTCATCATTTCTAAGAGGAAACATGAACAAAGTGTAGGCAGATTTGGGAAAATTTCATAGTTAAACAGCTGATCCCATTGGTTATGTTATATAGAAGATCTCACATTTGTGATCAAGTTTTATTGTTTGTTTGATTTGATTCTTTGTGTCCCAGTCATCAATCATTCAGTTACGTCGGGACGGGTCCTCCTGGGTTGAACCAGTACTAGGTTAGGATTAATGTGTCTTGCTCAAAGACACAACGTAGTGGCGCTGGTGAGGCGTGAAGCCCCGGTCTTTCTGTCTCGAGTCACTGCGCTCCCATCAAGTTTTATTGAATTAACTAAACTTGTTGCGGAAAAGCAATAAAATGCTATGCAAGCGTCCCATTTTATCCCTTTTTCTCAAACCCTTCAATAAAACATGAGCAAACATATATTAAGATCCTCTGTATAGATGTTTGTTAAATGCACTTTTTAAGCTATCAGTACAAATAAGCATTGGCATTCATTGTTAACATGTTTATGTTATCAGGACCCTGCAAATCAATCTGCTCTCTTATTTGTGACTTTTTTTGTTAACTGCATACAATAATCAAACATAATGGCTAGACTTTTTGAATCTAATTGCTCAAACATAACTGAGAGTCTCAATGGGGACCTCTAAAATCGATAATCAATGAAATTTAGACCCCAAAATTGGTAATCAGTAAAATCTAGGCCCCAAAATTGGTAATCAGTAAAATCTAGGCCCCAAAATCGGTAATCAGTAAAATCTAGGCTCCAAAATCGGTAATCAGTAAAATCTAGGACCCAAAATTGGTAATCAGTATCATTTTGGTACCAAAATTGGTAATCAGTCAAATCTAGGCCCCAAAATCGGAATCAGTAAAATCTAGGCCTCAAAATTGGTAATCAGTAAAATATAAGCCCAAATATTGTTAATCAGTAAATTTAAGGTCCAAAAATTGTTAATAAGTAAAATTTACATCCATAAATCGGCAATCAGTAAAATTTAGGCCCAAAACCAGTAAAATCTAGGTCCCAAAATCAGTAATCAGTAAAACATAGGCCTGAAAATTGGTAATCAGTAAAATCTAGGCCCAAAAATTTGTAATTTGTAAATCTAGGCCCCAAACTCAGTAATCAGTAAATTGCCCACTTGCCCGCTCTCATTTGTGAGTAAAATGTTATACAGGGCGAGTAAAAGTTTTGACAATTTGTGTAGTACTTTTATAATATACAGCATCTTGGAGAAAAATTGGGGACATGAAGGGCGAGTAACTTATTTGGAAATTTTACACCCCTGAATATGACATGACCACATAGTACATAACACTTTAGCGATACTTGTAACATTGTGACAACAATGCAATGTTTCATCTCAAACTGATACCAACTTTGAAGCCCCTCACCCCTACCCCATTTCTCCTGAATAAAGTTTTACCTTGTTTAGTACCAACAGTAATACCAATCTGACGTCCACATCTTCTGCATGTTATCATTCCACTTTGATCCACCTTAATAGCCTCTCTGTCAGCTTGTCTACTGCTAATCAGGATATATGTGTCCCCAACTAAACAATCTCGCTGCTTGGGAAGAAGCTTACCATTCTGATGACAACCTGTGTTACCATGGTTACCTTGAGCATCCTCATGCCTGTGGCAGAACCAAATGTCAGCAAAATCTGACCAGTTCTCGGAAGGCAGTGGGAGGACTCGGGTAAAGAAACTGCAATAGACATGGATGAAAGTTCAAAATTTCCAAACTCCTGAACTTTAGAAATTCAAACTTTTAAACATGCATGATGCCTACAAAAATGAATAATTTCATGTTTAAATGTGTTTAGATAATCTAAAAACTAATCAGAGAAGCTACTATAGTCTCCCTTATTCAGCAATTTGAGGCTGACTTTCTATGGAAAGTCAACCTCAAAATCCTGAATTCAGGATTAATACTGAAAAGTATAAACCCATGATTAGATTAACAAGAGTACTGAGAGACTGAAACCATTTGAACAGTTATCAAAGAAGGCCATATTTTAAGAATCTATCATGAGTGTGAGAATGGGATCGAAAAACTTGTCCCAAGCATCACCGTTTGTCATCACTCGGCAATCCATCCTGAGAGTCACCGTATGGCATCACGAGGCTTGCCGAGTGATGACAAACATTGATCACAAGGGACGGAGGCTTGCCGAGTGATGACAAACATTGATCATGAGGGAGGGATTTTTCGATCTTTTCTTGCTCACCATTAATTACCGCATTTTATGTTTAAAAAAGGGTTCCAGAAGCTCATGAATATGCTGGGATGTGACATAATATGATGACATCACTTTAACATAACAATGACGACCATGTGCGTCAGTTTAAAGATTATTCTACCAAAGTTAACCATAAAACCAGCCAGTTACATGTATGCAGGACATGTACTTTGAAGCAATTGTTGAAGACTGACAATGCACAACAGACAAGGAACATCTAACTATTCACAAATCTCATCTAACCCATGTTCTGCTCAGATGAGCTAAAAATAATTATCAAGTTTACAATTTTCATTTCAAACATACTAAAACAATATTGATGGAATGTTCAATTTTGCATAAAAGGGTTAACCCTTGAACAATTAGTATGTCTCGTCCTTTTTCATTTTTCATCCATTCCAGTCATATGGCATAGGTATAAAAAACAATTTTTTAGTGTAAAACTGCAAATATTTTCTTTTCCAACAAATTTATGATTTGTTTTGCATGCTCATAAGAATCGTGTCAATGAGATGGTTCTTTTGAGTACCCACAAAATATGCTTTAGTTGAGAGCTTCAGAAGCAAGAAAAAAAGTAATTTTCAGATACAATGTCACAATTAGATGCACAAGACTTAGTGTCCTTTATAAAAGTGTGAATCCTGATCAGTTGGCTTCTACAGAAGCCAACTGAGCAGGATCCACCCTCTTTTTAAAAAAAGATATATATGAAGGTTAAACTCAATGTTTTATTGGTCTAAAGCCATGCAGTTGATAAAATACAGGCTCTAAGATAAAAATGAGTTTGTTTGTTTTGTGGTTTAACCACTTAACATTTGGAGCAAATGCTCCATTTTCTATAATATTTTCAAAAGTATGAAAAACTTATCTTAAATTTTTCTTGAGTTTTTCAATATTGTCCAAAAATAGAAAATGACATCATTATCTAAAAATAGCCTATGGAGTAAAGGGTTAAGATAAAATAACAACTTGAGGCCATGTTTAAAAATATTTGCTTTGCCACTTCCTATTGGTTTGTTTTGGAGCTGGGTAGATAGGTAGCATTTTTTTATCGAAGATACCCAGATAAAGGTGTTTTCATTATTTTCTAGGCAAAGACATTATCTTACGAAAGGGAGCATTTTTCAAATACTGACCTATCTGATTTGAGGATTGTGGGTACATACATGTTAACTGAACGATTCACTAAATCATGTGATTCGCCCAATTTGTTAATTCAAACTTGTTTTGTTATCAATCTGCATCATCATGTGTCACTTAAACCCTGTTTTTGACCTGGCCATGTGCCAAATGTTTTCAAAAATGTTTTAGTGTATAAAATCTTATCTTTCTGTCGCTAAATACTGTAATACCAATCATTGTTATTGTTTAGCTATGAAAGGTAAAACGGATTATCAATAGCCATTCAATGCTTGCTACTTTTTTTAACGTAGAGTTTTGAGTAATGCATACCGCGTATTAACCGGGGTATTAACAAACAGGATTTTTCAGTTGTGATGTGCCTTAGCAGACATTCTTTGAGTATTGCGCCTGCACAGACAAAGCGGCAAAGATTGTCAGAAAAAGATACAAAATTCATCTTGAGGTGAAACATAAAATATAGGCAATTTGCTCAGTGGGCTCAAATGAAAAGCGAAAAAAAAAATCCTAATTTTGAGGTCATAAAAAGTTTTTGGTAGGCTGGTAAATTGCTGGGTAGATAGGGAATGGCAAACAAACAATTTTTTAATTTAGGCCAAACCTATAAGGCTACCTTGATTCTTTTATTATCCTTTGCTGGCAGACAGAGCAAAACCATTTGTTCTGATATAACTCTGTATCTGCCACCAACTGGGCTTGAGAAGATAACTTTTGACTTCTATAAACTTTAGATTTGTCATCTTCATACTGGCAGAGTTTCTTCCCTTGAATGTTGAAAATCAGCTCTCCATTTTGAAGATGCTTTAACCCTCTGCAGGTCAAGGGCAGTAACTCTATGTCATGAAGTTGGTATCTGAGCTCTATTTGATCTTTAGCGAGAATCAAACAATCATCTTCAACTTCAACACTTAACCTCTTGAAATCTTCAGATCTGAAATGAAACACTGATTTCTTTCAAGAAATATTCTAAAGAGAATTAAAAGGAAAACTTTTTTGCAAAATTTTGATGAGGTAGAATAATTTTTACTTTATGCCAAGGCAATTAAGACAGCCAGTTATCATAACAGACCATGGGCTAATGCCAAGGTGAATAGGAGTGCCAGTTATCTTAACAGACTGTGGGCTAATGCCAAGGTGAACAAGACTGCCAGTTATCTAAACAGACTGGGCTAATGCCAAGGTAAATAGGAGTGCCAGTTATCGTAACTGACTGTGGGCTAATGCCAAGACAAATAAGATTGGCAGTTATGGTAACAGACTGTGGGCTAATGCCAAGGTGAACAAGACTGCCAGTTATTATAACAGACTGTGGGCTAATGACAAGGTGAACAAGACTGCCAGTTATCGTAACAGACTGTGGGCTAATGCCAAGGTGAACAAGACTGCCAGTTATTATAACAGACTGTGGGCTAATGACAAGGTGAACAAGACTGCCAGTTATCGTAACTGACTGTGGGCTAATGCCAAGACAAATAAGACTGCCAGTTATTGTAACAGACTGTGGGCTAATGCCAAGTTGAACAAGACTGCCAGTTCCCATAAAAACTGTAGGTTAATGCCAAGGTGCACAAGACTGCCAGTTATCGTAACAGACTGGGCTAACGCCATGATGAATAGGAGTGCCAGTTATGGTAACTGACTGTGGGCTCATGCCAAGGTGAACAAGACTGCCAGTTATCGTAACAGACTGTGGGCTAATGCCAAGGTGAACAAGACTGCCAGCTATTGTCACAGACTGTGGCATTAGTTTGTAAATCACCTTGGCATTAGCCCACAGTCTTTTACAATAACTGGCAGTGCCAGTCTTGTGCATCTTGGCATTGACCTACAGTTTTTACGAGAGCTGGCAGTCTTGTTCAACTTGGCATTAGCCCACAGTCTGTTACAATAACTGGCAGTCTTATTTGTCTTGGCATTAGCCCACAGTCAGTTACGATTCTTAAAGGCAAGAATCCTGTATCCCCCGGCAGGGGAGTGGCTTCAATATGAGACAATAAGTAGGTGGAGATTAACTACTGTCTGATTAAATTGGACCAATGGCTTGCTTAGGCTGATAAACAGCGATAAGACCTGTCAACTATAATCCAGGTAGAAGCCAAAAGCTAATCAAATTAGAAATAAGCTACTGTAGATGTTCACAGCTTGAGTGCAATGAAGAAAGTGAAGAAACTGAAGGTTAATCTGCCTTATATACGCCACTCCTGCCTTTAAGTGAATAAGAAAGTAGCTATTTATGAGGTTTAAAATGCAGCTGCAGTTGTACTGATATGAAATTACTTAAAATGCATGTATCACACAGTTGCTACTGCCAACATTACAATAATAGTAGTATAGCAGTAGCTGGCAACAGTATACTGCTACTGCTAGCAGTACAGCAGTAAGAGTAGCTGCTACTTCCAACAGTACAGCAGGTGTGTTAGTTACTGCCAACAGTACAATTGATCATATATAAGCACACTTTTCAGCAGTTGGGGAAAAGTTTTCATTTCAAGTTACTAGCCTAAAGTACAGACTTTATAATTAAACAAGAAATGTCACAGTCACATGACGAATGCCCCCAAAGGAATTGGTCAAGCATAAGACACATTTGAGGAAAGTTAGCTGTAATATAGGAGATATGCTCCAGACACGATAAACCTAGAAATGAGGCCAGAAGTCAATGTCAAGGTCAAAGTGACCCAGAATGGTATGCACCACTCTGCCATCCCAAGAGGAATCAACACACCAAATTTGGGATTCCTACATCAAATTATATAGGAGATATGCTCCAGACACGATTATTCTAAAACTAGGTCATAGGTCAAGATCACAGTGACCTAAAAATGGTATGTGACACATCAGCATCTAAAGATGTTTCCATACAGCAAATTTGGGATTTCCATCTCAAATAATATAAGAGATATGTTCTGGACACAATTATTCTACAAACTAGGTCAGAGGTCAAGGTCAAAGTGACCCAAAAAATGGTACGTGACACTCCACCATCCAAAGTTGCATCCACCCACCAAACTTGGGATTCCTACCTTTAATAATATAAGAGGTATGCTTTGGACATGATTTTTCTAAAAATTAGGCCAGAGGTCAAAATCACAGTGACCTGTAAATGGTACAAGACACTCCACCATCCCATGATGCATTCACACACCAAAATTGGGATTCCTATCTCAAATAATAAAAGAGATATGCTCCTGGCACAATTATTATTAAAACTAGTTTAGAGGTCGAGGTCACAGTGACCTGTAAATGGTACAAGACACTCAACCATCCCAAGATGCATTCACACACCAAATTTGGGATTCCCTTCTCAAATAATATAAGAGATATACTCCTGAAACAATCATTATTAAACTAGGTCAGAGGTCAAGGTCACAGTGGCCTGAAAATAACATGTTAGACTCCACCATCCCAAGATGCATATACACACCAAATTTGGAATTCCTAACTCAAAGAATATAAGAGATATGCTCCGAACACAAAAATTCTTAAAACTAGGTCAGAGGTCAAGGTCACAGTGACCCGAAATGGTATGTGTGACACTCTGTCATCTCAAGATGCATTTAGACACCAAATTTAGAGTTCCTATCTAAAAGAATATAGGAGATATGCACCAGACTCAATGCAGTTTCTAAAAATTAGGTCAGAGGTCAAGTTCAAGGTCACAGTGACCCAATTATGGTACGCGACGCTTCCCCATCCCAAGATGCATTCACACACCAAATTTGAGATTCCTACCTTAAATAATATAAGAGATATGCTCCGGACACGATAATTCTTAAAACTAGGTCAGAGGTCAAGTTCAAGGTCACAGTGACCCAATTATGGTATGTGACACTTTGTCATCTCAAGATGCATCATCACACCAAATTTTAGATTCCTAGCTCAAATATTATTAGAGATATGCTCAGAACACTATTATTCTAATAACTGGGTCAGAGTTCAAGGTCAAGGTCACAGTGACCCAAAAATGGTATGTGACACTCCCCCATCCCAAGATGTATCATGAAGCGGGACGGACGGACGGAGGCACTGACGGACAGTGCTACTGATATGGATTTGGGGGCCTTTTCAGTCGTCTGGAGGTAGACAAGGGGCCATTTCTTAACAAGGGGCCATGTCCCTCTGTAAGTTGCCTCAAATGATTCAGGGGACCTCAGGTAAGGTAATAAAATAAACTTCTTAAAAAGGGCCATTTAATGTCTATGGACGTCCAAACTCGAAATGGCCCGTAGTAATTTGTCAGTCTGATATTAACGAGCCAATTCAGAGCTAAACTGGCCTGTTATTTTGGACACTTGGCCCTTTATAGACTGGCCCAATATTCAATATTGGGCGTACGTCCATGCGATTACTATATGCCTCCCAAAGTTCCTTTGGGGTCATAAAAATGATCGTCTTTGTGAATCAAAACCAGTCTAAAGTGAATTTGAAAATAGCTATTTATCAGGTTTAAAAATGCAGTTGCAGGTATATAGATTTGAAACAAACACAGTTCCTACTGCCAACATAACAGGAATAGTAGTATTGCAGAAGTAAGTTGTCAGCATTATGCTGCTAACGCTAGCAGTACAGCAGCAGCATACTGCCAACAATACATTTGATTGTATATGAGTGTGCTATTCAGCAGTTGGGGAAACATTTTCATTTCAAGTTATTAGCCTAAAGTAAACAATTTATAATTAAAAATGATCGTCTTTGTGAACCGAAACCGGTCTTAAAGGCAACAGTGGACCATAAAAGGCAATATAAGCTTCTGTTTTGTCACTTTCTTAATTGTCATCGAGCTGATAACATCTACAGGAGCTTCGGAGGCTAATCTCTAAATATGATTAGCTTCTGGCAAATACCTGGAGTATAGTTGACAGGTCTTATCAGCTCAGTGACCATGCTAGCAGCTTATCAGCCTAATCTGGTCATTGGTCTTTACAAGCTCCGCCCATTTTCCGTCTCATATTGAAGTCACTCCCCTGCCAGTAAATACCTACCTTTAAGTGAATTCAAAAATAGCTATTTATCAGGTTTACAATGGCAGTTGCAGTTATACATATCTGAAAGACCTTTAAAATCTAACAAGCTACTACTACTGCCAACATAACAGCAATAGTAGTATAGCAGTAGCTGGCAGCAGTATATTGCTGACTACTGCTACCGCTACTGCTTTCCTAGACGTTGATGTCTGTCGAGAACACGGTCAGTAACACCTATTGAAGTTGAAGCAGTAGCTACTGCTGTACTGCTAACTTCACTACTGCTAAATTCACACTGTTTTTTTAAGTTCCAGAAATGTCGGGCTTATATCAGGGCTTTCAGTATTTTGATGTCAAATCTGGCTATTCCCTGGAATTTAATGAATCACAGTGGTATTATGACAATGACTGGTGTATTTAGTACCGTCATATTATCACTAGACTGAGGTAGAGAAAGTTCAGAGGACAGCAGCCCGCTGGACCTGCAGGAGATAGCGAAACAAAAGTAGTGTCAGCGAGATGCTTGATGAGCTTGAATGGCCATCTCTTGAGGTCAGTAGGGATCGGTTCTCCCTGCTCCATTTTCATAAGATTCATTGTGGTGCTGTGTCTATAGAATAAGACAAGTACCCATGCTCACAGTTTGTCACATAGTGCCTAATATTGTAGATATCAGACATACAGTGTTGCCTTGAAGAACTCTTTCTTTCCCAAAATTATTCCACAGTGCAATAGTCTTTCTTTCCTAGACCACTGAGGAGTTTAGGACACTCCCTTCTCATTTAGTCAAAAAAACAGCCGAAAGATTTTTTTTCTCACAATTTGCACTCCCTAGCAGGGCTCACCCTACCATTAGCCATTGTACCCATTTGTTACTAAAATGTAGATGGTAAGTCATTTGCTAAAAGTTAAAAAATTACATATCTGCGAAAAAGTGTATTTTGATCAGCTTTTGTTATTCCTTCACACTTTATTATTGCGCCTTATTTTATAACTCTTTGAATGCTGGATTTTTTTAAAATATCATCACATTAGGATGTCAAACAGTTTGGATCCAGATCAGGCCCAACCTTTGTCCGGCCTGATCTGGGTCCAAACCGTTTGCAACTTTAGACTATCAGCAGATGACAAATGTCGCCGCTAGAAGCTAGCTGGCAAAGAGTTAAATTAAGAACAACTTATTACTACTTTCTGGCTAAAACCTTGGCTAAAATCAATTTCGTTTGGCTCCAATTTTTTCCATTTGGCTAAAGTGTTGGCTACAACAAATTCTGAGCCAGGGTTAGCTATGCAAGGCATAATGATAATTGATTATGTTTCATTGAGAATATCTGATTAATATGCTGCGAATATTCTGCGAACTGCATCGTTCACAGTAATTGTTCGCTATATATTCACTTCTTGTCATGAATACCCGGCGAACAAAGTTGGTCTGACACTAAAAGTGATCGCTGAGTATTAGCAGCTTGTAATATAATCGCTGCATATTCGCAGCAAAAGCTTAAACTTTTTTCTAGCACAAGATATTATTCGCCTGGTATTCGCAATAAGAATTTAGTTCTGGATACTGTTCGCTGTATATTCGTTACAGTGACTAACTTTTTATGTATTCCTGGAGTGTTCATCTAAGGAACTTCAACTTTTTCAAAATTATCTCCCCTTAAAACTCTTCAATTAAATGGCTGTCATAATTGCCATGATGCAAAAATGACAACATGTTGAGAAGTCTTTTTACGGTATGTGAACTCTTCTCATGTGTTTTTCTGTTTCTATGATGTTTGAGTTGATACCTTTTGATTGTTCTTGAATGGTTTTGCTTGCTGAGGTCAGTGCAAATGGATAAATTTTGACTATTTGAGTTTAACAAGCTATGACTTTTGTAAATCATTGATTGCTGCTTGTTCTCAGGATATTCGCAATTATTGTTCGCCACATAATTGCAACAGCTATTTTTACTTTTGATTAAAATGTTCGCAGAATATTCGCAGAAAGAGCGCTGGATATTCGCTGCATATTTCATTTACATATTTAAATGCATCTTCGTGGCATATTCCTGGCATATTCGCAGAATGATTGCAGGATATTCGCTGCATGTTTAATATGCTGTCTTGAATCATGTTCCCCACATATTCGTTGAATATTCGCAGGCTGTTAACTCAAAGTATTCGCCGCAGACCTAATTTGCATGTGAAAAGTGAACATCGCAGAATAATTGCAGAGTATTCGCTAGCTGTTCGCAAAATTGTTCGCGGCAGTGCATATTTTTCCGTAAGGGTAATTCAAACGTTTTGCTGATGCGTCTCGGCTCGGTATAAAACGCAGCCGAATAACGCAGCTATATTAAATATATAGGAAAACGCAGCCACTATAGAAATAGTGTGAAACGCAGCACCTGGACGGAAGGGTATAAAACGCAGCGAAGTGTGCAGCCACTATAGAAATATAGTAAATGGGGCTGTAGTTAATTTTAATCATGCTAATGTCCAGATATTAAATTTGTTCGGAAGATATTCGTACTTAGCTCATTGTTTTAAAACCCTTAGAATGAAAACCCATAACGGGTAGTTTGGTAATCACTGAAGTCCCATATGAAATGCCGCATGGCGGGTTATTTTACCAGGGTCTGCACTGTTTGGTTAGACACAATCCAGGTATTGCATCATGCGGGGCCTGGTCTGAGTCTGTTTTGTCCACAAGATGACCATCATCGGTATAAATTGATATAATAATGGGGGAAGACTTGAGTTTGCAGACAGTGAAGACCATGTTCGCATCGGGCCTGTTTTCACTGTTCACAAAATGCCCTTTTCATGACAATATATCGGGACCGGTGAAATGCAAAAAGTGCGTACCCTGGGCCGTGGCACAACGTCGTACCTTAACTGAGGCGCCTGTCCTGGGTCTGCACTCTTTGCAAGATGTACATACGTTGATATGCAGATTAAAATGTTAGAATTAGTACTGCACAGAACTGGAAGAAAAATGCTGAATTAATATAAGTGCAGACCGTGTGTACCACTGAAGTTTGATGGGACGTTGCAGTATGCGAGGCCCGTTTGCATGCTTAAAATTGTTTCATTGGGATGTACTGGCATTGGGTTGAAATGCCTAAATACTATTCTACACATTATGTCTAAACATTGAAATACATGCGTAGGAGATATTTTATATGTCTAGTATTGTGACGATGAGCTTGTAATGCTTATAGCGAAAATAAAATGTTTGTTCTGTTCGGAAATACATGTATAACCAGGAAATCAGTAGCTAATGGGGCCAGCACATGCACAGCACAGCTTTTGTTTCTTATTGCATATTGCACGGCGCAGTGGCTCAGATGGTAGATCGTTAGACTGGGGATAGAAGAATTGCTAGTTCGAGACTCCCACCAGCGGAGTCACTGTGTTGTGTCCTCGAGCAAAACACTTTATCCGCTGCTTAGTGCTGGTTTAACCCAGGAAGACAGGAAATCGTTCCGACATGAATGAAAAATTGTTGACTGAAACATAAAACAATGTCATATGCATTAAAGCCTCCTTTTAAACGCTCATGCTGACGCATCGAACATGCTCTAGCCCCGGCTCTATCATGCTTAGAAGTCTAAACACTTATCTGAGTCTTCATCTACATACTTTGCGTATGCGATCAGAGACGTCTCTGGTGAGTCTGTGCAATTGCTTAGGCTCGCATGAGGTTTCATTGCTCGAGATAAATCTCATTTACTGTGAATAATCATATTTATGGACGCACATATCGTGACTAATAGTGCCCACCAAGATTTGACTGCATTTAGGCGAGGTCTGATCAGGGTCATGCGCTTTGATTGTTGGTTTTCTATTTAACTTCTTTTTTTTTGGATGCATTGACCTAACTATGTAATTATCCCAATGATGAAATTGCAATACTTGATGCAGAACTATTTTCCCACAGTATAGACAGCGAAGAGATGCGCATCAATAATTATTAACTTGGATAATTTTCATTTTGATGGATTTATCCAAAGTATTGGGGAAAATCCATTTAGTGTTTAAGGGGTCACAGGTCGAATTTTCTAAATTATGATGTATTTATGCAGGGTAAATTTATGATCCGTGATTTATGCCCCTTGTTTTATCTTAGCATATAGTTCAGACCCTGATGAAATGCCGCATTAAGTGGCATTTCAACAGGGTCTTCACTGTCAGCCAAAGTACCTGTTTACCAGTATCCAGATTGAAAAGGGTTGGCGGAATAGTGATTTCATTATATTGCAAAAAGATAAGGCAATTACACTAATCTTCCCAATAAACGACAGCGATAATTGGATTATGAACGCCCGTCATCGATTATCAATATTTGGTATCGATTATCAGTAGTCATTAAAGAAAGTGTTAGAGTGTTTATTTTAGCCACATCTATTGGTTGTCGCGTGCCGGTGTTGAGCCTACTGAAATAGTACCTTTTTTAAAAACTAAATTTAATTGCAATAAAGTGAATTAGTTCTGGTGAAACTTCAACTAGAATAGATCCCATGGACCCCGTTTCTTCCCCTGCTTGCCAGGTTCCCCATACTCACAATGAGCTGTCCCCGTTTTTGATGATTTCTTCCAGCGTACAACGATGACTATTATCTGACTGTGCAGATGCCCATTCTGGTTAGAGTATTTGCTTTGCGCTCAGTGGATAATTAAAGATTTAATCTTTCTGCGGACAGTGAAGTCTCTGATGATTTCTTCCAGTGTACAGCGAGGACTTTGATCTGACTGTGTGGATGCCCAGTCTGAGTAAAGTCTTTGGTGTGGGCCCAGTTACTTATGCCACATTTTGGATGATAGGCTTATATGGGTTAATTGAAATTAACTAAGTAGCAAACTTTATTTTCCTAATAACGAGAAATAATTTAAAAAAGGAGCTGTTTTCCTTTAAAATCCCATGGTTTTGCGCTTTACAACAGGACCTCCCATTCAAGACTCAGATCAGCTGTGTCATCCACCCAGTCTGAACAGAGTATTCGATATGAGCATAAAACCATTAGCACGTTAGCTTTATGTATATATAATAAACTTGCAGCAAATTTAAACAACAAACATAAATAGCAGATGAACGAAGTATACACTGGGCGTATACTGGTTCATAGGCTATATGATCCTCGTAACAAGAAAAAAAGAACTTTCTTAATTTCCGACCAAATTCTTCTCAGTTCATCTCCAGAGACTACATATAGAGGCATGAAATTTAAGATCTGCGAATTTTATTTCGTTCTATAGCTGTGACTTTTTTCGTCTGCATCGCGAGAAACCCCGTTTGTGAATATTGGGATATCACACCCAGCCAGCACACAATAGGCCTATCGGGCCACTATCGGCCCGCCAATGAAACAAACATTTTAATGGAGTTTCGTTGGCGGGCCGATAGTGGCCCGATTTATATGTGTCTCGTCGCCAGAAACCAGTTTATGGTTTTGGACCTGGTCATACGCAAACTAGCCTGCTCAGCTACAAAGACTAGTTAAAACTGAAATTTCGCTTGTAGTAAGTTTAGATATGATACTCATAATAAACGAATAACAAAGGCGCGAATGGGCAGGCTGGTCTGCGCCTTTGTTTTTCGCAAACCCCGAACACAGGGTTTCTCGCGCCCAGGCTGCCCTAATGCTCACCGAGCCAGCAAGCTATCTATATGCTTGAAATAAAACACAACGTAAGGAGTTTAACAAAACTTTTTTGCTGCGTAGGCTGATCTGTGACCATCGTTGTTCGCATTTCTTAAAACTATTCCAATGAAAAACGCAGATTATGTCGGAAGTGATCCGAATCGGATCCAAACGCTTTGATTCTCTGATGGCATACCCTATCATGGATTTGGTGAAAGAATTTAGAATGATAAAAATTATATTAGTCAAACTCTTATCAAACTTTTTCACATTAATTACCTTAACATGGTCAGTCAGTTTACTATTAAATTTCATATAGCTGCACACTTCGCTGCGTTTTATACCACTCCGTCCAGGTGCTGCGTTTCACACTATTTCTATAGTGGCTGCGTTTTTCTATATATTTAATATAGCTGCGTTATTTGGCTGCGTTTTATACCCACCCATGCGTCTCTTTGGTTTTTGCGGTGGTTCTACGTAACCCTGAACATTACGCAAATTGCCAGTGTAGTATGACCACAGTGGTCATTTGCCTGTGGTGTTCCATGCCCTTTGCAGTAAAACAGTAGAAGTATTCAGTGTCCGAAATAATGATACTGTTGGAAATATTATACGTGACGAACGCATGTCTTCTTTATTCGACAGAAGGATCTCGCGGATATTCATAATAATGACGCTATTAATAGAGCGAATACAAACAATTATTTATTAACATGTGTTCTAATTTACCTCTGTACTGTTATAACAAAATTTAGAGTATTTGAGGCCACACTCAGTTCAACAAAACACCACACTTCTTCATCCATGTTCGGGGATTTCACCAGCCTCGTTTGCATAGTTGGGTTTTTCCAAAGAAGCTGAGAGTAAACCAGGGAATGGAGAAGTGTTTCGGAGTGGAGTTTTGGAGTCGGGCTTGGAGTTATCTTTACCGCCTTCATTTCACAAACAGCATATAACTTAGTCTAGTCTTATTCTACATGCACAATGACCATCCATCTAGTAAATTAAAAATAAACAAAATAAAAACACTGCATCCCAAGGTTGGGCCGAAAATTCCACCCCTGGTATTTACCAGTGGAATTTACCAGTTTTATAAGGCTTAAGTGGCAAATAATGGCAAATATAACTTGTTCGCCATGAAATACTGGCAAATATGATTTTTATCTGTAAAATACAGCAGATATCAAGGTGACTTAAAAAAGTGTAATTTAACTAAATGAGGGAAGATGTTAATATTGAATATGAGGCTACAGTATCAGCATAAAACCTCTGAATACATTTAAACATATTAAAATAGCCAAAATGAATCTTAGACAGAAATTTTGAATTTTTGTTAACACTAAATAGTATAATTAGCCCTTATCATGCTGAATATTTTATGCACTACACAGTAACACTTTCCCCAAATTTTATCCTGTTCAGCTTATTTTCAATAAGTGTGGAAAACAGTGTATATTCTGTGGCTTCTGAAAGAAACCAGATGATTAGGATCTAGTCTTTTCAAAAACGGATTCGAAAGGACAGGGGTCAATTCTAGATTCAGCAGGACAAGGGTAAATTCTAATTTGACCTTTAAATGGGGAGAAAATTTACCTGTGTATCTGGCAATTGTTTGACACCTGTGCCTATCATGAATTGTTAAAACAACACACCTCCAGCAAACCGTATATAGCCAGGGGCAAGGATGAACATTAGGATGTCATGATTGACTTCATATTTTAACTTAAGACAATTAAAGTCCAGGTGACCACAAACAGGGGTTTCTTTAATTGAGTTATAGTACAGATAAGGGTCACTCATCCAAATACCCTATCTTAACTTCATAGTTTAACTTTAGTCAATTAGTCCATGTGACCACGAACAGGGGTCTCTTTAATTGATTTATAGTACAGATAAGGGCCACTAACCCAACCTTATCTGTAACTAGGCACAAGCCAATTGATGAGTAGGAAACAGTTTTTTTCCTCTAAAATTCACTTATTAAATTTAAATGTTTAAAGAATTAGACGTATACCTTTAACTAAGATGATTTAGCTGATAGCCTGATAAACTAGTAGAAATGAAAAATAAGTCAAATAACCTCTAATTATTGAAATTACCAATCCAAATGTGGAGGGTTATAAATCATATTTGCCAGTATTTTCCATTATTTGCCAGTACTTCCAGGTAAATGCCACTGGCATGGCAAATATGCTTATTTGCTGACATTTTGACAACATTGCTGCATCACATTTAACGCAGTAGCTAGGTGGTTAATGTCCTGATACTTTTTGCAGAAGTTTTTGAAATAAATCTATTTATTGAGTTCTTATTACCTGTATCATGTCATTATTATCATTAAGGTGTACAACCACATGAAATGTACAAAATTTTACATCTCATGGGATTGTCAAAGCAAATAGAAATAAATAATAGATATCATGTGCATTTTAAACAGTTTATATATTTTTAAGCATGTTGTCTGTAACTCTTGACGGTATTGGTAATGTCAGGGTAAGGGTCTTTCTATACAATATCATACCAACTTTCAACATGATTATTTGGAGAACTGTACAATGAATCTTTATGAAAATTAAATGATTTTGAAGCTGAAATGTTGTATTATGTACTGGGTTTTTTTAATTCATAAATGAGTAATCATCATTTTTATTCCGAAAATTCACTTTTAAGTAAGTTCCTTAACTCTTTCTTACACTGTATGTAAGAAAGGTACCTACAAGATAATTTTTATTATCAGCAAAATTAGTACAGTGTTTTCTAACCCTGTGTAGAAAGACCCTGGTAATGTCCAGCTGGGTTTTAATGGCACAATTGTGGTGAAGGTCAAATCTACTTATTTAATGGATACTGGCTGTTTTACCATTGTTTACAGTAGTATGTTAGGCATTTATTCCTGCAACAGTAGGATGGACAGTGTTGTTCCTAATGAGTTTATTGCCCCCTGTGGTGCACTGTCTCTGGTACATCAAAGGAGGACACTAATCACCAGATAAGCCACTGTCCTTGGTCCACTGATTGAGGCACTTATAGGGGAAATAGACTTAGGTGCATTGAAAAATGATTGTCTTTGAAAGACAATTTATTTAAGATTTTATATTTTGCATTTCAGACTTCATTGGTAGTGCACTGTATGAAGAAAAAATACACCTTTGAAGAAAATAATTTATAACGTAAACACATGTTTACGTATATTTTTTGCATTCTAGAAGGCAAAATTTACCACTAGCAGGCAAAAAGTTAATTGAAGTAAGTAAGGAGGCAAAGATCAGGAATAGATACAACCAAGTACCACACCTGATCCAGGACATCACACGGATAAGTGACAAAAACACAGAAACATCACATACAAGAGAGCCAATAGGTTAGACCTTTCCCAGCAGGTGACCACAAGTCTGCAATGAACAGACAAGAAAGCATGACAAACACGAAACATAAATACCAAAAATGATCCACAAAAGAAGCACCGCCTTGGAACGGTCAGTGAAGTCTGATTAGATACTTAATTGATCACAATAATTTTCACACCTTTATCTACTCGTTTTGCACTATCGACTTGATATAATTAGCTTGACAATTACTAGTGTGACAATACATTGCACTCTAAATGATACATTCAGGAAATTATTTTATCACATGGACTGGGATAACATAAAAAGTTGTGCCAAAAAATATAATACATGTACATGTATCTTTAAAAGTCGTGTGTGTTTTACTTATACATTCAGATATACATTTTAGGAAATTATCAAATTCATGACAAGCTAACTAGCAGTTCTTGTGTTCAGAAGTAAGCTTGATGTAAGTGAAAATAAATGTACATTGATTTTAAAAAGTGTTAATATTGTTCAAATTCAGAAATAAATAGGTGAAAAAGCCAGTAATTCTTGTTTGTGGATATAGACATCTTAGAGGGAAATGAAAAAAATGACAACCTGAACAAACATTGCTTAGAAATAATATTAGTTGATGCTAAAGGCTTGGTATGACGGAATTAAAGGTAAAATATTATTTTATTTTACTTGTTATGTCATTTAATCATGTCTATATATTCAGTAAGTAAGGGTGCAAAGATCGGGAATCGATACAATCAAGTACAACACCTGACCCAGGATACCAATGGGAAAGTGACAAACTCACAGTTAGACACCACAAACGAGAGCCAAGAGGTCAGCCCTTTCCCAGCAGGTGACCACAAGGCACAAATAAACTGACGCTCACAAAGGCATAACAAACACAAGACCAAAAAACATAAATAAGCCAGCTACTGACTTCCCCTTCGGAGCCCCTTATCTGTAAAATTTATTGACAGCAGTAAGCTTCACGTAATATTAGACCTTTTTACCCACAGGCTGACTCCTTACGCGTACACCTTACACTGACTTTATGGGTGCAGTGTATTGTGCATTTGCGGTCAACTTTTTAATTTTTACCAAGCAAACTTATACACAGATATGTTGTCTTATATGCTTTAGTTCATTATGAAAAGGCTGTATTTATAGAATGCTCTGCTGTATATATCGTCACTGAACCTAATGTGAATTAAGAGTGATGACCACAAACTGCAAATGACATGTTTCTGGGAATTAAAAATATTTCAGCCACTATTTCATGTGCTTTGAGCTATAAGAAAACATCATAATATAAGACCAAAATTCTGCCCTGGGTAACATATAATAACCTCCGAGTAAACAAAACATCTTGGGGTAACAGGAATTATTGACCACAAAAACACAATGGCTATATTTCATGCTTTGGTTAAGATATTGGGGGATTTTCTCAGAATACGCAGGATAGCTTTACTTACAACATGTACATGTACGTCGGTACGGTCTATGCGTCTGCTTTGATTTTGTTTGTTTTATTTGATTCTTTACGTCCCATCAACAATCTTTCAGTTATATAGGGATGAGTTTTCCTGGGTTGAACCAGTACTAAGCTAGGATAGATGCGTCTTGCTCAAGGACCACAACGCAGTGATGCCGGTGAGTTTCGAACCCGCGGCCCTTCGGTCTCGAGTCAAGCACTCTACCACTGAACCACTAAGCTCTGCAGTTTAAATTTGTCGGACACTGAATTGCAGAGTCCATCCATTGTCTACGCTTGTTGATACAATGATATTTGCTCGTCATTTCACATGCTTTAGAGTTTCCGATTTATGGCGGCAAGGAAAGTCGTTCCCGTTGTCCTTATAAATTTTACCCATACTGTCTAGGACACATTAAAATATGAGATTCTTCCATTAAACATTGACTGCTGCACCGATGATTTCTCTCTTATGTGGAATATCCTACATGCACATGTACCTCAGCGGATGTATATAGACTATGTGGAATATCCTACATGTACATGTACCGAGCAGCTGTACATAGTTTGGATGCTGAATTCACTGTTTTAGAAATGACGACCTCGAATGCCTTTTTTCTCGTGAGCTCAGATTTTGTACCATTTAATACATGCTTCTATCTTGCCAACGTATCGGACGAGATTAACTTTTTCCGCTCTGGTGGCGAGTTGTGTCCTCGGCTTCAGTTTAGAACCAGATCAGACCGACAACATGAACTTTGTAACTATTTGACATTCTGGTGGTATTCTGGATTATGTTTTGAAATACTAATTTAGAGAAACTGAGCAGACTTCAAAAAAACATGCAAAATTACCTAGCATGCAAAGACGCTAACTGAATTAGAAGTATCCCGTTTTTAACTTGGTGGACAATGTGGTTTGAGGTGTTTTTGTGTCAATGGTCGGTTGTGAAATTCAGCTACGGTCTTTTTGAAGTTATCAGACTTTTCAATGGCATGTGAAAACATTCACAGTCATATATGTGATTATTTGTGGTGCTCATGAAATAGCATGCGCATTATAATTGTTGTAGCGTCAACCATTTTTTTTAGCATAGAATATATTTGTAAGCGCAGTTTCAGATTTAAAAGTGATATATGATCCATCTTTCTTTAATCTAAAGTCTAATCTGTTCGCGATATGTGAGGTATAAAATCGGGTAGGCGGCGATGCTGTGCGCAATTCTTAAAACTAAGAGTCCAGAAAATACCACAATTACATACTGCAGACCAACCAACCACACCGTGAGGAAGAGACACGGAACACTTACAGTCGCATGCCAGCAAGAAGACAATTAAAATAAAGCAATCAGCTCTCTCTTTCCTAGCGGAACGAGTGCAAAACTAGAATTTATACCAAGTACTGTATAGCAAAACAAGGAACAAGTCATCTGGTAAGATTTCTCAATCGGTTCTGATCAGCTGACTACCAGAGTTAAAACAAAAACACCACTTTACACAGCATCAGATTCTCGGATATTGTTCAAGATTCAAAAACATTATATTATACCAGTGTTAAGGATAAGTATGAAAACTTTGATCAAAATAAATATATAACATGCCGTTCAAAGTTATGAGCATTTTCACTAAAATACCTCGACCGGCCTAAATGATGATGGCAAAGCGTCGTCACCGTTTTGCATACATTTGTCTGAACAATGTTAAAATGATTATTAAGAAATAATTATGCAAAATTTGATCGAAATATACCATGTGGTTTAAGATTTATGAGCATTTATACTAACTGACCATTACCCGCCTGACTGATGCTCGGCATAACCTTGTCCGCCAAACGAAACTTTCACGCATGCCAGTGTTTGGACAATGTTGAAATGTATACGTATGCAAAATTTGATCAAACTAGTATACCATCTGGTTATAAAGTTATGAGCATTCAACAACGACAGAATCATCCCCAAAGAAAGGACAACAGCGGAAGCTTCTGGTTGCTTAAATGCGTTATGGCGCCAAATCTTTGCTCTGGATTCTGCTGGGTTTCTTTTAAAACACAAACGTGTTAAGCTCGAATAGAGGATGTCTAATTTATGCAAAACATTACCACAGAGGAACAAACTTTCAATGATTTGGTGAAACAAAGAAAATGGCTCACAGAGAGTTAGAACTTAAGAGTACCTCAAGTTGAGCCACGTCGGGCCCAGCTGAAAACAAGCATTAGGGGCCAGCATAAAGACGAAAGCTTCTGAGACTGAGGTCTGCTCCATCGTGATGCACTTATAGTAGAAACCATAGCTAAACCATGATTTGGTTTTCTACCCAGGCATACTGACTGTCGCAATGTATTAAATTGCTGACCTCCAATGCAGTGGCAATACAGTTTCAATAAATAGAATACCTTTCACTGTTTCTGGCGAACAAGCAAGGTCCTGGCCAGCCCAGCTTACATTGATTGTGATTGACTTGTGATAACGAAAGAAGTACTCACCTAAAACACATTTACCACATGACACTCTGCCATCCAAAGATGCAACCACACACCAAATTTGGTATCCCTAGCTCAAATAATATAGGTGAGATGCTCCGGACACAATTATTCTATAAACTAGGTCAGAGGTCAAGGTCACAATGAACCAAAAATGGTATGCGACATTCTGCCATCCCAAGATGCATCAACTCATCTAATTTGGAATTCCTTCCTCAAAGAATATAGAAGTTTTGCACAAGACTTGATGCCGATTCTAGAAACTAGGTCAGAGGTTAAGGTCACAGTGACCGGAAAATGGAACGTGACAATCCGCCATTTCAAGATGCATTCACACATCAAATTGCCATCCAAGATGCATTTACACACCAAATTAGGAATTCCTACCTTAAAGAATGTAAGAGATGTGCTCCAGACAAGAATTCTTAAAACTAGCTCAAAGGTCAATGTCACAGTGACTCGAATATGGTACGTGACACTCCCCCATCCCAAAATGCATTTCCACACCAAATTTGGAATTCCTACCTCAAAGAATATAGGAGATATGCACCAGACTCAAAGCAGTTTCTAGAAACTAGGTCAGAGGTAAAGGTCAATGTTACAGGGACTCAAGGATGGTGCACGACACTTTGTCATCACAAGATTCATCACTATACCAAATTTGGGATTCCTACCTCAAATGATATAGGAGATATGCTCCGGACACATAATATTAAAACTAGGTCAGATGTCGGGGTCAAGGTCACAGTGACCTGAACATGTTACGAGACACTTTGCTATCTCAATATGCATCCACACACCAAAATTGGAATTCCTACCTCAAAGAATATAGGAGATATGCACCAGACAGGAAGCGGGACGGACGGACAGACGGACGGAGGAATGGACAAAGCAATTACTATATGCCTCCCACAGTTCCTTTGGGGCATAAAAACAGTTTTGTTAAAAAGCTGAGCTCATGATTGCCGCAAACCCAGTGTGTATATACAATACATCATTGTATGAAGCCTGAATCGCCGTCCGATGGTCGGCGTTTTGTAATTTTGACATCGAAATGAATGTTGAGATGTTCCCTAAAATTTAATCCGCAGTCAGTTATCCGCTATCAGCAGTTCGCTTTGTGGGTAAAAATGTCTATTATGTAACACAATAATAGCCTCACATAGACATAATGATAACCTTTTAAGAACATATTTGACTTCTTTGAACATATTTGGTATGGTACTTGATTGTATCGATTCCTGATCTTTGCACCCTTACTTACTTTCACTACAGCTGGTGACTGGGACTGTGTGGCGGCGGTAGAACGTCTCCCTGCCCTTCACTATAGTGTAGATTTTATTTTCTTGTCCTTTGGGATCATGGATTTCATTGTGGAAATTTGAAACTATTAGAGAGTCACTGATGAAGCCTAAATGGCAGAAACTAGCTAGTCTGGCCCAGGAAATATGCACACTCTGGTTTCAGTTCTTTGGTGCAGTCTTTGCTTCCAAAGGATAACCTTTTAAGAACATAAATAAATGTCTTTAAATGAGAATAACTTTAGAATACTAACATTTAATTTTACAAGCTAAAGTGCACACTGCAACACTGATGTTTAAAATGCAACTCTACTGAATTCTTAATCTTTCAGCTGGAGGGTGTGTGATGACTTCTCTCTACAAATTTAATTAGATAATGATAAAGCAGACATGCATATCATAACATCAGCCATAAGCAATTTTAACAACGTATTTCTATTGAAGAAAAATCACAATTTTAGTGGGATACATGCTCTGCGGTTTGATTTTTTAAGTGAGGATATTCAAGCTGGACAATCATGCGATACCCATGTGGTAATCTCAAACTATTTGTTTACCTTTTGCGCTCGATTGAAGGTATGTTTCACAATAATTTTCATGGTTGTTGGCGGAGTTCAGAAATTACACCTAGTGCAGACTACTAAGACCAGGAATTTCTTCCTTATGACCCTGTACTTTTAGACTAGACTGGTTTAGTTCTCTTGAAATTCGTTGCAAGGTTGTGCTATTTGAGTTGGTAGGAATCACACTTAAAATTTCGTTCAAAATTGATAGGCCCCACACTTGTTACTTGTTATATGAAAAGCACATTGATTTTATTGCGGTCGGCCATGGCCGGCCGCTTATATAAACTCAATCAAAACACACATCAAATTCAGGTTTTTACCAAACCTTTATGCTGTGCTTAGGCTATATTTTATTCGCTGCAGACCAACGAGTGGGGTACCAAATATCTTGGGTTGAAATACAGTGCGAAGTAAACTGTCAGTGAAATCTGTAGGGCTACCTATAGTGCGAGGCAGGCTCATTTGCTAATTTAATTTTCACAAAGAAGGCGTCAATTTGCCCTGCCTATATAAACGCAATAAGTATTAGCTTTTCAAAAAAGCTGGCGAAAGCAAAACGTCCCAAAGTCAAAACGTCCTTGATTGGCAAAGAGTGCGAGCGAACTTCACATCAGTAATCGTACTTATATGATTGTCATCCACATCTGATCACATATAATTACTATGAATTCAGGCACTGCCTTATGACGGTCATGACAAACAGGTTTAATGCCCCAAAAGAAAGGCGTATAGTAATAAAACTGCCTGCCCTTAGTGTCCTAAGTGTTTGAGTGTTCATATCATATCTGGAGTATATCTCCTATATTATTTTAGGTAGGAATGCCAAAATTAGTGTCTTAATGCATTTAGGGTCATGGAGCGTCACGCATCTTTACCACTGCCATCAGATCTAGAAAAATCGTGTCACGAGCATAAATCCTAGGAATTCCAAATTTGTTTTGTGAACACATCTTGGGGTCACCGAGTCTGTACATATACAGTTAAACGACCACTGTGACCTTGATTTTCTGGCATCAGTTTTAAGAAAAATGTGCTTTCTAGTGTTGTCAAATGATTTTCCATAAATTGTTTAGCATGCTAGGTACATTACCATAACATACCATGCATAAGCCGAGTGCTTTCAAAAGATCAAGCAACATCCTCGCTGGAAGCATGTGTTAAATGGTAACAAATCACCGTTTAGATGTTAATAATCAGATCTTAGAATAAATCTACATGAACAAGCTATAGAAGTTAAAAATGGAAGCATGCAGTGGGCAAGAATACATACAATGATAGGGCTAAACGACCGCCAGCTTTTTTGAAATGCTAATACTTGTACTACACTGCTGTTGTGCAAGAATTATTGTAGACTGAGCCATCTAGCCAATACGGCAGCACTGAGGGGACATGTGAAAAAAATATTTATTTGGTTCCGACGACATAAGATCTCGTTACCACGACATAATTATCTCGTTCCCACGACATAAGATCTGGTTCCCACGACATAAGATCTCGTTCCCACGACATAATTATCTCGTTCCCACGACATAAGATCTTGTTCCCACGACATAAGATCTCGTTCCCTCGACATAAGATCTCGTTCCCACGACATAATATCTCGTTCCCACGACATAATTATCTCGTTCCCACGACATCTTTGTCCAATGAAAATGAGCCATTACTTGCCGTCGCCATCTTCGTTCAGATATATAAAGGGTAAGTACATTTTGCCATGTTAAACAAACTGTTTATTTATTTAAGAACTGTTCTAACATATGCTGGATCAAACGATACACATTGTCGATATGCTCATGCAAATGCTGATCTGAATTTAAAAGGGTATTGTAACTCTAGATCAATTTTTTGGTAACATCAAACTGACCCATCTTCTGATCGATTTATTTAATTGATTTCTCTATCTTATTTTATGATATGTTTTGTACTGAAAATTCCGTCTACTTATCATGTCCGCTGTATATATATAAACGACTCTAATGAAAGCAAACAACAATATGTTAGGAGTTGTCTGCTATGTGTCCATATTGTTTGCAATAAAGTCAACCAAAGTACACCAGAAGATGAGAAAACAGCCGACAAATGTTGCTAACTCTGGGAAAGGAGTAAAACTAACATTAAAACTTGACTGTATACATTACGTTCTTGAACAGACAGTGCATGCCAAAACCAATGAAAATGACCTGTCCACTCAGCGAATACTTTTTCTTTGTGCATGGAAAACACTAATGCCTTACACTTGTAACTACATACACGTGAACACAATCACTGCACAGTAGTTACTCAGATTTATCTGGGATCATGCAAAAGTTTATCTGAATATTCGCTGGGCGCACAGTTAATTTTATTCTTTCTGTCATGTACGAGATCATATACTTGTACAAGCAAATGGTAGTTCTGTCAAAATTGCAGATTTTACCAAGCCAAGCAACTGTTCAAGAGCTGGGCCATTTTTTGTGTTGCCTTATATTTTTGAAAGGTTATACATGTATTGTAATCGGTCAGTGTACAATCGCGTGAAATGTAAAAATGAAATATGTGCAAAATTGCACAGATTTCATATTTGTACAAATTTTTAATCGGTGCAAGCTTGAACAGATTTTGTACTATTCCCACTAGTGTAACAGCAAAGTAAAGCTATCACATGCATTTGTTTAAACATATTGTGTCAGCTCATATGTGAAAGTATTGTTAAAGTGCATCTAGGCTTCAACTGTGCTTTGGTATAGAAACGTAAATTGACTCACATAACGGATTCCATAGATTATGCAATTTAGAACTTTGTATTACAGCCTTCAATGGTGTGATATGAGTTACATAGATCAAATTTTCCTCTGAAAGTTGAAATTGTGACTAACATCATTTAATTTTACAGACGATTTGTGCATTTTTACAAGTGTTTTTAATCTTAGTTTACTAAAATACTTATCGACTAAAAGAAAAAACAAAGTTGCTTTTTTATCTCAAATACATTGTTTTATAAGAGCTATTAAACAACCCTACCCCCAATTTTAAGTAACCAATTTTTGTATCTATTATTGAAGAAAAATATATGAAAATATTTAATGCTCGTGGATATCTTTCATTTATGCCACTGTCTTGCTAATGCAATAAAGAATCATACATTTGCAAGTTTGACATAAGGATCAGAGAGCTTATTAAAGTATGTAACGTATGTTACATGGCATAATGAATGAGGAAGGAAATAGTCTTGGAAGTTAGAGATGATAGTTCTGAAAAAATACTATTTTTCACATGTTTTCCTATTAATCTCTAGCCTCTGGTGCCTTAGTCTTAATAATTACAGTCATTGTTGATAACAAGCCCATGGAATTGTGTTACAGATGTTATATTTAATCTTTTTATCACATGTTTCCTAATGCCTATATTATTAGTTTAAACATATTTTATTGCCAAAATATTTACAGCAATGGGGTTGGGTCACAAGTTCTCACAACATTAGTTTCGACCCTTCCCCTACATTCTATATATACACAATAGCTTATAAACATGGCTATATATACAAACGCATATGTTAACTTAACAAGTTGTAATCAAAGCAAAACAGATAGTAACATAAACAAGATTATATCAGAATAAATAAATAAGTAAATAAATAAATAAATAAATAAATAAGCAAATAAATATAAAAGAAATAATAAATAAATAATAAATAAATAAATAAATAAAAAAATAAATAAATAAAATAAATAAATAAGGAAATAAATAAATAAATGAAGATTAATATATATGAAAGAAGAAAATATCGAACATCAGAATAGTAGATTAATAAATAAGTAAGTAATTAATATTGGATAATTGAAAGAAAAACATACAAAAAAAAAAAAAAAAAAATAATAGTACGACTGCCAGGAACCCCTTCAACTTGGGAATAGAACAAATTGGTCATAAGTATACTTATTAATATACAAAATATGTTTCAAAGAAAACTTCAAGCAAAGAGTCAACTGGTTTTAAAACGCTTAGTAGCATGTATATATCTGTGGACAGCTCTGAACAGGACTATATTGTTTTCCATATTCAGATTAAAATTACCACATAGAATCATATCAATACTTAATGGTTGGAAAACTCTTACTGTGTCATTAAAAACCTGCCGTTCCAGTGTAAACTTTCTACAATGAAAGAAGTAGTGGATGGCGTCCTCTATCATGCCACATAAATCACTGGGTATTTTCGTCATTGACAGTTGAGATAGAGGCAAAATAGTCATTCAAACAATTAGCTTTGTCCTGATCATTAAAATGCCATTGGTTGTCACCAGATGGAAGTGCTGAACATAAAGGAGGAATTGAAGAAGTAGAATTATTATTTTTGACAAAGTGATGAATTACTTTCCAGAATTTGCGTTTATCATTATTCTGAAAATCTGAAACAATTATATCTAAATTGTTATAAAAATATTCCTTAGCATGTTTTTTTTGATTGTTTACCTTATTTCTGTAATATTTGTATTTTTTCCAATCATTTTGATTACCTGTTTTTAATGCAGTTTTCTTTAGTCTGTCTCTTTTCCTTGAATTCCTCCTTATTTCAGAATCATACCATGGTTTGTCGTCTTCTCGAACTACAATAGTTTTACTAGGTATGCACAATTTAGCAAATTCAATAAAATATTTGTAAATAATGAACTTGCTTCATTGACAGCTAAATATTACACAATCTTAATCTTGTTGTAGCTAAATATTACACAATCTTAATCCCTAAACTTACCAAATATCCACTGCGAATATATGTCATTACTGTCGATTCAAAGACGCATAATAATAGAACTTTGACGGCGTTACTCATGTAACGGATAAATAACGGGTCATATATCTATATATTTTATCGTTGTTGTCGGTTTTTTTCCCCAACAATTCTTATATATCTTTGAACTGATAGTAATGCCATTCTATAGGAAAGTAATCCGTCAAATACATGCACATAGTTTGTAGAATACACAAGCCTAATTCGCGTACCGAGCACATACCTTTAATTTTGAATATTAGAGGATAATGCTCGATGTATGTATTGCTTTCTATATGTTCTTTGAATTTCTTTATCATCTTTTTATTATGTTTTGTTTATTCTTATTTGTACTGTTATACTGCTATTTACCCCAACAATACTACTATATCCATTACTTTAATAGGTCATCTGTGCTGTATGAACAAAGCTGCTGGAGGGTGGACGCGATGCTTGCACGCATGCTTGTTGTATCGATAGTCTTATATCAGTATAGGTAATAGTCTAGAGCAGTGGCGTGCAAGCATCGGTCTGTTCAACAGTAAGTGTGTAATCAAGCAAAGGGTCATGGTTAAGGTCTCAATGGCTTTTATCCTTTATTTTATGAATTATCTACTTAAATGGGCAGTTTGTTTTTGTAAACTTTTATCATTTGTTTTCAATGATATAGTGTGCAATTTGTATTTTAAGATAGTGCTAATCTTATTACTCCTGGAGGCTGGTGACATAGAAATGAACCCTGGACCTGATACTATTAATAGCTCTCTTTCTATTTTACACAGTAACTTATATTTTAAGATAGTGCTTATTTTTCTACTTCTGAAATCTGGAGACATAGAGATGAACCCAGGACCTAATAACATTAATAACTCTCTTTCCATTTTACACAGTAACATTAGAAGTATACGTAATAAATTTGACTATTTAACTGAAAACTTTTTAGATTTTGACATTTTGTGTTTCAGTGAATCTCATCTTGATGCTAACATAACTACAGAATCTCTGATTATGTCTAGCAAATATGATATTCCCTACAGAAAAGATAGAACAAATCATGGTGGCGGTTTATTAATGTATTTGTCCTGTGAGCTTGCACATACACGAATTATAGGTTTGGAGACATTCTGGAATGAGTCACTATGGGTAGAAATTAAGGTAAATAGAGATATATATCTTATCGGTTTGTTTTATAGTCCACGGACAGCAGATGCAATTTTCTTTGATTCTCTCAACAAAAATATAGAAAAGGCTTTAGATATTACTAATAATATAATAATTCTGGGAGATATGAATGAAGATTTACTTAATCCCAATATGCACAATTTGAAAGATGTTTTGCTTTTAAACTCTCTCCACAATATTATTTCGGAACCAACACGCCAACTTGCTTTGTTAGACCCTATAATAGTTAATGAAGACATGTCAACTCTGAGTCAAGGGATTATTCAAGTGCCAAATGAAATAAGTGACCACTGTGCTACTTATGTACATATACCATTTGAATACCCACTACATGATACTTTTACCAGAAATGTATGGATATATAAAGATGCAAATTATGAATTGTTCAATAAAAAAATATCTGATTTTGATTGGTCATGTCTTCATCAAGGTACTGCCTATATTATTAAAATATATAGACATATAGATAGAAAATACTAGTTCTCATTTAAATGACACAATTTAATAAATATTCCTATTAAATATAATCATTCAAAAACAATCTTTATTCAAGCCACCCTCATAATGTCTATCATTGTGTCTGCTTCTATTGCAAAATAATCACCCACTTCATCACAACCAGTAGAGTCATGGCATAGTATTAGGACTGCAAACTGAGTTCAATCTTGTTCCTCTCCACCCCTTTGGGAATTGTGCAGACATATCCTACCTTAAAGAACACTACAAGCTGCATAGAATAAGAGATGTTTGCACTCTATTAACCATGGGGATAGCCTGTAATGGCATGTTAGGTATGTTACCATATCAATTTAAGAATAAATGAATTGAAAGTCTGAGAAACAGAAAGAAGACATAAGACTAACGTTGTATTTGAATTATTCGTGTAGTTTGCATGCTGAATACCTTTGATACATAAGAAAGTGTTTTAACAAATATACAGCTTCCTATGGTGTTATATGTGTTACATTAATTAAGATTACTTTTTAAAATTGGTAATTGTGACAAACATCACTTATAAGCATTTCGTGTGATCCTCCTCTTTTGCCATCAAAAGACTTAATTTTCTTTGTATGTGTGGCCAGTGCCAGCGTCAAGCAAATTTACTAAGCTATAACTTGAATCCTTAGCGTTCTTCAAAAGCAGAAACAGCATGTCAGTGTCATGGGATCAAACACCTGAGTAAAAATATGGATTTAATGCCATTTCACATATATGCATACAATGTAGTATGACTCTGGTATATGTCTCTTCCTGTAAAGTGGCAAGAGCAATCTTACTGCAGCTGCCTCTGCATCCGTGCTAATCAAATGATAACTTTGCTCTGATTTTGCAAAAGCTATGTCTCTACCGTGTACCTCTAAGAATACTTTAAGATTTCTGACATTGGTCAAACAGAAATTTGATAGGCTGCTTTTTTGCATCATTTGCCATGGAACCTTTCCAGTATTTTGCTGCTCCCGAAGAGCGTGATAAGTTTTCTTTAGTTACAATGTTGACTCTTGATGGTTTTGGCAGACTGCCTGAAACAATTTCTGTGACACCTTGAAAGTTATCTGGTATATGAGAAAGAACATGAAGTTGAACATTGCCATCAATTAAGTTTGCAGCTGGTTGTTTTTGTTGTCAGTACATTGAAGCAAGCCTTAAAATAATGTAAAACCTTTGATTTATCAGTTTTGCAGCCTACTCATTAGCTGTCGAGTTCAAAAGAAGGAAAGTGGACTATGGGTAGAATAGGATAACCAATATTTCTATATTATGCTCTATGGAAGATTTATACAGAGTAAACAAGTTGATAAGCTTGCCCCATTTCATGATCCATTGAAAACACTGAAATTGAAAACACTTGCCTCTGACTGTGTAATCAAAAAGGATGTCATGACAATGCCCTTGCTTATTTATTATGACAAGTTAAATATGTTATATCCTTTAATAAGCGCTCTTATCTCAGAAACTTAGTGAATCATTGAAGTGAAAGGGTCTAATTTATGCTCTGTTCATCGTGCATTTCATTGCTTTACCTGCTGTGATACATCTAGTTATTTATCTGAAGAGAAAGAGTTACCTCTGTTTTAGCACTTCAGAAGTACTAAGACTTCAAATAAGTTTTTGAATGCTTGGGGAAAGATACTAATAAGTGCAGAGACATTATTAGATGAAAATATATTTGTTGCATGTATGGAAAGGCTACATTTATAAAAGTTAACCAGCTAAGATATGATTCTTTATCACATAAATATCAAGGTTCATCAGTTCCAGGTACTCGTTGCTTTAAATGGCATAGTATCACTCCTTGTAAAGCTTTAGTCTTTCTCCTACTTGCAGAGTATCACTTGAAACACATAATCAAAGAGCCAACTATTAGGAATTCATACCAGTTTCCGAATATTCCAAACCATGAATGGCAAAATTGGAAAATTGATAATGGCTCATCAATTTTGAGTGGACTGGTGGTAAAATTGTATAACAGTAAATGATTGAAATATTGTGTGATGATTCTACTAGTTGCAAGGAGGCATGTGATAATAATGATTACCGCAGAAGCAGACAAATACAAATGTTCAACATGAGTGTTAAATCGATGAGAATTAGTTTGGACCATTTCATTTATTGTATTGTCTTGTACAAATGTAAAACTATCTTTTCTATTTGTGGCTCTATATTTAGCATTATATGCACAGTATTAGGAAATGTGTCCAAAAGGTCATTGATAACATCTGTAACAACAGTCCATGGGCTTGATATCAAGAATGAATATAATTTCTAGTGTGTTTGGCACCAAAGACTGATAAGTACACAGTAAGTGTCCTGATCTTTAACTTAATGACATCTTGCAGATATATGAGCAAGACAGACTAAGAAAATGTAAAATATACACGCTGCAATCGCTTTCATGTGTTTTACTTAACCGGTAATAGCAAAATGTGCTTTTTGGTAAAACTGGGAGTAGGGCTGTATCTTAGCTCCTATAAGACAATATATTTAAGATAGAAAAGCAAACTTGGTTTTTCCTATTCATCAATTGAGTATATGTTTGTAAAATCTAATAAAATAGTTTGAAACCAAGTCATAGTAGTTGTTTAACTAAATGAAGATAGCCAAAATTATGGCTTTTGAATTATAATTAGGTTCATGTAACGCACATGACACCACAGTTAGCCGAATTAATGTTAAACCGCTTCCATATGTAGTAAAGACATCCAGTATGCAGACTATAAGAATGTCAATTTATTAGATAACTTTAATGTCTTCTTTCTGTAGCTCAAACATTCAAAAGGGGCTCTTTCATGGTATGGGAAATTAACATTGGAGTCTGTCAACGCTTGGAATTTGATAATATTATGTTTATTAATTGTCTGGGGTATGAATTTTATATTTATGGTGCATTTGAGTTTTTATGCAATTCCATTGCTAATTTATGACGTCATGTATGATATCACTACAATACCTTAGGGTATCCAGTTATAATCATTTCTAAAGTAATTGACATATCATGTAAAGGCGCAGAAATGTTTAATTGAACAACATTATCATTGATGAGTTCTTTGATACTATAAATGGCTTTGTATGTATTAGGATATTGGGTGGGCATTCATTTTTATGAGATGGTACCCCAATTTTCAACTGTATATTTTCTATTTAGTCAAATTTGGAATTAAATTTTTTACAAGTTGCGATCTTTGTCAAGATACCATTTCAGCATATAAACTTTCCATATATGTTAAGAATATGGAGACAAAATTTCATGAAATTCAAGGACCAGTAACATGTTTTTTCAACTTGATGTAAACACATGGCCCTAATTCATCAAAATGTAAAAAAAAAACAATAATTATGTTTCAGTGTATAACATACTTGAATACTTGCTTAGTTTGAATCACCATGCTAGTACATTTATTGGTAGAGGTTGATATGTTCAGTGTTTTTCCCTATTACTGATTGGAAAAGGAAAAAAAAACAATATTCGTTGATATTAAGTGCCATGATTATTATTTAATGAAGTGCTTACACAATAATATTACCCAAAACGATACAATATGGTGACACCGGACTTACCACATCTAGTTTAAATGTTAAAACTACATCTAACCAATGTTACACTTAATATGTAACATTATTAAGAATTTTAGTTCATACAGAAGAGAAACCTTATGACAAGTCAGTTCATACAGGAGAAGAACCTTATATCTATGGTTTTATAATTGTAAGCCTCATTAATAAACCTAGTTCACAAGAATAACCCCCTGTTGAACCTATAGGTTAAAATTAACCATTTTGGTTACAGAGAACTCTTGGCTTCAAAGGTATTGCTAAATTAATCCTTAAATCTTCTCTGTTTATTCTGTTTTGTAAAACTGATGCTGATTTCCATCAAATGGCAACATTTATTCTTTGGCTGGCTGTATATTCCAGGCATACAGTTTCGTTTCTGGACCTCACTTATTCATGTTGAACACTGTTCTATGATACCATTGATATGATTATGTTACACTTAATCCTGGTCATGGCACCAAAATGTGGTTACTCTAGTTCAGTTGGGATGTAAAGGAAATATTTGGTCTTCTTGTTTTCACACGTTTATTGATAGGATATTATGTTTCTTACACAATATCATGCAGGACTTGAGGAAGTGATACATACTGTCTAGGCCTCATAGTGCCATGACATGGGGCCATGACCTTTGGCATTTCCGGCCATTGAATCATTTGAAATTGTCTAAACATGCCTTTCGTTAAGAAAAAGTGGAAGTAGATTTAAAAACATCCTCCTTCTGTCGAGTTATTGATTCATTTCAGCTAAATAATTAATTTTGCTTAAACTGACCTATACCCATAAGAGGTAGGAAATGACAAAGTTACCGGTTTTGGATTTTCATGAAATTCGGCTCAGATCAGTAGGATATATATGGCATGTTTTTGTGATAATATGATATCTTGACAAAGACTAGAACATATCTATCTTTGGAATTTAATGTTGAATGTTTTGTAAATTTTTGAAAAAAAATATAGAAATTTTATAATCACTTCTTTAGAAAACGTAAACCATAATTTATCCAAATGGTTTCCTGGTATTAATATAATGTCTATGGTATTTTGGATTCAATCTAAATGACAAATCATAGAAATAAACTAAACTATAGATTTAGGACATGGATATTTAGAGACAGGTGCCACCTCAAAGGTGGAGTACGTCAGGGTTGCTTCCTAAGCCTTATTCTTAACTATCTAATTTAATACATACATTTTCATAGTTTGTATATAATGAGTCATAATTATGCAAAGTTTAAAGAAAATCCATGCTTGGGCACAGATGCAAGTACCCCTTTCTGATTCTCAAATTGACATAGTAACATATGTAACAAGCTGTTACAAACTAACGTCCCGACTTACAGAGTGCAAACATTTCTTATTAAATGCACCTTGAATAGTTACATAAGATGTAATATGTCTGCAGAATTCCAAAGGGGATTAGGATGGAGCAGGCTCTTTCTCAGCTTGATGTCAAAATATTGTTTGATGATTTTACTTATCATGTTAACATATGTAACTCTCTCTGATCTTTAAAACTTGGTGACAAGTAGCAGATCTATGAGTCTTTATCATACGAGCCAGCTTAAAATCCCTAAACAATGTAAGATATCCAGCAGCTACGAGTTTTTTTACAATTTTAGCTCAAACTTGCAAATTGCATTTCCTTTATTTGATATAGTAACTCATATAACATGCTGTTTCAGACTAACGCCCCAACTTAGAGAGTGCAAACATCCCTTATTCGATGCAGCTTGAGTTGTACTTCAAGAAGGAATATGTCTGCAAAATTCCCTCGAGGAGATTAAAACATTTAGGCATATCTTACTTAAAGACAATGAGCTTGCCCATTTATTACATCAGGTAACATATGTAACAGCCTCTGATATTAATATTTTTGCAACAAACTTGCAGATTTATGAGTCTTTTTATATAAGCTAATAAATCCCAAACAATGAAACATATTCATCAACTGCAAATATTTTTTAACTATTTTTACTTTAATTTTAAAACCAAACTTTTCACCTTAAAACTGGGTAGGGGTAGGGTTGTTTAATTGCTTATTCAAGAAAAAATGTTTAAGATAGGGAAACAAACTTTAATTTTTCTGTTAGCCAATTGCATAAGCTAGTGAGACATGGTTAAAACTATTTTGCAAAGCACACAGAGAGATTGTGAATGTAAATGATGTTATTAGCCACACTTGCAAATTTTAATGGGTTATCTGATTTATGTAACGCATATGACACCTTAGGAAGCCACAATTTTGTTCAAATTGCTGTCATACGTAGCTAAGATATCCAGCATGCAGACTATATGAATGCTTTTTGAATATAAATAGTTTAATGTCTTTAATTTGTAGCCCAAACTTTCAATTTACTTTTTCTTAATTTGATAAAGTAACGTATGTTACAGGCTTTTACAGACTAACGCCCCAACGCACAGAGTGCAAACGTTTCTTAAAAGACTCGGCTTTTAATTCTCTACAAGATAGGATATGTCTTAACTTGCTTACATTATGTTGTTTACAGATTTATTTGCTGTTCTGTCTGTGAGAAGGGATTTATTCACGTACATGCTTTATTGTTTAGTGTTCCTCCCATTGGAATGTGTGGGCTCTGTGTATGGTCCTTGTTTTGTTATACATTACTAAGTGTCCTTTCTAGCTATGCGATCATCTTGACGATGGTAACTGGTTGCTTTACTTTTAATTGTCGTTCTGATGTCTTGTGACTGTGGGTGTTCTGTGGCTCTTCCTCGCAGTGCAGTGGTGTGATTGTGGCATTTCCTGATCATGATCACTGTTTGCAACGGTATATCCTGCAATATACTGTCGCAAACTCGACGTCATTATGTAACGTCACGTTTCATTGCCTGGCAAGTGGCTGGCAGCTACAGGCTGTAGGCGCAACACACTACATTTTCACTGTCTTTTTGAAGGAAATTGTTCTTTGTGCATTAGAATGGAGATAACTATATTCAAAATTGTCATGTGGGGAAGCATATCGTCTGATATGTTCGGAAGTCACGGTTTTTGGCTCCGCTAGTGCGCTACCCTTAAACTAAATTTCCGACCGTATATCCAACGATATATATTTTGAATACAATTATTCCTCACACTTTTATTACTACCATTATATATATTTATTTATATTATATATTGTTACGATTATGCCTTAGATTGAACAGCCTGGTAATGTCGTATAAACTAAATAAACTCCTAACCACTGAACTTTGCAAACAACGCATCCTAAGGTGAGTTGGCAACTCTTTTATGTCCTCAAAGCAAGCGCTATATTTTACTTTTGACGTTTTTAGAAATATAATTACGGACATTACTTTACCTGGATTTGTTGTTCGTGCTTAATTTCGGTTGCCTCTTTATGCATCTTTATGCATTTTGTTTACACGTTTTAAGCAGCCCATGGGAAAGTAAAACTTATTACATCTTCGTTAAGTCACAGCATGTCCAGCTATCCACGGTGGCTAGTTGTTAAGCTTTGGGTCTGTGTCTCATCTACTTCTATGCGTTGTATATATAAGCAGGGTAAGTTCTTGTATAAACTAAGGCTCGTCTGATCATCGACGAAATAAGTACCAAAATCTCATGGATAAGATCAAAGGCTTTTGACATTTGTAGTTATATTGGGAAATAAAACTGGTGGCCCCTTCCAAATTGACCAAAATTTCGTAGGATTTCTTTATTTTATTTTCTCTAAACTTACACTGTGCACGATACGTGTAAGTTTAGATCAAACAGATTACAGCTAAGCTGCAACCCCTTTTGGTATAAAAGTAAGAAAGAAGCCAAAGATCAGAAATCGATACAATCAAGTACCAGGACAAAAACATGGGAACGTGACAAAAACACAACAAAACATCGATTAAATCGATTTCTGCTTTCTGACGGAACGCAATATTCATTTTTCAATTTTAGATATTTTAATAAGTCTAATCATCAGTTGCTCATTTCGTTTTTATTTTTCTTTCAGGTGAACCAAATGGATTGCGGACTGTATAAGGATTTGTGACAGGATTAGATGCCATATCCCTTTTTGGATTTGACCCAAGTCCAAGGCTTATATTTCATCATCTGACCCAAGTGGATGAATATGACTGTTTGTCTTACACGCCTTATACCAATGCATGTGCCAATATATTAATTGTTCCTGTCTTGAGTGATTATGACTTGTTTAAGGAATGAATTTCTTCAGCTGTCAATTTCTGTTGTGTTTTACAAACGCATAAATTGATATCACCAATGAATGTCATGCATGTTACCTTCAAATATTAATCAGGATGTTTTTTTGAGATTATCATGGTATTTGAACTATGTGAAACTATTATTTCATTTTGTTTAAATTGGCAGAAATACCCTAACAGAATGAGTATCTGCATCCAAACGATCAAAGTGTTAAAATCTTTTAAATCTTTTAAATTACATTGACTATTTATCGACAAAAGACAAATTATAACATTCTGAACAATAGATAAACAGGTGTGACTGTATCTACATTCTTGAAAATACGGATTTATATATAAGAGTTTCATTTACTTTAATAATTTGATACACATAGATGTTCTAGCCCGACTGGCTCATTTTACGCATTACAAATCAACCTGTTGAAAAAGAATGATCCAAAGGTTTATTACATAGATGTCGTGGTACATCTATAGCCATTATCTGAGATGATTTTTACAATAAAGATAAGTTTTGTTTTCTCCCAAAAGAAACCCATCAGTTACTTCTCGGCAATTATGGAAATCTGAATTAATAAATGAAAATATATTTATACCATATTCCGTAGCAATCAGTTCTGCATCATTTCATTGAATAATGTAACAGGTTTAAATCTGTTCATGCTATTCGCCAGTGTTTAGACAAGGGGTCATTTTCAAAAATGACAAGTTTTCACTTGAGAATGAATATCTCGTTCTCGTCTAAATCAGTTCACTTGAATTAAATTCGTCCAAAAACAGGCATGGCCCTCTCCTTCAGCAATAACTGCCTCATAAGGAGGTCGAACCACAAGCATGTGACGCCACACAACGTTCTTGGGAATCCACATCCATTCTTAATGAAGAGTAATCTAAAGCTATCGAAGATTCCGAGGTTACACTGAACGATCCTGGATGCGTGGCCAGAGTTCATCTAACAACTGCTCTATCGTATTGAGATCCGGGCTCACTAAACTTACGTGGTTTGTTCTGGCTTCTGCACACACTTGATTGCCTCGTCAAAGAGGGGCATACCGGTTATAAGACAAAGTGAACTGATTAAGACTAGAACGCGAGTGAAAACCAATTGTCTGAAACTTGTCATTTTTAGAAATGACCCCTTGTCTATACACCGGCGTACAGCATGGACCGGTGATGCATAATTGATTGTTAAAGAATATGGTACAAAATATATTTTGATTTCTGAATTAGTTTACCATAGTTGCCCTAAAAAGGTGACTGATGAGTTTCTTTTGTAATTGAGTATATATGCTTAATTGCAACTATGTTGAATTTGGCAGAAGATAATACAAATTATTTACATTAAATTCATGCTATAGAAAAACAACACACTTCAGTGTCATTCTTTTCCATTGTGAAACACTGTTAAATACAAGACATGAAATACAATCAGGGGCTCAATCTTAATGCTTGTATCCGATGACAGCTAATACGGTACTGGAACTGTAATTTAACGCGCTTGCTATCTTAGATTTGTGCTCACAACTAGTTCCTTGGTCATTAGACCACACAAAAGGAGATGCAATGACTTCTATTTCATTGATATTAAAAGTCTATCCAGTATATACGATTAAAATAATAGTTTACTGGTTTTATATCTGAAACTGCATTATTTTACAAAGGTAAAGTTTCTATTTCAAGTGGTCAGAACTAATAAACTGAATGTCTGTGCATGTCACTAGAGGTCTGTTTGAGTGCCTAGACATCAAGTAATTGCCGCTAGAGATATACTCAGAGAGTCAGTGTCTGTCACAAGATGACATTACAGCTGACTCTCAGTACCTGTCACAAGTCGCGAGTATTAACATCCTGAGTACCAGTATCTGTCACTAGCAATCAACATGTCTGCTCAAGTAACAGTTACTGTCACTAGATGTCAGTATACTTCCCTTAGTTCACGTATCTATCACATGTGGTCAGTACTAACAGTCTGTTTGTGACCAGATGTCAGTTCTTCTGCCCAGAGTTCCAGTAATGTCACTTAAGGTCAATTCACTAACTGGGGTCTAAATACCTGCTACTAAATGACAGAACACTATTTTGAGAGTCCAGTCACCTGTCAAAAGTGGTCAGTATCAATATCTTGAGTACCAATATCTGTCACTATTTTCGCATAGAGTTCTAATTACTGTCACTACAGGTTAATACTAATGACCTGAGTATCAGTACCTGCCATAAGCGGTATATACTATTGCACAGAGTTTCAGTTACTGTCAGGTGAGGCGCTCGCTAGTCATCTGAGTCAAAGTACCTTTCATTTGAGGTCATTATATTTTCAATACATGCCATTAGATATCAGTACTACCATCAGTCTCAGTACTTGTCACATGCAGTCAGCACTAGCCTGGCCTATAGGCGTTAAAATGAAAATATCTAGAGTCCTGCAGCGTTATTTTGACTATGTTGACATTCTGTATTTACAATAATATTTACCATTAACAAAGTTATTTTAACTCACAATTTTAAGAATTATACATGCACTTTATTACACCTAAAATGTTATATCCACATACCAATCACAAGGAGAATTCGTAGCATAGTGGATGAATCGCTTGTCCACTGTCATAGAGGTTGCGAGTTCGAACCCAGTCACCATACCTTATTTTTTGTGATTTTTTCTTATATTTTCATTTATTTATTTATTTTAAGATATAATTCACAATCATTTCCAAACCATTTGGGTTGCTGATTTAATGACAGCAAACAATGCATACCCTATTTAGTTGATGCATTCAGTGGCATCTTGCATATTCGTTTTCGTGTTTGATAATGTCCCATTTGATGGACACTTTCTAAAGTATTAAAACTGTTTTCCAATAATGCTTAAACGATATACGTGAAAATATGATACAATATAAATGAAGAAAAAGAAATGAAAGCATTGATGGGATTCGAACCTGCGCATAATGGAAAATGAGTGTATTTTCTGCTGCCAGCGACTCTACCTACTGAGCTATACAAGCTGATATAATAGTTTTCAAAACTACACCTGACTGCTTTATATGCCAGCCTAATGTTTTGATTTCAATGTCTACAAACAAACAAATGTACTGATCTACCAAGAGCTTTGAAGCGTGACTGTATTTACAATATTGATATGTTGTTCTTGAAAAAAGGGTTTTGGGTATTTATTTACCTTTACTATAAAAGCTTTGACATACACAAATGTTCCAGCCCAACTCGCTCATTTTACACAGTCTGCATCAATCATTTGAAATAGAAAGATCCAAAGGTCATTAATCAGAGGTCGTGGTACATCTATAAACGTGGTCATTAGATCTTGGCAGCACTATATAAATGTGTAAAATCTATAAAATCTTAGAATACTCGTGCATCTCAAATTTAACATAAATATACACCAAGGTGTTAAACGTAGACTTCCTATCCAAAAGGGCCAAACAGTTTCTAATTTTTTACAAAAAAATCATACTATTATTTGTCAGACTAGTAGCTAGTCTAGGTCAGCAGTAATACCATGAGTACCAACATATGACACTAGCGGTCAGTACTACTGCTCAGAGTTTCCTTCGCTGTTACTAGGTGGTTCATAATACTACTATAAGTCCAGGTACCTGTCACTAGATGTCAGAACACTACCCTGAGACAATGTACTGGTCAGTATTAATACCCTGATTATCATTTGAGCACAACTACTGTCTAGAGCTCCAGTACCTAGATGTCAGTACACTATCCTTAAACTCAGTGCATGTCACTAGATGTCAGAACACTTTTCTGAGCCCTAGTACCTTTCACAAGTGGTCAGCACTGCTGTCCAGACTTCTAGTAGCTACCATTAGCTTCGAGTCTCAGTACCTGTCACTAGATGTAGGTACACTGCCCTGAATCTCAGTATCTGTCACTAGACCAGGAAAAGCCACAATTACACACTACAGATCAACCCACGGCACAATGAAGAAGAGACAAAGAACATAAACACTCTATGGGATCTCATTTTATAATCACCTCATTAAGATTGACCTTTGATCTGCTGCCTATAGCCTCTAGTGAGTGGTACCACTTTTAGAGTATAAAACTTCAGTTATTTAATGTACACTACCCCGAGATTCTGTACCTGTCACTAGATGTCATTAAACTATCCTTGATATCAATACCTGTCACAAGTGGTCAGTACTTGTAGCCTGCGTACCTGTACCAGTCACTAGCGGTCAATATTTCTCTTCAGATTTCCAGTAACTGTCACTGGAGGTCAAAACACTACCCTGAGCCTCAGTAACTGCCACAATTGATCAGTACTTATAAATTGAGAACAAGTGTCTGTTTACAGAGCTCAAAACTACCTCCCAGAAATTTTTGGTACATGTAACCGCCACTTAAGGTAAGTAAACTACCCAAAATCTGATTACGTGTTACAGTGCTAATAGCTCTGGTAGCAATACTTGTCTTTAGAGGTCAGTACTACTTTGATGAGTTCCTGTAACTGTCACTAGAGGCCTGCACTGCTAGCATAGTACATGTCACTAGAGGTTGAATCTATAAGTACAACTTCAACAAAAGGATGGTGGCTTTAAAGGGTAGAATTGGAACTTAAAGCACATGACAACACCATCAAATAGGGTTTATGAGTCGTGTAAATAGGAATTTTAAAATGTATTTATTTTTCATAATCACATTTTGTTGAAAAAAAGTTTGAATGATTCTTTTATCTCCATACAACTATCATATATTTGCTTCTTTTTATGCAGTAAATGACATCTTTTAGGCATTTGCTTCACTGTAAACAACTTAATTCAGATTATATTAATAAAAAGTATGAAGTAAATTTATAAGCTCCACTACCCATTGTATAAACCATCAAATATTTTCATTGAAAATCAGCTAATGATTACAACAGCTATGCTTATAACAATTAGGCAAAATCACTAATTGACAACCTTAAAAGCTGTAAGTCATTCCAAGCAGAAGTACAAATCAAGAAGTGAAAAATTAAGAATGCGCTTATCCTGGTCATTTGAAAAAACAATTTCTGAAAATTGTAGAAATTGTAATGATTTTTGCTTTACATTTAGCACCCACCATACCTATCCTTTTGGTTATAATATCTAAGTACCTACAGCGTGCCCAATTTGATGAAAAAGAAAATAATTTATGTTGGTAACGTATATAACTTAAAAGGAGAATACTACTTTAATCATTGTTTTGATGCTGTTAAACAGAATGGCGTTTACTCTAAATTTCCATTTCATAAATATATAACAAGATACATGTTTGTTAATTCGTTGGAAAATCAGACCCCTGCATTGTTAGTATAGCAGATATTTCTAAATAATTATACTTTAAAAAATCAGGACCTAAAGCTTACTAGGACTTGACTGATTATATATGCCAGAAAGGCCTAAAAGTAGATTCAGACGTTTGCTTTTGGGCTATTGAGATTATCAGAAATGTGATAGAATCTGCTTTTAAATATATTTTTATTCAGCTGATTTTACAACAACAATTAAGCCTCATGCAACAACCATTCAGCCCTTAAAACCAAGTTATACTCAGAAGATATGTACCAACTTGTTAAACGATATTAAATGTACACTATATTGACAGTTCATCTATTAGAAACACAATTTGTGCTTATGCTGATGTCAAAGAATACTTTTAAATAGTGCATTCAACAAATGATATGCTATATCATACTTACATTTAGCACAATTGGTGATATAAACAGTGTTATAACGCCATCTGAGATGTATCATGGTATATTTCAAAAAGAAAAGAGCTATGATTTTTGGAGACGATTGATTTAAAGGGAATGGCAGACCAATTTTACATGCAAACATACTTAACATTAACTTTATTTATGCATTTTAAACATTACTTGAAAGTATATCATTTGTTTAAGTAATGATACTAAAAAGAGATCAGTCTCTATTGTGTTACCATTTAATTATCAAGTTTTGTTATGACAGTTGATTTCTACGCATATGCCTTTTGTCTCTATACCCAGATGTGTTTATTACACTTCGATGATTAAACTCTGTTTATATAGGAATCAATTTACAGGACTCCTGTTATAATTTGTTCAAAATGGGGTCCAATGACTCGCCTACTGTAATGGTACGATGGTAGAAATTGAAATCAGCTGTATGACCACTTACATGTGTTATTGCTTAAACAAAGTATGATCTTTTGGCTGCATTTGTTACTATTTACGTTTTGCTCTTCCCTCCAACATTTTAATATAAACTTGTAATATCTATTTTATGGTAGTTGAATGTCACCTGGTCAAAATTGGAATCCATCATGTCAAATCTGTCTTGCCATGTTAAAGCCATCATTTTGAATGATTTTCCATCCCCATTTTAACAGGAATGTTTCAGGGTTTAAAATAACGCCTAAATAACACATTCACTTTTTAAAGTTTACATTGCTTTAGAAAATAATAAGTAGTATTAATTCAATAGGATTGTCAGTTTCATTAATTAAACAATGAAAGCCATGTTAGAATTGAGCTGAAATCATATTTAATAGCTAGAATATAGTCAAAAGTCACCTTCTGATTTTAAATGCATGCACAAATAAATGTGCGCAAACAATTTGATAAATGGAACCAGATTTGATTAATCGAACCACTCTCTTTATAGAATAAATGATTACATATACTGTCTTATATTTCATACATCATATATTACATTTTACTTCATTTATTTACAAAGGCTTGGTGATACTTTGATTGCCAGCAAACGCCTTCTTTCTAATAATGAAAATGACCAGGAAATTTAACAACCAAAGACTGCAGACTGATCCACGGCTTCATAAGGAAGGGACACAGAACACAGATAGCCACACATTTATCAAAGCAAAGCAACCAGGGTGCGGAATTACAATGCCTCCTTGGAGTTAAGGAAGACTTAAGTTAAGTATTGATTTTTGAGGATGCCAAAAATAACGTTTAAAACTGATTATAATCAAAATAGTTTTAACTTTTTCTGAATACCACAATCATTACTTTGACCACAAGCGCCACATCGATCCATGCAATTTATTTAGCATTTAATATAGCCTGTTAAAATATATCAATACTTAACTTAAGTCTTTCTTAACTTTAAGGAAGCATTGTAATTCCGGGCCCTGCTCTCTTTCTCGGCAAGGTGATTGCTGAACTATAAAGGGCACCAAGAACAAAATTCGAGAACAAGGCCTCAACACAAACCCCCACAATAAGTGAGAGCAACAACAAATAAAGTTTACACAATTCTTACAGTCTTTTAGTAATTCGTAGATATGGTAAATTAACTTAATATATTTGATAATGTCAAATCTATTCTGTACTTTTTCTTGTATGATGTGATTAAATGTGAACTGGTTCATCATAAAGCTTTGGTTGCTTTAAGAAATCTGATTCATATGCAAACATCTATATCTGTTTTAGATTTATAGGCTCAGCGTTATACTGAAAACAATTGAGTCAATGTGCAATCATGATATAAAGTTATATAGTTATATATGTTACTTAAGAAAATTTGACATAACAAGGGAATGTTTTCTAGTTGAGATGTTGCATCAGACTTATCAGTTTGTAAATTTTATAACATATAAATGAGAAAATTAGCAAACAATGTGGTGGTGCTTTGAAGCTAAGATATATACTATTTTTAAAATGAAAATATGCATGCATATACACATAGCCTCTTTATTGCAACTGATACATTATCTTTTGAAAAAAAAGTTACTTCATGCCTATCAAATGCAACTTCCTTTTTGGGAGTAATAAACTACCCAGTGATGTATAGTTTAAGGTATTTAGCAATATTTGTTTTCTTTAACTTTGTTATATACGTGACCTATTTGAGATTGGACATCAAAATGATATTTTATACCAGAAATGTTGTTAAGTATTACTCTAATGTTGAGTGATATAACTACAATAATCAAAAGATGTCTAAAAGCTAACAGAAAGAATTACATGCTTAATTTTAGAATTTAAAGGTTCTAAACTTATATGACATTTTACTGATGGTCATCTAATTGAACAGCTTGTAATAAACACACTGTTACAGGCATGTTTGCAAGACTAAAATTGAGTGCAATATCCGGTTCCATAATGCCTATGCTATGTACTATCAGATAAAACAAGTGAAAATTCTGCTATAATTGGGGCATACCAAAATGCTTATTTTTGACATTTCTGAAACCTGGGTCCTCTACTAGGTGGTGACCTGATACTTCACAGTTCAGACTTGATACTTCACACGTCATAGTTTTCTAAAGTGTGTGTGTGTGTGTGTGTGTGTGTGTGTGTGTGTGTGTGTGTGTGTGTGTGTGTGTGTGTGTGTGTGTGTGTGTGTGTGTGTGTGTGTGTGTGACAGACAGACAGACAGACAGACAGTGACACTTCATTTCAAAGGTCACAATTCATACTTCACACCTCATAGTTTTCTTTATAATCGTTATATTATGTATGGAAGACAACAGAAAGAGGCATTTCAAAGTTCACACTTTATAGTTCTGACTTCACATTTCATACTTCACACTTAATAGTTCAGACTTCATACTCCACACTTTATAAAACGTACCATAACAAAAATACACGCCGTTTTAATCTGTAATACGTCACAGTCACTTGTTTAAAGATTGGAGACAGTCACTGTGAGGTTTGAAGTGTGAAGTGTGAAGTGCGAATCCTGAATTGTGAAGTATGAAATGTGAACTATGAAGGGAGAAGTTTGAAGTCTGAACTATTAAGTTGAAGGGTTAACTGTGAACTTGGAAGTATGAAGTGAAGTTAATCCATTAAGTATGAACTGTGAATTGTCACTTTCCATTGTCTTCCATTCATTGAATGACGTTTTTATTTCAAACTGTGAAGTGTTAAGTATGAAGTCACCATCTGTCTTTCAAAGAAAACCCTTGTTTTTGCTTGTTTATTTATTGCAAAACGTCAGTGGTTTATTTACCTTAGTCTGTGATCCTTTTCCAAATCATATCTCAGGTACCATTTGTAAGTATAGCATGCAACTTTACAGGCTGGTGTGTCGTATAAAGACAATTTGATTTGATTTGTTTTGATTCTTTACGTCCTATCAACAATCTTTCAGTTATGTAGGCACGGGTATTCCTGGGTTGAACCAGTACTAAGCTAGGATTAATGTGTCTTGCTCAAGGACACAACGCAGTGTCGACGTTGAGGCTCGAACCCGCGGCCCCTCTGCCTCGAGTCAAGCACTCAACCACTGAGCCACTGCGCTCCCGAAGTCAATGCATCTCTAATTTAAAAATATGTCTCGGTTTTTGAAATATTGGAACTTCGTCATGAAACTTCACAGGTGGCTGCAACTCAATGTGAAGCCTGTTGTGGATCTGTGTACTCCAACTAATGTGGTTGTACTCTTGGAAGATAGACACATTATGAAACGTCATCATAAGAATGACATCATGTATGATCATGTGTGAAGTCATAAGTGCAAAATTATGTTAAGCTTTAAAATTGTATACAAGAATATCATCTACGTATCTGTTCACTATAGCCAAACATTTTTTCTTTAATGATTCTTGGACTGGAACTTTTTCAAAAAAGGTTCTTAATGATATAACACTACCACTTTTTGGCCTGGCTATCGTCAATCCTTAGGCCTGCGCACTAAAAGGCTGACGTCTTTAGTTCATTCGTTAAAATGTTCTTCTATGCCATTTTCCAGGTGTAAACTATGAGGAAACCCCTACATTATTCTCTATCAACACACTGAAACTTCCAAATCAGACGAGAAACGACTAGAAAGTTTTACTTTTCCTTTTCGGTAAATATCAAATATATATCATGTGGTGAAAATATCAACAGATACACTCGTGCAACGCACTCGTGAAAATGCTGATTTTTCACCGCACTTGGCGAAATTTACTTGGCATTCATATTAAACAGTAAGTAAACTCTATATATGTGTGATTTATAAACCTTAACTAAATTAATGATATGAAACAGAACAATACAAGATTCCTGTCCAAAAAGTCTCCAGTGAAACACCCGCTGTCTTGTTGGATAGGTGCTCAAACAATTCATTCCAAAATTATATTGCATAATGCCCCCATCAGCTCTCAGTCCACTGATTTCTTGTACTTGTACCATACATGCATTGTCTGTCATCATCAGGATCGTTGCGCATAAGAAATGTTGGAAATGCTGCTACATCTCCGTTCTATGTTCAGTAGTCTGTCCTTATTTTTCGAGGGGCATCCACCATTGGCTGTAATTGCAGCTTCTAAAAAGTAGCCACTAATGAGTTTTGGGTGATTGTTGGTCTGATAAACATTTACCCTTATAATTTTGCGAGAAAATTTACATAAGCACCAATTTGTACATAAACCAATACCATATCCGTCTGTATGCCATATGAACTTTGGTCCAAGCATGGTAACCCTGGCTTCTCATTCGCCTGAAACTACCCTGACTGGGTCCAAATAGTGTAGTATCAAGCTAGCATCTTTCATTTTGACTCCATATTACTTACAACGTGACCACATCACAAGATAGCCATGAAGTTGTCCTGACCCAGAAAGCTGTCCTTGTATGAAATTAACAGCTGCGTATACACAGTTATAGTTTCTTCTTTGATGTCTTAAGCATAAACAAATCTAATGTTCTTGTTTCAATACATACTGCATTTTCTCTGTAACGTTATCCTTAATATTTAGCAATCAAATAAGCCACAGTCTCGGAATGCATGGCGTCCATCATAAGGCCTGATTGGTGGATTATGTCATGGGAACGAGATAATTATGTCGTGGGAACGAGATAATTATGTCGTGGGAACGAGATATTATGTCGTGGGAACGAGATAATTATGTTGTGGGCACGAGATCTTATGTCGTGGGCACGAGATCTTATGTCGTGGGAACGAGATCTTATGTCGTGGGAACGAGATAATTATGTCTTGGGAACGAGATAAATATTTTTTTCACATGTCCCCTCAGTGCTGCCGTAAGCCAACAATCTCCATCAGTGGAAAATCATGTTCATCCTCCAAAATTGAGTTATCAATTATAAATGCTACCTTCATTCCTATCTCGTATTGTTATGTTTGAAGGTGCATAGTACAAATAGTACATCTTATACGTTAAAAATATATTCTACACGTGAAGCTATATACTGACTTTACCTTCCCCTCTGAGTAGTGTTGACCAGCGACTTGGCCTAGGAAACAAATGGGTAAGACAACTGTAGCCTGGCAGTTGACAATATTTCAATTACTCCACCAAATATAGTAGCGTGAATCATCTAGCCAACAAACTCCATCTGTGAATAACAGACTCACCCATTATAAATGGTTTATTACTTAAATGGATTATCCTATACTTGCTTTACATAAATGTAGTAAGTTTTGTAATTTCCATAGAACATATAGTAAGCTATAGTACATAATAAGTTACATGAACCTATTATACACATGACACAACATCGTGACAATATAATTTGTGTAAAGCTAATATGTATTTTGTTTCAATTTGGAACTAATACCAAACACTAAAATTGTCACAAGAGCCAAAATTAGAAGAAGAAAAAAACATAGAACAACTCCTTATGAACCACTGGTCCTAAAGTTTAAACAAGGTAGATAATCGCTGCCATCCCCACCCCTCCAGTGGTGTGATAAAGGTCTTATGCCTTAGTTGTTGCCAACAGTGTGGAGATTGATCAAAGGCTACAGATGTGGTATGGGGTCAGGGTCGGCATTGTTTGCTTATACTCAACAAATACATGTCAATGCTGGTGATAAACATGTTATTGAGTGTAAAATTTTGAGTGTTTTTCGTATCCACCAGTTTAAACATATGAGTTGGAGCTCAAAAGAGCTGTTTTATTAACATGTTTCTTTTGGGACCCAAAACAGATGTTTAGATCTTTAATTAATCGGGACCGTGCATATGTATTAGGAATGTGAAATCCCAACATGTTATAGATCATAATTATTTTTTGTATGAGGGAATTGAGGGATTCATAGCGTGAAAAAGGCAATCCATGTTTATATCATTGGCAAATCTGACATCCCCAGTGTCAAGCAACATTGACTAATATTGAGTAAGCAAGTGAGTTTGGGTTTTCTGTCCCACTGACAGCTCAGTAAGCAAGGAGGCAAATATTATATGGAGATAGGGCCATTGATTTAAATGTTATACTAAAAACTGGAAAAGACGGGATCAAATCAAGGACACTTCTGTACAAGTGGTGTATCCACTACATTATGGAGACACCTGTCAATTAAGCAACATACGCACATAGCTGTGGGTAGAATCTGATTTTGTTATCTAAAGTACTAAAGATTATACGAGACGTGAATTGTTAATCAAATTGTAACAGTTAAGTTTAGAAATACAATGCACATACTGCCAATGCTATCAAAGTACAATGGATATTTCTGGTGCATTTATTCCATTTAATGTATCAAATGCTACACCATAGAAAAAAGTAAGTAAGGGTGCAAAGATCAGGAATCGATACAATCAAGTACCACACCTGACCCAGGATACCAATGGGAAAGTGACAAACTCACAGTAGACACCACAAACGACTCTCCTAATATTTGATCCTTAAGAAATAGAAACTAGGCCGTACTATTATGATAATACAGTATAACTTCAAAGACTCATTATGGTGTAGTTTACATTTTATTTTCAGTGAAGCCCCAGAAAGCCATACCTATTTTGTTAAATAGTTTCATTTTATAATTTTTTCAATAAACATTTAGGTTAAAACAACATGTCTCTGAAAGACAATTCACTAATTATTACAAAAGCGCTATCAGCTTGCTTCTGTTACAAAATCTCTAAGAGTTTTCTAAACTCTTGTATACTTGACAGCAAAAGAAATGTATATTTTCAATATCCATTTAATACCAGAAAACTTTATCAAATTTTATCCTAAATGATATGAAAATTTTTGAACGGACTCAAGCGTTCGTTCCAGACCATTTTATTCATCATAACACATTTTTTTTTAATTAAGGCAAAAACGCAAAACCAGTGCCGTACATTGGAAAACACATGATTTGAATCCGATTTCATTGCATGTTATGATAACATACTGTAACAGATAAGAAAACAGCATAAAACTTTAAAATTCACTGTCGTAGAAAATATACTGCTTATCCAAAAATCTTCATTTTAGCATTGGTATTGAAAACCACCGGAATCTTTGGGGTGTAAGAGTATCTGGAACAGTATGATTGATGCCAAGTAAGGTAGTGTCCAACAAAACCGTTTAAAACGATTGTTTGGACCTTTTCATGCCTGTATCAATCACACTTCTGGATAATTGTCCGATTATGTAACTGGATCACAAAAGTCCACTGTAAAGAATATCATAAAATTTAAACCTCATAAGTAGTCCGTATGTCATGATTATCACGCAGCGTGATTTTCATTCAAATCCGTTCAGTGGATTAAGGCATACACCATCTTGAAAATCCCCTTTATTATGAGTTATTTTATTACGTCCAGAATTATGCCCCTTTATTATCATTATTCCAATGACCCATCCATTTGTGATGCATTTGATTAGTCACATGTTCAATACATCAGTGATACCCTACATATCGTTAGATCAGTATTCAAAAAAAGTAAGTGAGTTTGATCAGGAAATACCACAATCACAAACCGCAGACAACCCCATGGCACCTCGAAGAAGAGCCGCTCAACCATCACGAGACACCAGGAAGACAAATTAAGCAAGGCAACCAGCTCTCTCTTCCTCATCATGATGATTGCAATACTAGAATGGACATAAAGTAACGTTCAACAAAACATGGAACAATTGCAGACCCCCACAATGGGAGTAACAATAAACAAAAAGTCAACAACAACAGAACCACCGCCTTAGAACGGACGTACAAGAAATGTTCAGCTCGCATGGAGGCCATCTAACTAATGCAATGTATCATCATGGAGAAACACTCTAATCAAATTAACACTCCATGATAAAACAAAAAAGGGCTCAAGTCTCACACATGGTCAGAGCTAAAGAAAACCTCCAGTTGAGCCATGGTGGGTCCAGCTACAGATAAGCATCAGGCACCAACCCACCGATTAAAGCTTTACGTCAGAGCCGTCATAATTTAAACCCCTATTTATACACTATACCAACTGTGCAAAATATGCGTTTCTTTTGCTGTTCAGTATATATAACGTTATGTATGGTGAGAATATTTTCATTTTAAAATAAAGCATGCAGTTCTATCTCAATGCTATAAATTATCATTTATGTGAACATTTTATTGATAAACAAGAGTGATAATGATATTAAATGTGATTTTTGGTGTAAAGTATAAATTTTGTCGTTTGATTGGAAATATGTAATGTAAGTTACAAACTTCAAGACATTATATATATTGCTTAATGACCTAAATGATATATCATACGGTTTATAGTTCATTTCAAAAAGTAAGTGAGTATGATCAGGAAATACCACAAAACTGATTTTGTGTTAAATCGAATTAAAATAATTGTTTATAGAAAGAGAATTGATAAGTTCATATAAAGAGGCTAGGTCAAATTGTCAAAGCATATTTGATTTTGTAGCTAAATTGTTTTAACTTTTGAAAACAACAAAGCATTTTTATGAATTTGGCAAAATTTATAAATTTAAACCTCTCTAGCAAAAGAAAATATTGCTCTTTAGTAATTAATGATTAAGGACAAATTCCAATGCTCCAACAAAACTATGTGTTTACAGTACATAAAATAAGGTGCTATGTGTGTTTGAAATGTTACCAAAGACAGTATGAAATTAAGTCTGAAATGGTAATACAACATGAATTAAGTTTTTTTTGTAATATTTACCAGAAGACTGATAGTACTTAATGTATCTAAAATAATGTAACGGATGTAACAGTTATAAAAGGTAAATAAATGAGTTAAAATCATACTGCTAGTCATCTACTTTCAATTACAAGATAACATTGATATATAAGAATAATTTAAAAAATGATATACCCTGTATATACTATAAATTTCCAATTATTTTAGGGTAGCATATTGAACTCTGCTATTGCATTATTTTGTGGCTCATGTAATGTGGTTTTAGAAAATCAAAGTGTGTAAACTCCCCCTCAGAAATATTATGGCAGTCCATGTTCTAGTGATACCACAGTACTAAATAGTGATATACTTCAAAAAAGTAACGTATATAACTGCAATATCATATACTCAGGTTGTTTTAACGCATGCTACCTATATGCAGCACTTAGTTAAGTGATTTTAAGCTATAAGTACGAGGATAAAGTAAAATTTAGATGCGACTTGGTATTTGCACAAAAGGATCTGTATCTGATATAGGGTATTAAATGTAGTTAACATGGCTGTAACAGGGTAAAGCTCCCCCACTGCCAGAGGACTAACCTGTATCATTTTGTGTGTGATTTAGTGTAGTTTTATAAAATCCTTATTAATTAAATTCCTTCCTGAATGGAGGAGATCTATATGCAACTCATGTCTAGAAGTCATTGAAAGAATTTCAATATGGCTGCCATTGTGGACATGCATTTTTTGCAAATCTTGATATCCATATTGCCCAGATGCCTTCCACAAATATACTGTTCAAAACAAACCCCCTTTTTGATTTGAAATTTTAAGAATTTAAGATACCAGAACAGAGCCATAATGTCAAATCTAAGACGCCATGTTGCCCATAGTTGTTTCAAACAAATGTATGGTTTAGGAATAAGTGCTGTTTAAAGAATTTCAAGATGGCTGCTATGGACGCCATGTTGCCATGGTGTCTAAATCTTAATTTAACCCTGGCGTCGACTACCAAACCAAGTTTCGTTTAAATGCTACATACGGTTTGTGACATACCTTTTGAAGAATTTCAATATGGCCACTTTCACAGTTATTTTGCATATAAGAATCTGAGTGTTTCATAAAATCTGTATCTGCATGCTGGCCTGATGTTTCAAATGAGTTCAGCTCAATTAAGCTGATGCTCCTAGGGAAATGTAGAATATATTTAAAGTTAATGATATAGACAGACGGATGGATAGTTCAATAACAGACAATATGACCTATCATAAACTGACTTCGATCAACGCTAGATGAACTGGCAAAAAAGAGCGTGATTCCTATCTATTTTGCTATCGCAGATTCAAGTGTGACTCCGTTCTGACCGTGTGATTCCCATTATCGTTTTTCATTGCCATCATTGTCCCCTAGGAATAGCAATCCTTTGCTTAACTTGTGGGAAACTGATTTCTATTCACTACAGGCAATGACCAAAATGCATAAATAAGCCTTAGATTAAATGAATTAGCTGATTAGCTTTCGCCCTGAACATATACTGACAAAATGGTGATTCCTGTCGTTTCACTCCGACAGACTTTGCACAGCTTTTCGCAAGATCTGCATGCTCTAGCTGGAAATGGTAAAACGATAGAATGATCCCCTCTATAGCCTGAGTACTCTGCCCTTAGTGTCTTTTCTGAAATCGATCAAAGTACCCACGAAAAAAAACTTTACTTACCTTGAATCGATCAAAAACCGTCATAAAAATGTGAGATTACCAATTGCGTATCACGTTATTGCCCCCCCCCCACCCCTGTTTATGCTAAAATAATAATTCATTATAATTTTCGTATAATATTATGATGTGGTGTATGCTTGTTGTTAAAAGTATCGCTAAATGCCATTTTATTGAAATTTTCTGATCAATTTAAAACAATCGAATATTGTAATTGACGAGTAAAAAATTCATCAGTAATTATCCCCGAATGTGCTTTAATGTCATAGCTGCAGCAGACGGACTTTTCAAATAGATGACACATACAGCTTAGCTCAATATCTTAGATAATAGAGTTGTATATTCTGATAGCTTATCTAGGATGCTGAGTTCATATCAAAAGTTATCATAAGAAAAGGCTTAAAACTGTCGTCTGATTCCAGAATACAGCGTTTAAGCGTTTCTTTTGTGTTTGTTAGCTATTATTCAGTTAGAGCCAACAACACATTCCAGCACATCCCCGTGTCATTGTCTAACATTGTCTCCTGGTTTATCCAAATTAACAAAATCGTATTGATTAGAATATATTGTAAATAGTTGCCATGGTGATGTACAAACTAACTATTTGTTATCAGCTGTCGTTTCTGTTGACATCAGTAGCAGACGACAGGTAACACAGGTATTCGCATATTAGCCAATCAATAATCAGTATTATCTCCATTCAACAAGGTGATTTCTTGGAATAAAGACAGTCGGATAATTCTTATTTCGGTGACCAAAATAATTAAGTTTGTTGTGTGAGATAACTGAATGAGACACATCAACTGATTTTAAGTGACGCCATCGAACATGTAAGTTTAAAATGTTCACGAAGGGGCTTGATTCAGAAAAGAAAACAAATGAGTACTTAAATGTACTTAAAGAAATTAATGTTTTTACTGAAAATGAAAATTTATCCTAAAACCCCAGGGGGTACTCTGATATTTTCATACATACGTAAGCTCGGTCCATTTTTTTGGGGTCAAATTTTTGAATTTCAATATTTTTTTGGGTTTTCAGAAAAATGAGTATTTTTATGGGTATGAAAATTTTGTGGATATTTTTTTTTTTTGGTCATCCCAAAATTGGACTAGTTCTAGGGGGTATTTCTATGTATTTTAGGGTCTTTTCTTAAGGTAAATATACAGAATCGGGATTTTTTTGGGGGGTTGCAAAATTTCAAATATTTTTTGGGGGTGCTTGAAATTTCTGACATTTTTCTGGGGTGAACGGTAGATACTGGGTCCGAGCCTACGTATGCAGAAAAAATTAGAGTACCCCCCCCCCCCCCCCCGGGCGAAAAATGAGCGAGTAGGCCTTTGACCAGTACCACTGAATGCCTCTTTTATTGAAATTCTTTGCGAAAAGGCTTTATTATAGGTAACTGGCGTGGCCAGGCAATGCTATATCACAAAGCCCTTTAGTTAAGAGTGCGTAACAGAAAAAATATTTTCTTATTTCTCAACCAAAACAGTTGTTGTGGATACTCAAAAGAACCGTCTCGATGAGACGGTTCTTTTGAGCACCCAAAACACATGTTTAAATTGATGGATAAGAAAATATTTACAATTTTACGCTGAGAAATTGTGTTTATCTAAACCTATGAATTATTCACAGATCGACCCAAAGCACTTTGAGGAAGAGACAGCAGAATACAGATAAACAAAAATGCAATTAAATTAAAACACAGCCAGCTCCCCTCTTAGTCGCTAGTCTTATGTTATTAATTTGTGCTTTTTTATGCCTTTCTGCTTTTACTATTAACTGATGTAATTTATTATTTGTAATGTTTCAGTCATTTTATTTGTCTTAACTATAGCTGCTTGTACATACATGTAACAGCAGACATATAGTTGTGCAATCAGATCAAAAGTTGTTGTGTTATATTTTTTTTTGACATTGGGTGCTGGGCTAATCGTGGATGGGGCCTAATCCAATCACTTTAAATAGGCTCAGTCCTAGAATGTCTGTTGTTGTTGTTGTTGTTGTTGTTGTTGTTTTTGTTTTCTTGATAAATAATGAAACAATAATATGTATCTTTATACCTCAATTTTATAATCAAGTAAAAGTGCATATTTCCATAGACGGTCATCAGAGCTTATGTTTACTGTTATGTACTTTCATGTCGTCTTGAAATAATTTTTCTTATCCTATCTGAGCCGCGACATGAGATTTCCAACAATGCGTAATGTGCGACCAGCCTGAGCACCCACAGTCTGATCAGAGCCTTTGCTAGTCGCTTGAATAATCTATGAATATTAAGCTACTGACTGAACATCATTTGGAGTTTCTAAGCCTAGAAATGGGCTGCAGAGGCTTGTCTGAGTCTACACCTGTCAAAATGCCACCTTGTTTGAAATCACATGTCGTGGCTCATCTTATCTCTCCCCTCTCTCTCTCTCTCTCTCTCTCTCTCTCTCTCTCTCTCTCTCTCTCTCAGCTTGATGATTGCAGAGCTAGAACTAATGACACGAGAACTTATCATAAACCAGACCAAACACAAAACCCAACGGAAGCAATATACAAAGCAATTTACTCACGACAACAGTCACCGCCTAAGGATGGACACTTGTCGCAATTATGTGGGAGGGGTGAAATATGTCTTAACGGCCAAATCTTTGCCCTGTGTTCTGCTGTGTACAGGCTGTCTAACTTTAAAATTCAATGCATCATAACAGGGAAACAATCAATACAATGAAAGGGTCCATAACTCGGCATAGGCTTCGTAATAGTTTAATAATAATCTACATATGAATAGTTCAAGATAATCAACAAAAAAATTATAAAATTATAATTATTTTCTTTCCCGAATCTCGTACGACCAGGGACCCTATAAACCAACGTGTAGAAAGACCTTGGTACGACTAAGCGTAATCAGCCGTTGTTGGCGTAAACAAAGCAGGATTCAGACGAAACTGAAAAAGAAGTGTTGTTATTGTTGATAGAGGGTTCATTTACCTATACAAAGATGTAGATGGCGCTCGAAGATGCCGCACGCGAATTTCAAAGGGGGATTTTGGATAATCAAAATATGGATGAAACGGAGTGTACTGCTTCCAATTTTATGCCAAAAGACCTTATAGAAATCATCTGCATTCTTGAGAGAGATGAAAAGTGTCATTCGTATAGAATTATACGAAAGAGGAAGTATTTTACTCTCGTCACTAAATTTCCCGCCAAGAATGGAGAATCGACGCCATTGAAGAACTACGCTTCCGGTCGACGAACAGCTTCTCATCAGGACAAGAAAGAAGTTTCTTCCGAAGAAAAGCCGCCTAATAGAAAGCCAAAGCGTAAAAAGAACAAATCTTCAGCTCTTCCTTCTGGACCCAAGTCTGCTAAACAACATTCTGTTCAAGATTCTTCCAATGTAAAGGCAGGACAGCCAAAGTTAAAGAAGAAACCCCCAGCTGTAGTGGCAAGGGATCGTGCCAGGCGGAAGGAATATTGGAAACGCATGAAAGTTCCCAGACAGCTAAGAGCTGAGAACCTCGCTTTGTTCTACAAACTGCAAGAATTACAGACGGTAGCCAGTCCACAGATCCCTGTGGTCAGACAGCCAGAGAAATCCGGTTGCTTGGAACGTACATCTGCTGTTCCTCAGTCACACAAACTGCAAGAATCACAGACGGTAGCCAGTCCACAGATCCCTGTGGTCAGACAGCCAGAGAAATCCGGCTCCTTGGAACGTACATCTGCTGTTTCTCAGTCGTCCCAGCTGCAAGATACAGAGACGGTAGCCAGTCCACAGATCCCTGTGGTCAGACAGCCAGAGAAATCCGGCTCCTTGGAACGTACATCTTCTGTTTCTCAGTCATTCAGTTATTTAACCATTGAAAGGGAACCTGGCGGCACAGCCCAAGTTTATTCGGATTTAAATAAACTATCTGCAGAGGCTGCAGCGGAGCATTCCAGTAGTTTTTCAGAAGACTGTGAAGTTTCGGACATAGTGTGTGCGCACTGCCTGAAAAAAGGAAGACAGATCGAATTACGTCGCTGTACAGGCTGTAAAAGCTTCAGTTATTGTAACAAAGTCTGCCAGATATCAGATTGGCCTTCACATAAGCAGCTGTGCAAATCTATCCAATCTTTAAATTCAAAAAACTAACTGAAAAAAAACTCATTTGTGTACATAGAACTTCTTGTGGTGTTGGAAGATATTCAATTGATTACTCACTGTGTTATATTGTACAGTACATTGGTGTTGGTGACTTAGTGTTTAGAACATTTTATCCATTATTCCCCCTTCAACCGGTTTATCCGGGTGCGTCGATAAGTCAACGGCGGAACTCTACGAGATAACGATAACGATAACGATGGTGATCAAATAATATTTTTAATTAAAAGTGTGTTCAGTTCCGAGCGTTTTAAACACAACAGGGTAGACTCTGACATTTTTTAAGCTGGACCCAAATAAATAGTCTTCTTTAGTCTAGATTTTTACGTACCAACTCCCTATGGTATAAAGTGAGAGTAAGTTTGGCAAAAAAATGATTGACATTTTTTTATTAGAATTAAACTATCGCTTAGTACAATTTACCCAACAAGGATTTTGGCAGATGGATATAAGAGAGGTAACACGAAAACTGACGCCTGTTTCGAAAGCAAGACCAGAGACCAGAGAGGGCTCTTCCGAGAGAGAACTGTGACTCGTTCTTCCCACGAACCATCAGTCCCACGAGACATTACAGAAGCGTGCACCTTAGAGGAGTTCCAGATGGCTGGCCAGCGCCTAAATCAATGACTGCAATGATGAGACATCATTGTACATTGTTTTAGCCAAGTTTTGGGACAACTGCTGTTTGAACCGTCGTACGCAGTCCCTTTCAACTTGAAGGAACACTTGTCCGAGGTTTTGGGGAGTAAGAAGCGAGTTACGCGTTTTAATATCATCCAAAATGGCGCCTTCCATCGCTCGTCTTCTGAATGAAAAAGCTGTTCATTATTTTTTTACCCTCAAAGGAACTTTGGGAGGCATATAGTCCGTCTGACCGTCTGTCAGTCCCGCTTCGTGCCCTGTGTATATCTCCTATATTCTTTGAGTAAGGAGTGTGGATGCATGACGGAGTGTCGCATACCATTATCAGGTCCCTGTGACCTTGACCTCTGACCTAGTTTTTAGAATATTCGTGTCCGGAGCATATCATATAACTTGTGGTAGGAATCCCAAATTTGGTGTGTGCATGCATATTGGCATGAGGAAGTTTAGCTACCATCCATGGGTCACTGTGGCCTTGACTTCTGACCTAGTTAGAATTCTAGAATCGGCATTAAGTCTTGTGCATATCTCCTATATTTTTTTAGGGAGCAATTCCAAATTCGGTGTGTGAATGCATCGTGGGATGGCTAAGTCTCACATACCATTTTCAGGTCACCTTGACCTCTGACCTAGTTTTCAGAATCCTGTCCGGAGCATATCACTTGTATTATTGAGTTTGGTGTGTGGGTGCATCCCGGGGGGTGCATCTTGGGATGATGGAGTGTCATGTATCATTTTTGGGTCACATGACATATTGACCTCTGACCTAGTTTTTTTTAGAATATTTGTGTCCTAAGCATCTCATATTATTTGAGGTAGGAATGCCTAATTTTGTGTGTGCATGCATCTTGGTATGCCCATCCTTGGGTCAGTGGCCTTGGCCTAGTTTCTAGAATCTGCATTGAGTCTGGTGCATATCTCCTATATATTTTGAGGTAGGAATTCCAAATATGGTGTGTGATTGCATCTTGGGATGGCTAATTCTCACATACCATTTTCAAGCACTGTGACCTTGACCTCTGACCTAGTTTTCAGAGTCCTGTCCAGAGCATATCTCTTGTATTATTGAGATAGGAATCCCAATTTTGGTGTGGGGGTGCATCTTGGGATGATGGAGTGTTTGAATGCATCTAAAAATGAGGAAGATGGCTTAGTGTCAGGTACCATTTATGGGGCACTGTGACCTGACCTTTGACCTAGTTTTTAGAATAATCCTGTCCGGAGCATATCTATTGTATTATATAAGATAGGAATCCCAAATTTGGTGTGTGGGTGCATCTTTGGATGGCAAAGTGTTACATAACATTTTAAGGACACTATGACCTTCACCTCTGACCTAGTTTTTAGAATATTCATGTCCAGAGCATATCTCTAATATTATTTGAGGTAGGAATCCCAAATTCGGTGTGTGCATGCATCTTGGGATGGGGAAGTGTTGCATACCATCCTTGGGTCACTGTGACCTTGACCTCTGACCTACTTTCTAGAATCGACATTGAGTCTGGTGCATATTCTCCTATATTTTTTGCGATAGGAATCCCAAATTTTGCGTTTGGGTGCATCTTGGGATGGCGAAGTGTCCCATACCATTTTCTGGTCACTCTGACCTTGACCTCTGACCTAGTTTTTTAGAATATTCATGTCCAGAGCATATCTCTTATATTAATTGAGGTAGGAATCCCAAATTTGGTTTGTGCACCCGCGTTTGTGCATACATATTAAGATGCGGAAGTGTCACATACCATCCTTAGGTCACTTTGACCTCTGACCTAGTTTTTAGAATAATCATGTCTGGAGCATATCACTTATATTATTTGAGATTTGATAATCTATCAAAAGGCTCGGAGAAAAGGGTGTCCAGGAAGCCATCCTCTTTTCACTGAGATGGTAATGAGTTATTATCAGTCACTTAACTATTTGCATGCTTGGTAGTTTTTCATGTTTTTCTTGTCATCTGCTAACTTTTTTCAAAACTAACTTTTTGAAAAAAATCTTTCAGGAACACTATCAGTGTGTCAAACAGTTTGGATTCTGATCAGGAGTACGTCTGGACCGACATTCTGTCCGAGTCCAAACTGTTAGCAAGGGTTATCAGCTGACATCGAGAGTCACTGCTGGCAAGGAAAGAGTTATGGATTGATTTAGGGTCAATTTTAAATATATTACAATGTGTTCTGCTGAATTGTACACATATTTCCTCGATAAAATACAGCAGATTCTAACAAGCTTTTCGAGATTTACACCAGTGCATCATCTTAATTAACAATTCTATCCACAGTAGTCATTCTGAACCAATGAATATAAGACCATATTACAACAGGGTATCACTATTTTATTCAGCAGAACTTGGGTAAATATTTTAGCTAGCTCACTAGAAAAGGCAATTTATTACACAAGTAATCATTGTTGGTTCCTAGTAGCCTGTTTTCCTGTGCAGTCTCACCATACCCTTCCCTACTTACATATGTGATATATATCTCCCATTTGAAAATCTGGACTTATCCTTCCTGGCTATCAATAAATAAGCAAACAAATAGACTCAGATCAGCCTGTTCCTCTGCAGATGCTGTCCATGTCTGCTGTTGATGTTTTTGAAAGTGTGGAAGTAGATAAAGATCTGTCACAGTATTTCTTATTACCCCCTGAAGAGGTGTTGTTACCCCCAAAAATTGTCATGTACCTCTGAAATTGATAGGATTCTCTAATTGTTCATTATTTGAGGTACAAAAACAAAGGGTGACAGGGTTTGAGCCTAACCAGAGGCACTGCATTGTGTCCTGAAGCAAGACATTTGATTCTCTGCTTAGTACTGGTTCAACCCAGGAAGACCCTTCCTGGCATGACTGAAAGATTGTTGACTGGGGTGTAAATAATCAAAACAAAAATAAGATAAAAAAAGAGCTAATAGAAAAGAAGGTTAAACAAAAGAGCTAATGCACTCCAAATTTCAAAATGCAGTGGGAGCTTAACCCATTTATGCCGAATGGAATTTCCCACCGTTATAGATTGGACGAGTCCATTTCAATTTTTAGGGCTGTTAGGTTGTATTTTTCATTTTTAATCAAATTTTAAGAGAAACTTCTGTAAGCAAACAGTGGAGAACTTTCTGTGGCGTCTGATCTGGTTTTGCACTGTTTGTCTATGTCCCACAAAAAGGATGCTAGGGCCCCCCAGGGGTTTTGGGGATCTGGGGAGAATGGCTATTTATTTTCTGGGATCTGGGGAGCACTGGTAATTATTTTAAGGGATCTAGGGAGCAAGCTCATAGTTTTGTGGATCTAGGGAGCCCTGCCAAAAAGCAAAACAATAAAGGAAAAGCCTCCATTTGTTTGATTTTTTAAAAAATTCTTCTGCTTCTGCGTCTCTAAAAATATCTAGTTTAAGCTGTTGGAAAAAACCAGCCCCTGTCCCCAAAAAGAAAACCAAATGGTCTGTCTCTAATTTTATAAAATCTAATCGAATGAGCATTCCTCCAAGTCTACTCTTCCAGGTACAGCAGCAACATTTTAAGGATGACCTCATTCTTTGAGCCATATATCATCCATTTCATTGAAATAATTATATGTCATGTATTCCATGGCTATTATATGTCATGTAATCCATGATTAAGCCCTGTCTTTACATGTATAAGGCAAAATAGTAAGTGATCATTAAGTCATGCGCTATTATATAGCTTCAAAGATTTTAAGTATGTGATTTTAATCCTAGGAAAGAAAATACATTTTAGGGAGAATTGGCTTATATTTTTGGGGATTTGGGGAGAAGCTGAACTATTTTTAGGGATTTGGGGAGCGAAGGCAAATAATTTTAGGAAGAAGAGGAAATTATTTTCAGGGATTTGGGGAGATCAATGTATTATTTTCAGGGATCTTGGGAGCACATACCCCCCCTGGGGGGGCCTCATGCTAGACTTATATGGGTTTAGGCTCAGACCCTAAAATATGTATAGCTGTCTTTGCATGGTGGGAAATTATGCATGCTTTTTTGTCATCTGCTGATTGTTTTCACCTCACCATTGTTTGTTTGTTTGATTTGATTCTTTACATCCCATCAACAATCTTTCAGTTATATAGGGACGGATCTTCCTGGGTTGAACCAGTACTAAGCTAGGATAAATGTGTCTTGCTCAAGGACCACAACGCAGTGACGCCGGTGAGGCTCGAACCCACTGCCCTTCGGTCTTAAGTCAAGCACTCTACCACACCTCACCATTGTGTACTAGAGCAAGACACTCTATCCTCTGTTTAGTACTGGTTCAACCCAGGAAACATCCTGACATGATGATCGAAAAATTGTTGACTGGGATTAGATGTTTCAAAAAGTTTTTCAGGGTTACCATTAGAGTGTCACACAGTTTGGATCCAGATCAAGCCAAACAATTACATTTTGTTGGGCCTGATCTGGGTCCAAACTGTTTGCAAGGTTTATCAGCATCAAGTATAGAGTTTTGAGGACAAGAAGGGCCATTTTCTTATTGTACTGCTCATTTATTGCTCTGATGGCTCATCTAGTTATTGTCCTTGTTCGAAGATAATAGTTACCTGGACTTTTCTGTATGGTAATTTATATTAATTTTAATTAGTTTTCTGTAGTTTAACTTTCCTTGCTAGTTGTGACTTATGTCATCTTCTGATATACACTTTGCAAACAATTTGGACACAGATCAGGACCGACATTCTGTCTGTCCTGATCTGGATCCAATTGGTTTAACACTCTGATAGTGTTCCTGAAAGATTTTGTTGATTTTTTTTTGGATAAAGTTCAGCAGATGACAACAAAAGCATGAAAAATTAACCAGCATGCAAAGTGCAAATGGATTATTCATTATGGTATTATTTGTAAGCAGCTTTTACAGTATTAAACCTTAGCATGCCAATATTTTTGTCCAGAAAATGACTGCTGCAGTATTTAAATGCAATCCAGACTTTTATCATGGAAGTCTGATCAGACTGCTCCCAAGAGAGCCATAATATTGAATATATGATGGATATGGATGTAATGTTTTGCAAGAGTTTAAAAAATCAAAACAGCATCAAAGGGGTCCCCCTGGGGAATGTTAGATATGGGTATGAAGGTATGCAAGAAGATTTCCAAAATGTCAGAATCAAGGGTTTGCCCTGACACATGCTTACCCCTAAGCCCCTGGAGGTATTCCCAAATTCTAGTGTCACCAACCAGGGATTTTAGGGGGGAGGGGGTTATTGTGCCATCCCTCCAAAAAAAATCTCAGAAACTGATCAGATCCACACTCCAAGACCAATACATTACTCTTCCTTACTGCATGTAGGGCGAGACACATTTACATTCAATGTTATGTTTTTAACACATTGAAGATTCAGATCAGCTGGCTTCTGGTGAAGCCAGCTGATCAGGATTCACAGGGTTTCATCCTGTGTCCACTGAATTGGCTGGAAATCAGAATTTGAGCCACAACAAGTGATTTCCAACAATGTGGAAATTGACAAGTGTAGACTCACACCAGCCTGTACAGCCTCCTATTAAGCTTAGAAAATCCAAATGATGTTCGGTCAGTAGCTTAACAGTCATAGAATATTCATGCGACTAGTAAAGGCTCTGATCAGACTGCGCCTATGCGCAGGCTGGTCTGAACCTTTGCTCGTCGCACATACCACATTGTTAGAAATTTCATGCCGCCGCTCAAATGATGTTTGGTCAGTAGCTTAATAGTCATAGAATATTTAAGCTACTAGCAAAGGCTCTGACCAGACTGCGTGTATGCGTAGGCTGGGATGAGCTTTTGCTGGTGGCACATACCACATTGTTGGAATGTGGGGGCTCATTTCATATGAAATGTTAACAAACATGTGCTCTTATAATATCATGTGAGTTTATTAGGTAAAGTATATTTTACTATTCTTACCAAGAAATATTGCATAATGTGCAAGGTCTACACTGATGTACAGGTGGTATAAAATAGTTATAAACATGGTTATCCACCTGTACTGGAGATAATCCACTCGCTAAAGCTCGTGGATTATCTCCAGTACAGGTGCTAAAGCTAAAGCTTGTGGATTATCTCCAAGTACAGGCGGACAAACCATGGTGTAAACTGTTACATAATTGTAGTTCATATGAATTTTCTCTGTTACAGAAGAAAAACAAGTTGTGACTTTCTGAAATCTGCACCTTGAAACTGGCCATAAACATGGAACAGGATGTAAATGTAAACAGCGGGAAAAACTTCCGCATTAAAACGAATGGGAAAACTGACAGTGACTACGACTCTGCAAGTCATGCTTCCTCAAATGGCATAGAATTGGCGAACTTGAAGGTGACTGATATCAGATATGCTCAGAATGGCATTTTAAAGAGTGCAGATCAGAACAGAAGTCATAAGAAAACTGTATTTGAACATCTGTATATAAAACCACATGTGAAGGTAAGCCCAATTGATGATGTGTCCAATGGACAGGTGCCAAGTTCTACCTCCAGGAAGTCGGCCTGGGAGAAGGCACAGGAAGCACAACAAACACCGAGTCACCGGCGTCGGGGTACAAATGATTCACAGGATGATCTACTGTATAAGGAGAAATGGTTTGAACAACGAACTTACAAACATATTTTCAAAACAAAACGGTTTAAAGACCCAAAATTGGAGAAATTATACCAACGCTACTTTTTCAAGTTAAATCAGTATAATCTGACTATATTGATGGGAGTATTTTGTGTGATTGCTGTTTTGTTGATCATATTTTACTACATCAGTGGCGCCACTCTGCCTATGAGAGGCATATGCCTGGGGTTGATACTTGTGATATTTATATTCTTAGAGGTGCTGTGCAATCGTTCAACATTTGATCAGAAACAGTCTAGTCTTGTGTGTTATGTGATAAGCCTGATGTTATGTGGGTTTGTAGCTTTGATAGCTGCGGACAATGACCCAAGATCAGCCTCAGATAGTGTTTGGTGTACTGTTCTATTCATATATATGACATATGCTTTGCTCCCAGTGCGGATGAGGCTTGCTGTTTTGGGTGCAAATAGTCTTGCGTTGATTCATCTGATCATTGCCATCGCCAGAAATCATCAAGATTCTTTTGCATGGAAGCAGGTAAGAGAAAATACAAGGATAAAATGCTTACGGAAATTGTTTATAAATTTGGAACACTTTTCCTTTAATGTTCCCAAATGAAAAGTTGGTTACCGGGGCTGGAAATTCCAAAACGCTTGTCTGAATAACAAACAGGAAAGACTCAGATCAGACTGCTTCTTCAGAAGCAGTTTGATCTGGGTCTGCCCTGTTTGTCTATGCCTTTTTGGCAGGCAACTAGTGTTGAAATTTTGGAACATTTACCGTAGTCTACAAAGATAAACTGCCGAGTCTGCAATGATAAAATGCTGAGTCTGCATAGATAAATTACCGAGTCTGCAAAGATAAAGTCTGCAAAGATGAAATGCTGAGTCTGCATAGATAGATTACCGAGTCTGCAAAGATAAAGTCTGCAAAGATGAAATGCTGAGTCTGCAAAGATAAATTGCTGAGTCTGCAAAGATTGATTGGTGAGTCTGCAATAATAAATTGCTGAGTCTGCAAAGATAAATTGCTGAGTCTGCAAAGATAAAATGCTGAGTATACAAAGATTGATTGCTGAGTCTGCAATGATAAATTGCTGAGACTGCAAAGATAAATTGCTGAGTCTGCAAAGATATATTTCTGCATCTGCGAAGATAAAATGATGAGTCTGCAAAAATTAATTGCTGAGTCTGCAAAGATAAAGTCTACAAGGATGAAATGCCCAGTCTGCAAAGATGAATTGCTGAGTCCGCAAAGCTAAAGTCTGCAAAGATGAAATGCTGAGTCTGCAAAGATAAAGTTTATAAAGATAAAATGCTGAGTCTGCAAAGATAAGTTCTGAGTCTGCAAAGAGAAACTGCTTAATCTTAAGATATCAAATGTGTATGTGAGGAGCGCAGTGGCTCAGTGGTAGAGTGCTTGACTCGAGACCGATGGGCTGCGGGTTCCAGCCTTACTGGCGTCACTGCGTTGCGTCCTTGAGCAAGAACATTAATCCTAGCTTAGTACTGGTTCAACCCAGGAAGACCCATCCCTTTATAACTGAAAGATTGTTGATAGGATGTAAAGAATCAAATCAAACAAAAAATCAAATGTGTATTCTAAATGCATGCACCAATTAATACTATGGGACATCTGATAAGGTTTAAGGGGATGAGTCTGAAATGCAAGCCCTTTTTAAACCATGCGATTCTCCTGCGACACAGAGTTCTTACCTCAAGAGCTCTTGAAATTTAACAAGAATTCTGAAATAAATGCATGCCCTTTTTAAACCATGCAATAATTCTGCCACTAACCCGAACAAAATTGAATCAGAAAATAAAGAAAGTTACAGATAAGGCTTGCATTGCATTAATGGACAAATGTAAAAAAAAAAATTTCGATTGTGGTTGCCTTTTAAAATAGACTTATAAATGGGCCGCGACATGAGATTTCCAACAATGTGGTATGTGCAACCATCAAAGCCTCAGATCAGCCTGCGCATAGGCGCAGTCTGATCAGAGACTTTGCTAGTCGCTTGAATATTCTATGACTGTTAAGCTACTGACTGAACATCACTTGGAGTTTCTAAGCTTAAAACGGGGCAGCACAGGCTCGTCCGAGTCTACACTTGTCAAAACGTATGATTGTTGGAAATCACATGTCGCGGCTCAAATGAAACATGAAGTGATGCATGGGCTAACCCATAATGTAACAAACACGACTGCAGCCAGTGATTTTATTTCCTATTTTGGGATACAGCCTTTGCCTTTTGAATTTAGGAAAAATTCCCAATAAAATCCACAGGTTGGAAAAAAATCTCCAAAATTGGGAAAATACAGGCCTCTTTTGGATTGGGAAGCAGCCTGTATTTGGCAGTAAAATAGGCAAAATAAAATTATTGGCAGCAGACGACAGATTTTGGCATACCTATATCTTGATATTTATGGGGAATAAGACCCAAACTTTCATATGAATTGTCTCCCAGCAGACCATTCACAAGAAGTATCGAGCCTTATATGCTTTTAAGAAAGTGACACAAAATTTAAAATGCCATATTTGCTATAAAAACTATGTGGTGCTTATGTGTTTTTTTGTGTGATTTTTGGCTAGTATAAATGCTTGATATTTCATCTGAATATAGATATCACAGAATTTTCATCTGCTGACTAATGCATAATTTGGTGTTTAATGACCAGATATGTCCACAGATTATAGAGAAAGTAGTTTCATTTATAAATACTGAATTATTATTATCAGTCAAAATGGGCAATAAATTTTAATGAAATTGGGCACTTAGAAAAGGTGCCATACCAAGCTAAGTACATAAGCATGGCGAATTTTGCTTGAGACTCATTGGTCATTATAAACCTTTTATTGTAAGTGTGAAATTGTGAATATTTGTCATTCCATCTTAACCACTTCCTCCCACATTTTCTTAGGTCAGCTCAGGGTCTCTTCTATGTTGCTTGTTTGGGCCATCCATTGACCGAGATACATATACCTACCTCATCATACTTGCACATGCGCTTAGTATCACATATAGTGACTACCGTATATATCTTTATCTATAGGTTGTAAGCTAACTTCTCTATGATGCACAGAGGAATAGACAGACAGGGCAGACCCAGATTAGACTGCTTCTGAAGAAGCAGTCTAATCAGGGTCTTCCCTGTTTGCTAATCTGACAAGGTGTCTCTTGTCATAGTCCATGTCTCTGAAGCATCCTCACACATGACTAGTACAGCCATCCTTGAGTCAACTGCGGCAGATGGAGATGGATGTGGAAACCAGTTGCAGCATGTGACTGCAGTCAGTTTAGGCCTAAAATAAAAAATTGTGTGTTTCAGGTTACCCGACCGTGCCTAATTTTTTTGGCCCCTGACCCTAAACTTATCAAGCATATTTAGGGGATTTCCAAGGGATTTCCCAGGTCAGCCATCTTGTTTCCCCATCTTCCTCATGTAAAAACTTTTAACAAAATAAAAATATTTTCCTACCTACCGTCCCTGTTTTAAAATTTCATGTAACCTGAAACACACATATTTTATTTGGTCTTACCAAATTCAGAGGACCCTGACAATGGGGTGCCAGTTATAACTAAATGAGTATCTTTCAGGCCTTTAGTTAAGAGTGCGTACCCAAAAATATTTTTCTTATTTCTCAACCAAAACATATGTTGTGGGTGCTCAAAAGAACCGTCTCAATGAGACGGTTCTTTAGAGCACCCAAAACATAGGCTAAAACTGATAGCTAAAAAAATATTGACACTTTTATACTCAAAATTTTTCTTATCTAAACCTATACCTTTTCTTAGGGTTAGCCCCCTACTGCATTTAGAACCACTTGTAGATCAATTTCCTGATTATAAATCTCTCATGAAGCAAGGTTAAGTGCATTAGCCTGCATGTGACCATTGAACGTCTAAATGGGCCCTGACGCGACAAAACCTGTCTTCAGGGTATCCGACGGTGAGACTCAAACCAGTCTCCTCAGCTAGTGAGACAAGCTAGAAAATTGAAATTTCACCTGTGGCAATTTTAGATATGACACTTTCCAAAAAGTGAATAACAAATGTGCTGATCAGTCTGCGCAGATGCGCAGGTTGGTCTGCACCTTTGTTGCTTGCAAACCCCCAAAGACAGGTTTTCTCATGTTGAGGCCAAATTAAATCTGCACATTAGCTGCTATTCACATAAACACACAATGGGGACCCTTAAACGGGTACTTTTACAAACAGTGAAGACCCAGATGAGATGCAGCACAATGCTGCATTTCATCAGGGTCTACACTGTTTGTTAAGGTATAAAGATCTTCAGACAAAAATACTAAACTTTTAAAAAATTTAACATGACACCCCTAGATATTATGTACAATGGGCTATCCCAAGTTTATTGTATCAAACCAGAAGGAAGAATCCATTAGTATACAAAGGGCTAAAATGGGAAATCAAAATCCTGACATTTTTGTAGGAATATTTCTCTCCAAAGTTCTCTTTTTTCGTGTGCACACTAACAAATTTAATAAAATATCATTGACAATTTTATAACTTTCAAGTTAAAAATAGACAATCTAAGTCATTATATTTGAGCTTTGTAAATGGAGAAAATGGTCCTTTTTATATAACAGGAATTCTGATGAAGGTGCCCATTGCCTTTTGGCACCTAACTATCTACTGATAACCTTTGCTAACAGTTGGACCCAGATCAGGCACAACAATCTGTTTGAAAGTCTAATGGTTTTCCCGTATTCATTTTTCGAGAACTAAATTTTGAAAAAAATAAGTATAGATGATAAAAATATAATAAAAAATTTCCAGGCATGCAAAGAGTTAAAATGTAGTTGATTAAAGGGAAAGGGGTGCATGAACCCCACCCCTTACCCCTGTAGCAAGTTAAGGATCTTATTTGAATCCACATACATGTACTTTTAGCTCTTTACCTACTAGACGTGTAGTCTGCTGATACCTTTTGCAAACAAGGACCTCTGACACTTTGATAGGGTATCTGCCTATTTTTCAGATGCTTCCCAAATTTTCCCTATGAATAAGATATTGCTGGTATTCTTTTGAATAGGACGCTTGATGTATTAGGAAAGAATTAAGGTTATAATTAGACAGGCGGGTCCCTACGACAAAACAGGAGACGCTACCAAAGGGGGTAGGGGTTGCAAAATTCGACTTCACCAAAACATTTAGAAATCAATTATTTTTACGTGTAAGGGTATTATATCATAAATCCTCGATTACAAATCACAGTGAAAGTATTTTAAAGTCTAAAATCATGAGCGTTTTAATGATTATTTTTTTTGTTGCTTTTTCTGTCTGATTTGTACAGAAATATTTTGAAGTGCAACTGTAGTCCATATTCAACATTGATGACAATGTATTTACCTGGTGCAATATTATGCAGCAATGTACTATAACGATTCATCCATGCATAAAGTACACCTAGTCAATGACCATGTAGTTTATGTGTATTGGATAGATACAGTATTTGTGCAAAAAAATCTACCAACTGAATTTAGTAAAAGGACAATTTTCATAATCTAAAGAAAAATATGCTAAAACCTTGTAATATTTCATGACTAATGGGTTATGAAAAGGAAGCTTACTTGTACTTATTATTTCATTATACTGGAAAAAAAGATTTTTAAGAGAGCACACCAAAAATCCAAATGCTAATGATCGGGCTCGCCCAGACGTCACATTTTGGGCTGTGGGATATCATTCCCCCCCGAGTCCCAGCTAGCTTTTCACATATATAATGTAAAATATAAGAACAAACTTACGTGCAAAAGGATTAGTTGGGACTCGGGGGGGAATGATGTTTTAAAAATATTTTTCTATTTCCTATATGTATAATACAAAAAGTGACCATTTTAGCCCCAAAATAAAGCCGTACATTTATGGAAATAGGAAATCAGATGCAAAATCATAAAATAGAGACCAACAGTGAGCTTATATATGAAGATGGAAGCATTTGATCGACTTTAATTTTTATCAAAATAATAGGCAGCGATACACTGTGATTCCCATTACCACCGTCAGAGGTCCTTTGGACCCAGACCAGACTTCACAAGAAGTTGGGCCTGATCTGGTTCCAAACTGTTTGACACTCTGAATGTATTTCTTAAAGAATTGAAAAAAAAAAGATTTTGAAAAAGATCAGCAGACAACAAAAATCATAGGACAGTTGTCAGTTACTGGCAAAAAGTATAATATAAACTCCGGTGAAGTCTGCCCAGGAACCCTCACCATCATGATATGACTATTATTGTTGAAGCAATGTGAAACCCCAAATCATCATCATCTTTCTTCAGCTGTGGTTTTAAGGCTTTATTTTGGACCCCAAATTCAACAAACTTCAAAAACATAGGAAAATCTCTGGGTTTAAAAACAAAGGGCCTTTGTATTGCTATGGCTGTTTATATATAGTGTATATGATTTCATTTTCAGATTTTGTGCAATATTCTTGTGTTCATATGTGCCAATATAGCGGGTATTTTTACTCACTATCCCACGGAAGTTGCCCAAAGAAAGGCGTTTCTAGAGACTCGAAGATGTATAGAGGCCCGACTTATTACTCAGCGAGAAAATCAGGAACAGGTATGTCATGCATGCTTTCCAAAAGGTTAGTGAGATTGATCAGGAAATACCACGATCACATACTGCAGACTGCATGTACCCATGGCACCGTGAGGAAGAGCCACAGAATACTTATAGTCACAAGACTAAAGTATTCAGCTCTCTTTACCACATCAAGATGAATGATGATTGCAAATTAGAAAGGACGCTAACTTCAAGTCTAAAACTGCATGCATAACAAAGTAAGTACCAAACACAGAACCCCCACAAAGAAATGAATCAATAACATCAGAAACCACCGCCTTAGAACGGACAACAACCTAAGTCATTGGGGGGGGGGGGGGGGGGGGCTAAAATGAGTTTTTCCATAAATTCTGTTGTTGTTAAAGGGGGTAAAATGAGTTTTTCCATAAATTCTGTTGTTGTTAAAGTTAGCTCGCATGGAGGCTTCCTAATAACATATGCAATTTTATCATCACAGAAAAACACAATCTAATCAAATTAACACACCTTGATGAAACAAAGAAAAGGACTCACAATCCTGTTATTTCTGACCCCAATGTTATAAAACTTTTTTCATGCTCAACTCAATTGAACATGAAGTTTCAACTATTCATTATCATTACAATGCTGAAAAATAATGACTTTTCTTGCTTTCAACCTCACACATGTTGTATTTATCACGCTTATAAATGTTAGAATGCCAACAAATGTAAGCATTTTAACATTTATGAGCATGATTTTTATGCTCAGTTGAGTTGAGCATGAAAAAAGTTTTAGAACCTCGGGGCCAGGCTTAAATTCTTTCCATGCTAGTGAAAAATTTTGTTATCTGCTGATGACCTTAGCAAACAATTTGGACCCAGATCAGGCCCAACAAAATGTCCAGCCTGACTTGGATTCAAACTGTTTAACACTGATGGTACACATATTTCTGAACATTTTTTAAGAATTTAAAAAAAAAATCAGCAGACAACAAAAGGCACACAAATACCAAACCTGCATAAAGTTAAGTCTTTTCCTAATTTCTCTCACAAAATCCCTACTGTGTCCTCAACATTCATGCGCGGATCCAGAGGGGGTACAGGGGGTCCAGACCCTCCCCCCCTTGAATATCACACGTGGGTATAGGTTTCTTTAGAAATAATGGTATGGACCCCCCTAGAGAAAAAATGGACTCCTGGGGTACTGTATAACAGAGTATACTGGGATCCAATTGCTTCTCTAAGGAGGTCCCTTAAGCCATCTGTAAGATACGTACATGCCCGGATCTAGAGGTGGGTGACCTTGGAAAATCACAAAAATATAGGGCTCTTAGCAATACTGGTCCTGATCCCCTTAAAAATCACAAAGCCACCAAGCCAGCATTCAATGTTGGGCCATCATCAGCACGCCAGCGAAATGCCATTTAAATAGACTTTTTGCTGGCGGGCCATATGATGTCCCACTAATAGTGGTATTTAGATCCTTCCTTCCTTCCTCAAACTAAAAAAACAACAAAATAAAACGTCGAAGTTGGACCCCCTCCGACATAACTTTCAGGTTGATGACTTAAAAAACAAACAACATTGTCAGAGCCCCCACTGACGGAATTTTCTGCATATCAATTAGTGCATATCAACTTTTCCTAGAACCGAACAAGTAAATATTATGTAAGGGAACATGTGCGGATCCAGAGGGGGGGCAGGGGGTCCAGACCCCCCCTGAAAAATCACCAAAAAATTAAATATAGGGTTTCTTATCAATACTGGTTGGGATCCCCTGAAAAATTACAAAGCTGCTTAGCCAGCATTCAATGTTGGGCCATCATCAGCCTGCCAACGAAACACCATTAAATGACCTTTCGCTAGTGGGCTGATGATGGCCCACTTTTAGTGGTATGTGGATCATCTCTCCCTTCATCATCTATATACAAAACCCCCCACAAAACAACCCCGTCTAATTTGGACCCCCTCTGGCAAAACTTTCTGGATCCACGCAGGGGCAAAAAATATGAGCCTTTATCCTTAGTGCTTCTGGGAGCATTCTGGTGCAAATTCTAAAAGCACTGACTAAATTGTTTCAGTCAAGCAAAGATTGATTATTCAAAATCTGGGAAAGACAGAGTTATCCTTCTTAGCCACAGCTATTCTTCACTATCCATTCAGCACATCATTGAAGTTTGATCAGCCTAGTTTAATGCAATAATCAGACAAGAAATTAAAATTTATTTTAATCCTTTTCACGCCAGTCACGACTTTTGTTATCTACTCTGTCTTCTGCTTATATTGTTCTTAGGTCCCAGGGGAGGAGTCTGATCAGGGTTCATATGGCCCTGCCACGAGAAAACCTGTCTTTAGGGTTTCCATCAAAGTGAGATTCAAACCAGCCTGCTCAACTACTGAGACTAGCTAGAAAATTGAAATTTCGCTCGTAGCAAGTCTAGATATGATACTTCCCACTAAAGCGAATACCAAAGGTGCTGATTGGACTGCGCAGGCTGTGCACGGATGGGAAGGCTGGTCTGCTTCTTTGTTGGTCGCAAACCCCCGAAGACAGGTTTTCTGGCATCGAGGCCCATATTGTTTGCTTCCGTGAAAAAATCTTGTCTTTAGTGTGCTTGAATGCATGCAGCAGACATAAAAAGCAGACAAAAAATATTGGCAGGATTAGTGCTCATTAGGTGTTTTTCTTGAGAATATATGAAACTCTGGACCAGTTTGTCTTATTTTCACAGGAACGTCTTTTACTTTCTGTTCTACCGAGACATATCGCCATGGAAATGAAAGCTGACATAGCAGGAAAACCTAAAGACACAATGTTCCATAAGATCTATATACAAAGACATGAAAATGTTAGGTAAGCATTTTGTATCATCCAGTTGGCCCTTGTTCTTTTATAGCCTTAGGCCGCCATGGTTTTTAATTAGGCCAAATAAAAAATAAGTGTGTTTCGGGTAACAGGTCTAAAAAATTTTGGTAGGTTAGGCACACAAATTTTTTTCATTTTTTTTCTTCTGGAAAATATGTATGATTTTATGCTTTTTTAAAGTCATTTCGCCTTTCAAAAAGCATTATTTTTTTTTCTCCAAAAACCAGTTTCACCAGTAAATTTAGGTAGTGTCAGGTTCCCAGGGGGGGGGGGACACTCTCATTTTTTCATCATCCGTAGGCTCGGGCCCGGCATCTACGGTTCACCAAAAATAAATTTCAGGAATTTCAAGCACCGCGAAAAATATTTGAAATTTTAGCAACCCAAAAAAATTTCCCCCATTCTATACCCTATACCTTGACTTTAAGAAAAGACCCTAAATTGCATAGAAATGACCCCTAAATATTTTTTGATGACCCCAAAAAAATATCCACAAAATCTTATACCCCAAAAAATATTCATTTTTCTGAAAACCCCCCAAGTGGCCTGAGCCTATGCATGTATGAAGATATCAGAGAACCCCTCTGGGGTCAGGTTACCCAAAACACAGTTTTTTTTTTTATTTGGCCTTAGTAGATAAACCACTCAGCTTGTACTCAGGGGTCCTTAGATTGATCCCCTGCTCCTCCAGTCTGTTGGATAAAAAGAATCCTTATCTGGATCTATGAATATATTCAGCATGAGAAGGAGATAATGGGATTTGAACCTATATTCCTCCTGTAATGACTTGGCAAACAGTGCAGACCCTGATGAAATGCAGCATAAGACAGAATGATCAGGGTCTGCACTGTTTGCAAGGACAAAATCAAGCTTTAGAAAAGAAAAACAATATGTTTTGGAAGTTATAACCTATGACCAATGGGTCTGACTTAACAGTATCAAACTTAGGCAATTGTCAGGAAATTTAGTGTTTTGTCACGGAAAATACAATTTAGCCTAAATGTCAGGGAATTTTTTAGTTTCAAGCATGGAGAATATAAACGTTAAAAGGTTAAAGCAGTTTTCTACATCCATGTATTTGGACTTAATTCACAGCCATTGTTTATTCACTGAATTATCAAATCATGGGCATTTAGGCCATCCTTAAGCAATTGCTTTTTTGCTGTCATGCGACCGACTCACTCAAAATGCCACCTACCCCAAAGATTTTATGGCCATTTTGGAGAAATAATTTTTTTACTCTAATTTTAGACTTTTTTTCTCTATTTTTAATGTCTTTTTAACAAATCAGTGAGAAAAAAGCATACCTACCTACCCACCTGAAAAATCATGAGTAGGGTGACCACAAACACATTTTTTCGTATGGCCGTATACATATTTTAATGTTTCTGAATTGAAAACATTTTCATTGAACTAATTCAGAACACAGAGAAATTTGTCAGGGAAATTTGATTTGTGTCAGGGAAATGTATTGTCAGTTCTGCCTGTTGAAACCATGTTACCCTTTACTCCATAGGCTATTTTTAGATCATCAGGGCTCGAATTTTTTTTTTGGACCTACTCGTCCTGTGGGGCAAGTGGTCTAAATTTTTCACTTGTCCTTACTCCAGTTGAACTCGTCCTTAAGTCTGGTATTTTAAAAGAGACAAAACACATAATTCAGTAACTTATTTACAATTAGTTTTAGGTGACATGTGACATCAACTGACTAGTAATATATGTCAAAACAAATAAAACTGTGGTTTACACTATTCCCTTTCAGCCATCAGACTATTCAGTCATCTGCATCAGACTGAGGTGCAGCAGCCTTTGGACCCCTCGGACCAGTACATATGTGCCCCTTAATGTGTCTAGTCCCTTTACCACTGTTTAACCAGTTTATAATGCTTTCTGTGGGATTGTATTCCATAAGATCAGGACCATCAACCTTAATTCTAACAAGACTAGACAAAGCTTCCTGTTTCATGCTTGTTCTTGCAGTGGTTTTAATATTGTTAACTGAGCTAAAACCTCTCTCACATTCAGCAGTTGTTGGTGAGATTGTCAGCATAATGAGAATAAGAATCATAATATGCTTCATGTGCTGCACCTCAGCAGAATTCATAAGTCCCACAAGAGTTTCATATGCATCAATAACTGCACGGTGTAAGTTATTTATTATATAATGCCATTTCCATGTAATAATATGGTAAATTCCATTGAAAACGCCAATATCAGGGGATCCTGCGGTATCCTGTGGTAGCCTGCGGTATGCTGCGGTAATCAGACTGACCCCCGTTTTCATATACAGAGATAAAATCCGGAACGTCGGCTTTATACTTTCAAAACCCTTAGGCCGAATTGATTTTCCAATGTGTCCCGGTATTTAGTTCAAAGATCAACCAGATTTTACCGGGTTGCATTTATTGCTGACTAGTGTAAACATCCAGTCACATTTAAGTGACATTTTGAACCTACCGAACGATCTTTCTTCACTGTGTTTGCGTTGCTTTTGCAGGCTGTAAAACATGCTAGTTAGTTCTTTTTTTTCCCTCAAAAATAATTACAAAACCAAAAAAATCTACTCGTCCTGTCGGGCTAGCAAATGGCAATTTCCACTCGCCCTTACCGAACTTCCACTCGTAAATACGAGCAGACATGTACAATTTTCGAGCCCTGATCATGACATCATTTTCTATATTTAAACAAGATAGAAAAAAATCAGGAAAAATTTAAGTTAAGTTTTGAATACTTTTGAAAATATTATGGAAAATGCAGCATTTGCTCCAAAAGAGCAAATGCTCCATTTTCCATAATATTTTCAAATACATGATATTTCAAAGGCATGGAAAGGTGTTATTGTGGAGTAAAGGATAATTAAGGAGTTTGTGTGGGCGGAGTTAAACTACCTCAAAGCTATACTGATAGTGGGTGACCTTGCAATCAGATTGAACTGTTAAAGGACTCATATTCATGTTTTACCCCGAATATTCAGGCATGTTTAATCTGGATCGGGGTTTACACTTTTTGAAGGCATATCTGGCCAAATACCCGTAAATGTGTGTGGTATACTGTTGGGCTGATGGCTCAACTTTTCATGTTTTGCTTGTCATCTGTCCTACGTGATGCTAGTATAATAATTCACTGTACTTTGCTGCAAAAAAATAGAAGCCAAAAATACCTTAAAAGTGGCAGACAGTGTTTTTGCTGCAAGTTAGCTCTTCATTAGCATCCTATTAACTGAACTTAGCATCCTTATTATCACCATATTATATTGACTTTTTCTGAGACAGAGTGAGAGAAAACATGCCTTATTAGGTGCAGCCCAATCTGTTTTACTCAAAGTCCTCAGGACTCAGCAACTGAATTAGGTCTGACTCTGTATAAAAAATGTCCTCAGCAGTGTTAGCAGTGATTGGCCTAGCATAGTGATATTGTTCTCAGCAAACATTGTGCTTCCCAGATCGCAAATACTGAAGAGTATGCTGAGGACATTGTGCTTCCCACATGGCGAACACTGAAGAGTATGCTGAGGACATTGTGCTTCCCACATGGTGAACACTGAAGAGTATGCTGAGGACATTGTGCTTCCCACATGGCAAACACTGAAGAGTATGCTGAGGACATTGTGCAAGGCAGATGGCAAATATTGAAGAGTATGCTGAGGACATTGTGCTTGCCAGATCGCAAATACTGAAGAGTATGCTGAGGACATTGTGCTTCCCACATGGCGAACACTGAAGAGTATGCTGAGGACATTGTGCAAGGCAGATGGCAAATATTGAAGAGTATGCTGAGGACATTGTGCTTGCCAGATCGCAAATACTGAAGAGTATGCTGAGGACATTGTGCTTCCCACATGGCGAACACTGAAGAGTATGCTGAGGACATTGTGCTTCCCACATGGCGAACACTGAAGAGTATGCTGAGGACATTGTGCTTCCCACATGGCGAACACTGAAGAGTATGCTGAGGACATTGTGCAAGGCAGATGGCAAATATTGAAGAGTATGCTGAGGACATTGTGCTTGCCAGATCGCAAATACTGAAGAGTATGCTGAGGACATTGTGCTTCCCACATGGCGAACACTGAAGAGTATGCTGAGGACATTGTGCTTCCCACATGGCGAACACTGAAGAGTATGCTGAGGACATTGTGCTTCCCACATGGCGAACACTGAAGAGTATGCTGAGGACATTGTGCAAGGCAGATGGCAAATATTGAAGAGTATGCTGAGGACATTGTGCTTGCCAGATCGCAAATACTGAAGAGTATGCTGAGGACATTGTGCTTCCCACATGGCGAACACTGAAGAGTATGCTGAGGACATTGTGCTTCCCACATGGCGAACACTGAAGAGTATGCTGAGGACATTGTGCTTCCCACATGGCGAACACTGAAGAGTATGCTGAGGACATTGTGCAAGGCAGATGGCAAATATTGAAGAGTATGCTGAGGACATTGTGCTTGCCAGATCGCAAATACTGAAGAGTATGCTGAGGACATTGTGCTTCCCACATGGCGAACACTGAAGAGTATGCTGAGGACATTGTGCTTCCCACATGGCGAACACTGAAGAGTATGCTGAGGACATTGTGCTTCCCACATGGCGAACACTGAAGAGTATGCTGAGGACATTGTGCAAGGCAGATGGCAAATATTGAAGAGTATGCTGAGGACATTGTGCTTGCCAGATCGCAAATACTGAAGAGTATGCTGAGGACATTGTGCTTCCCACATGGCGAACACTGAAGAGTATGCTGAGGACATTGTGCTTCCAAGATGGCAAACAGTGAAGATAGTGCTTTCCAGCTGGCACTGAGGACATTGAGCTTGCCAAATGGCAAACACTATACCTTTTTTTCAAATTTAGAGGTCCTAGCTATATAGCACTAAAAATAGGCAACATTTTTGTATTCATTTGTTATTACTATTTGATTCAAAAAGGTAGGAAAGTCTCTGATATAATTATAGAACTAGATATTTCCACCTCATTGTGTAAGGCTGGTTGAAATAGAATATCTTAACAAAAGTTTTCAATTTATCAAATGGCTGTTTGTTGGAAAATATGACAAAAATGTCATTTCAAAGCAGCCAGGCAAACAATGCTCTGATTATTGTATTGATTTGATTCTTTAGTGTTGTTTCAAGGTTACCACCTGTTAGAATGAGCAGGCCTCTACTTAGGCCAGATTTTTTACAAACCCTTCTACTGTAATTTTCCTGAAAGTAGAAAAAGCAAACAATTAATTTCTAAAAAAAATTTTTTATCAGCCGACTCTAAATGCTTCATTGAAAAAAAAAGAATATATTTTTGAGGTTCTGTCGGTGTATTTTTGAGAGTGACACTGTCCTGTCCAGATTTCCAGGAAAATGATGAAATATTAAAAGATTGAATACAGACTGTTGGTTTACGTTACTAGTTTTACTGGGGATTTTTTCTAGCGATATATAAAAAAAGCTCTAAAAATGACCAGTCAACTGGTCATTTTCAGAGCTTTTTTAGTTTTTTTTCCGTCTCACTGACCCTAAATCTAATTTTTCCCCCCACAATCAACTAGTAAAAAATTTCTGGCATGAGCAGGCCTCTAGTTAAGAGTGCATAATTGTATCTCCCCCTGTCAGGGTTGGTTAAAATTGAGTCATGACATGTGATTCCCAACAATGTGTTATTTTGACAAATGTAGACTCAGATGAGCATGTGCTTTAGAAACTCCAAATGATGCTCAGTCATAGAATATTTAAGGGACTAGCAATGGCTCTGATTAGTCTGCCTGTATATGCAGGCTGGGTTGAGCCTTTGCTGGTCGCACATACCACATTGTTGGAAATCTTTTGTGCACCCAAAACTTATGTTATAATTGATGAATAAAAAGTATTAACAAATTTAAGCTAAAAATATATATTTATCTTGACCCATGTCCAGGCTTTATACCTTATTTTAATTTGAGCCTTCAATCCCTTTAATTCTGATGGATTTTCCTTAACATATTGATACAGTAAGGATGGGATAGTCCATTTTGTGTTTTAAGGGGTCACAGGTCTAAATTTTAAAATTAGTATGTACATGTATTTAAGTCCCTAGAATCTGTTTTTATCATAGCAAAATGCAGACCCTAATTTCATCTGGGTCTTCACTGTGAGCCAAAGTACCTAACTGTTTATATATTATTCTTGCATGAATACCTATGTTTTGTTTGAGAAATAACATAATGAATTGAGAAGCGCAGTGGCTCAGTGATAGTGTTAGACTTGAAATTGCGAGGTCACTGGTTCGAGACTCACGAGTCCTTGATCAAGACTGTATCCTCTGTATAGTACTGGTTCAACCCAGTAAGACATGAAAACATCCCAACATGACTGAAAATGTTGACTGGGATGTAAACATCAACACATACAAACAAACAAAATGAATTTTTATTTACACACTCTTGTCTTTAGGCCTTGCCATAACAGACCCATTTTATAATATTTATTGCAACACCAAGTTATAGCTGCCTTCCAGTATACTGTGTCCTGGGATTTAAAATATCTTCAGATTTTTCCACCAAATGTCCATCCTGAAATTGGTCGCCACGATTCCTGAGGATGTCCCCATATTAGACATAAACCCAGTGGTCATAATCATATTTTAGAATTGGTTTTGTAATCATTAGCCGTAAACCATATATGCCACCACATTGTGAAAAAAGGTACTTATCATATTTGTATGTACAGTAAAACCTGTCTTAAGCGGCCACTCGTAATTTAACAAAACAAAGTTATTAAAGACAAATGGTAGCTAAAAGTGAAGGTGGAAAGTATTCTGTAATACTTTTGACCTGCATTACATGATAATTTGTCTTGAATACCAATTTCTTGTCTTTTTCTGACTGGCCGTTTAAGACAGGTTTTACTTTATGTAAATGTTTAGTGTCCCACCAACAGCTAAGGCCAAATGGAGATGGGGCCACAGCTTAACGTCTCATCCGACAGACTGATAAGCCGAGAATCAAACCGGGGACGCCTGGGTAAAGCCGCTGCCCCATGGTGGCTCTCCATACTATATATATATGCAATTGCACATTTATAAGTCTTTAACAGGGATTTTCCTAGGCCTGATCCGGGGCCGAATATCGGCCCTTTCCCAATTAAAAAATAAGCAAAAACTTCCCAAAATGGTGTATATCTTTCCCAATCTCTTAGTTCTACATTTTGGCAAAAATTTCATGAAAATCCGAACAAAAATAGAAAAGTTACAGATGCATGAAAATTTGCACATTTTTATACAAATTTTCTTGAGTTTTTATGAATGGCAATTGAAGCAACATCTTATATCCATGGTCTTTAATCAATTTAAAATTGAAGTCCAGTTCTTTTAGACTCAACTTTGATGGTCCAAATGCTTTTTTCCAAAATTCAACAGGGCCCTTCAGAAAGGTAGGAAAATCCCTGTTTAATCTTGTATGCACAGCTATCCAGTAGGTCTTAGACTGAACTGAGATTACACTTATATTGTGTTTTTCCTATGCTAATCTGAACCTTGACTGGTTGTCTCTATGACTCATGGGCCTTCCGGGCACTAAAAAACCTGTCTTCAGTGTTTTGGGACAAAATAAGACTCAAACCAGCCTGCTCAGCTACAGAGACTAGCTGGTATCTTGAAATTTTGAATGTGGCAAGTTTAGCTACCATTACCAACTACAGAGTGAATGAAATGATGCTGAACAGACTGCAGATGCGCACGCTGGTCTTCACCTTTCATGTTCTTGTTCAACAAAGTATGATTTACTGGCATCGAGGCCTTAATATTGTATACACATTGTGAACCAACTGAAATAATTGATATTTTCCCTGAAGTTATTTTGTTAATTATTTTTTCCAAGCAAAGGACGTGTAACGGTTTGGCCGTTTTTTGGCCCACGATGGATTTGGCTGAAATTTAAATATATGGTGGTTTGATCTTTGCCCTTTCACATGAGCATGTTTTTGAATTAACGACGGCATATGCAGTCACATGAATTAAAGTTTCTCACTAGTGTGTATAAACAGAGGTTTGTTCATGAATGTGGATATTTTTAAAGATGCAACAAGCAAACTGACCTCAAACATAATACCAAACATGCATGTGTTTATACTCGTCATGTCTATGTCGTAATTTGAGCTAACATTACCATCATTAATTAAAAATTATGCTAAAACTTGGCTAAATACTGTGTTTACGATTACCTTGATGATATGTTGTTTTTTAGGTGTAATATATATTGAACATTTAGTGTTTTATCGCCTTTTCCAGTTAATCAATAGCTCAAATAAGCCTATTCCGGTTTATTCATATCAATATAATCAGTACGACATGTACACAAGCGTGCATGTAACATGTTAAACGCGGCATTACATGCGCAACCTTTTTTTGCTGGATTGGTATGAAACATGAATATAAATAGTTATAAAGCTACAGAAATGATAATGGAAGCTTTGAACACTTTTTTTTGCTCACAGCCACAATTATTAAATAGATACATGTGAGTGCTGTATATCTGTCTGTTCATCTGTCAGTCCGTCTGTATGTCACACTTTTGTGTCTGTGACGTATCTTCCAAACGCCTGATTCGATTATAAGATTAATTCACAAAACTGTGCACCTTTGTGGATGAACATGCAGAATAAATGAATACTTTAAGGCCATGTCAAAGCAGGCGGTCATAGGTTACATGTACAGAATGCATATCTGCTCCATATTTTACGCATGTCCCAGCTCAGATATCCAACAGTTGTGATAGCGCTGTGGTCTATATTACTTCCCTATTATCTTACGTGTGACTAAGGGGTCGCAGTTCACAATCCCGAAGAAACATATGTTTTGTGTCATTGTGCAAGACCCTTCATCTTTATTGCATAATACATGTTCAACCTAGGAAACGTCATGACTGAAATATGGTTCACTGTAACCTAGAGCAATGATGTAGAGCATTAAAACACTAAGTCATGTTTCAAGCATTTGTGGTGCAGACATCTATTTCAAGGGTGACAACTTCCGTCAAAGCAGGGATTTCGGAACCGTTTGAACAACCTACATTGTGTTTTGATAAAGGTGAATGAACATCTAAAATAGAGTATTTCGATCATTGAATATTAGATGTATGTGTTTGTTGGTACCAGTGACTATTTACCATCTGCAGATAAGTTGCTGTTTTTAAAAAAAACTGCATTTGTTTGCAAACACTTTACGAGAGCGATATTCATTGAGGAAACAAACAGTTTAGCACAGATATTGTGCACATGTAAGCATGAAAAGGGCATTACACTCATTATGAATAAAATGCTTGTGGCGTTCGCATTCAGGCCATTGGCTGTTTTTATACATGCTTTCTTGCATAAATAACATTGAATTGGAAAGAACAAAACTAAATCAAAGAATTACATTGGTTTATTTGCGACAATATCTGCGCCACCTATATACATCATATATGTACATGAGAAGTTACGAAATTCAAAAAATATAGATAGGTGTTAGCTTTGAGGGTCAGATACAATATATGTTGAGAGTGTGCATTTGTATAAATCACACCAGCTCCTTTTTGTTCAAATAACCTCACTTTAATAATATTACCATTAAACTGACACAGTTCTATCAAAGTTTTGGAATCATATCAAATGATTCCGATATCTGTGCTGTGAAATAGCGTTTTGCTCTACCTTATGAACCGCTAGATGAATTTCATCGAAACTTGCATAGATACTTATCTGGGACAGCCAAAACGAATTATAAGATTTTGGTGACCTCGACCTTATTTATAAGTTCACCAGGGACATATATTTAAAAAAAAGGCTTGTCTGTACTCTATCTTTCTAACCAATGACTAGAATTCGGTAGTATTGACCTTAATTCCAAGATCACCAGCGTCACATAGCTCCTTTAAGGGGGTGGGGGACAACTCCATCTAATGTTATATACTTTCCATTCCTAACTACTCTAGTATAGCCATATTAAACAGTGTCTGCCCCGTAATTTGAGAATATCAATAATTGATTATTTTTCCCTCATGCGCCATAGAATGATCACATAATTTCCCATTTTTGACAATCTTCATTAAAAGCAATGGACCATGCCAAAACAAAAGTGGTAATGAGCTGTCTTTTTAAAAGCAGATTGTACCAAAGAACTGTTTCCAGAAATCTATGTATCAGTTAAAGAAGGGGGCACATCAAACTCTCTCCTTGCACCTTCTCTCTCCGCTGGTCTCTCTCTCTCTCAAATAAGACTCACAATTACTGAAATGTTGTTGTATTTGCTTTTCAAACGCAATATATCCAAAGACTGTTTGTAAGAAATAAGATTGATACAAGCTTGCTAATATGTACATTGTATTCCATTTTTGGACGGGAATCTTACGTCTCTCCAGTGATTTTAGTACTCTCAGTGCTTTGATAAGTATGAATTGAATAGTACATTTCAGGATAAAATTTGCAGAAAAAGTCTTTTGACGGTATTTGCCGCATGCGGAACCGACTCAGAGTTACCATTTTATTGTGTAATATTATATGCACAATACAATGAGAAATAGTTTTATCCGGTTCCGCATGTGGACATGTATGTAATTGAGTCACGAAGTACACGAGGGTGTTTGGTTTTACCATAGACTTAGTGTTAAGTGTGGTTGATAGGGCATGCATTTAACCCAAAAATTTATCATAAAAATACATTTTAATGAAGAAAATAAATTGTGGACATTAAACTAGAGACTCTTAGGTATCATTTGGTAATATTTTAGAGGGATTTCTTTACAATCAATTTTTTACTGTAAAAGTGGGCCATTTGTAATACAAAACCGTTACACGTCCTTTCCTAGAGAAAGATGATCCAAATGTTGACTGAACTGATATTTACCATATCTACCATATCTACTCAGTAATTTTCAACAGCAGTGTCCCATTCCAAAATAAATAATACCAAGTTTGTGTAATCTGTAACTCCAAAAGTTTTTATTCCTTCTCATTCAAACTTTGCCTAAAGATTGTTCTAGGTTTGATCTGCCACCTGTTTTTCACCTTTGAAGATGTGTACCTTCTATTTTGTGCATGTTTCATATTTGAGGGGTGTTGAACTTAGACATTTTTTTCATCCGAAATGCTTAGTGGGTCCCTAGTTTGTGTAATCTGTAACTCCAACAGTATTCATTCCTTTATATTCATACATTACATAGTGATTGTTCACACATTGAAGATGTGCACCTCCCATTTTGTGCATGTTTCATTTTTTTTTTCTAATTTTTGATGGGTGTTGAACTTAGACATTTTTTCCATCAGAAATGCTTAGGGGGTGACTAGTTTGTGTAATCTGAAACTTCAATAGTATTCATTCCTTTATACACATATGATAAATTAACTCTATTTCAAGAAAAAACATGCACTTTAGTATCAACTACATAGTCTCTGTTCCACCATTTTGAATTTGTTTATATTGATGTGTGACATCACGTTGACATGAACGTAACGCCACGACGTCGCACCGCTTTTCCCGTAAAAGTGGCAAAAAATACATGTTTCATGCTCACCCTTACCAGGCATGAAATCCATCATGCTCACAAGTACCCAAATTTGTATTCTCATACTTATTTGCATGACAACACAACACTCGGAGCTCGGAAACAAACCCCCTCATCTTTTAAGCATATATAGTTTGCATGCGCAGTGAAACAAGGGTGAGCATGAAAAAAAAAAAAAAAAAAAAAAAAAAATTTAGTACATCCTTTATATTCATACTTAACTTAGTGATTGTTCACACATTGAAGATGTGCCCCTTCCATTTTGTGCACATTTAAAAAAAAATTTTAAAAATTTTTTTGGGGTCTCGAACTTAGACATTTTTACGTTAGAAATGCTTAGATGGTCTGGTTTGTGTTATCTGCAACTCCAAGAGTTTTCATTCCTTAATATTCAAACTCTGCATAATGATTGTTCATACATTGAACATGTGCACCTCCTTTTTGTGCAAATTTGAGAAACATTTTCTTATTTTTAGGGCTGTTGAACTTAGACATTTTTTCCATCCGAAATGCTTAGGGGGTGTCTTGTTTGTGTAATCTGTAACTCAAGCAGTTTTCATTCCTTTATATTCAAACTTTGTATTATGATTGTTCACACATTGAACATGTACACTCTATATTTATGCACATTTGATAATATATTTTGAGTGTTTAACTTAGAAATTGTTAAGTCACCTACTGTAGATTACATTGTGTAATTTGGATGGTATCTGATTTCATTCCTGTATATTTGAACTTTGTATATCGACTGTTCACACACCGATGTGCACCAGGGACGCAGGTCCAGAGCAGAGTTTGGTCTTGTTTCAGTTATATTGGTTATTAGTCAATTTAAATTCATTTAGCCATGTGTACAGCTCTTGCGTGCGGAGCGCCATGCTCCATGCCAGTGAAACTTGGCCACTTACCAAGACGAACCTGCAGCGCTTGCAACGCAATGATAGGGCCATGATCAAACAGATCTGCAGTATCAAGCCAGAGGATGTGGCCAGGGTAAGGTCAAGCGAGCTACTGGCAAAGCTTCAGCTTGAGGTCCTCGACCTCATTTTGAGAGAGAGAAGGCTTCGCCGATGTGCACCAGGGACGCAGGTCCAGAGCAGAGTTTGGTCTTGTTTCAGTTATATTGGTTATTAGTCAATTTAAATTCATTTAGCCATGTGTACAGCTCTTGCGTGCGGAGCGCCATGCTCCATGCCAGTGAAACTTGGCCACTTACCAAGACGAACCTGCAGTGCTTGCAACGCAATGATAGGGCCATGATCAAACAGATCTGCAGTATCAAGCCAGAGGATGTGGCCAGGGTAAGGTCAAGCGAGCTACTGGCAAAGCTTCAGCTTGAGGTCCTCGACCTCATTTTGAGAGAGAGAAGGCTTCGCTGGTTTGGGCATGTGGCGCGTTCGAGTGGTGCAATCAGAACAGCATATGATATGCAGATAGACGGCAAGCGGGGGGCAGGGAGGCCCAAGCAAACATGGAAGAAACTGACAGAGAAAGACTGCCGTGAGTGGAAGCTCAACACAGTTGATCCTCAAGAAAGGAGCACCTGGAGATCAGGTGTGAGATCTGCTATGCGTGCAGCTAGCCAGTTACCTGGAAAGGGGCCCACTGATGTGGATGATGCCCCTGCACCTGCACGTTAATCAAAAATCCGATTATATTAGCATTTTTAGGGTGTATTGCATTATAGATTGTGTGACGAAAACCCCTATTATTATCATCACTTTTCTGGTTTCATATGAGGTTTCCTGGCAAACAGCATGGATCTAGTGCAGTGCATGATCCCACTGTTTACCATGCAGCTCATGTTACATGGTTTGATTGTAATGGTAGTGACTTGTTTTCACATGCTAAAAATAGCAAGCAGTGGCGAGATCTACTTGCTTTTAGAGGAAACTACTAGTATTAAGCAAGTTATAGCTAGTGCTAAATTTGATCCCTGTGATGACAAGCCGTGGCATGTGATTTCCAACAATGTGGTATTTTACATGTGTAGACTCAGACGAGCTTCTGCAGCCTCCTGTTAAGCTTAGAAACTCCAAATGGTGTTCAGTCAGTAGCGTAAAAGTCATAGAATACTCAAGCGACTAGCAAAGGCTCAGATCAGACTGCGCATATGCGCAGGCCGATCAGAGGCTTTGCTGGTCGCACATACCACATAGTTGGAAATCTCATGCACTGGCTCATATTTATATATATGTGATAGCAAGGGGGTTGGCATCTCATGTCTTGTCATTGACAAACTGGGAATACTATAAAGAGGGATAGTACATGTTGGGTGCTCGGACATTTCGGCCACGGACATTTCGGCCTAGGACGTTTCGGCCTGGACATTTCGGCCACGGACGTTTCGGCCACAGAAAATGCCGAAGGTGGACGTTTCGGCCATAATCATAAATTTTGGGTTTGGGATGTGTGCATGCATAAATGTGTGATGCATTTCATAATCTTTTGAAATCAAATATGCATGTGAATACTTACAGTTGATTCAAAGATGCATGATAATAAGAGAATGCTATTTTTCATAGAAAGAGGTAAATTATGGTGCATATTATACAGCAGTAAATGATTATGAAATACCTGTATTAAGTACCCATTACCTGAATTAGTTTATATTTTTTGTTTACAACAATTTTCGTGTATCTTTGAATCTACTGTACATAACAATTGATGAATGTTTACTACTTTCATGCTGAACCTGGGTTTATCTTTTTTTCTTCAAAACATTGCAGATCAAGATCAGACAGCTCCCTACCTGATCAGGATCCACACTTTTCATCTCTGCTTGTAAATACATGCAGGTTAATAACTGATAAAAATTTGGCAGAAATACTATGTATAGTATATAAGAATATTCAGTAAGAAATGCATCACACATTTATGCATGCACACACCCCAACCCAAAATTTATGATTTGGCCGAAACGTCCAGCTTTGGCATTTTCCGTGGCCAAAACGTCCGTGGCCGAAATGTCCGGGCCGAAACGTCCTAGGCCGAAATGTCCGTGGCCGAAATGTCCTACATTCACATGTTGACATCACTGTGGCAAATGGCAATGATATTACTTAGCGAACATGTGTGAGACTTTCGGTTACCAGCCAACATACAGAACACATGAATTCTCATAACAATCATTGCCCTGTGCCAATTATAAATAGAAAAGAAAACCTGTCCCTCAGAATCATCACTGTTTATTTATCATCACTGAATGGACGGGCACAACAATGTCACATAGGACATTGGTAAGATGGAAGGAGGGTCAATAGTCAGAAAGCACTCTTTTGGCAGGTACCCTATTTTACCTACATACAGCTAGATACCAGTTAAATCTGCCACTTTGAACTCCCCTCAGGTTACCTTTTCCAATTTGCAAGTATTGAAATTCCATGACAATGACGTACCTCTAGATTAGAGTATGTATCTAAAAAAATTCTTTTTCTTTTTTCTAACACAAAACATATGTTGTGGGTACTCAAAAGAACCATCTCATTGAGATGGTTCTTTTGAGCACCCACAACATATGTTTATAATTGAAGGAAAAAAAAATATTTACAATTTTATGCTACCGAAAAAGTGTTTATCTTGACCTATGAATGATATAGCATAAATAGATCTCTATTCAAAATCAATAGCAGAAGAACTATACCTGATTTAAAATAATTAATCTCTTTGCAACTGCAACATTATTATATCAAAAACCTTTAACTCTCTGCATGCTGTGTAATTTTCATTCTTTTGTTGTTTGTTGCTTTTTCAAAATTAACTTTTTAAAAAATCTTTCAAGAGCACTCAGTGTGTCAAACAGTTTGGGTCCAAATGAGGAACGCCATTCTGTTAGTGATCTGGGTATAAACTCTTCCAAGGTTATCAACAGAAGACAAAAGTTACAGCTAGCAATAAAAGAGGTAATGCTCTATCCAGATGAAATATTCTATTATTGAAAACCATGTAGATCCCGAAGTATTTTCTAGCTAGTCTCTGTAGCTGAGCAGACTGGTTTGGATATGACCTGGTCACAAAACCCAAAGATAGGATTTCTAGCGTCAAAGCCCATATATCTTTTATAAGGCATACAAAAAAGCTGGTTGGAAAACAGAATGCAAATTTCTACCAGCAGGACAAGGTTAAACCCTTGCTGTTATGAACCATGTTTTTTTCTAAAAAAAATGTTGATTCAGAATGTGTTCAGCTGATTCAGATTCAACACTATTTCTGAGCCTCCTTCCAAATCAATGTTAATATTAAAATTCAAGTAGTGAGAAAATGTGACATTGACTCACAAGGTTATCATACCCGATAGGCGGCAATCCAAAACCTTAATACTATTGACGATCATAGATCTAAAATACTATGAAACATAGTCTTCATTTGCTGTTTGTCGCTGGCAATTTTAAACACGGTTTCTAGCCATTTTTGATCATGTTCGTCGAATGTTAAGAGCATTTTTGATTGCCGCCTATCCAGTGTGGTTATTGGGCATATGAACTAATCCCCAAAGATACACTTGGTTCACTAATGATATCGCTATCTCATTAGGCATTTATTACAGCAAAAGCTTAGATTAGTGCACATGCTCTCTGGAAATTGTAATGATCATATTTAACAACAGCTCCTAACTAAAATGCACCTGGCTGCAACCAAAACAAATGAGTTTGATATTGGTAGCTCAATTTATTCAATTAATTTTTCTGTCACTAGAAATTTGATTTCATTCTAAACTCTAATTTTCACATTGAATATTCGGGATAATTTTTTTTATTATTAAACTCAGCAAAACCTGTTTGAAAGTTGTTGTGGAGACTTAGTGCAGCTTCTTCATATGGTTCATTTCTTCAAGATGCTGCATATTATTAGATGAACTCTTAGATCAATTGTAGCAAAAGCTAAAAATAAACTTTAAGTCCAAAGGTTGGCCAAAAAGTTGCATTGCACCACCCTAATCACTAGTGATGGCTGGCTTGTTCTAGTATAAGAGGGCCTGGATGGGGTATAATGATTAGTGAATAATGGCCCTTTTTTATAATGAATAGTGAATGATGAGCCAAAAAATAATGAAAAGTGAATAATGAGGGCCTAAAAATTAATGAATAATCCTATTTTTTTTAATGAATTGAATTTTTTTTTTAATGAATAGTGAATAATCAGACTTCTTTGCCACCTTTCTTACTCTTAATGAATAATTGGTCTTATTTTAATAAATAACCCAAAATTTTAATGAGATGAATAATGGGCGAAATTTTTAATGAATAGTGAATACCAGACACCCCATCCAGACCCTCATATAATGGCCGAGCGCAAATATACTTAATCCAAAAAACTTAGTTCTGAATGTCAGTCAAAAGTTGCAGTACACCACCATTATGGCTTGTTCAAATATAATGGACCCCTCATCCAAGCATTTTGTGTAGGATGAGGGGCATTATTGGAAATACTGTAAATTCAGAAATTTTTGAGAGAATTTTATTTTCGCAAATAGCGTTAAAAGACATATTTGTGACATTAAAAAATTCAAGACTAAGGCATGATTTACCTATATCAGTGAACGACAGAGTGATTTTGCCATTTCATGAGGATTTTATTTTCGTGAAACTTTGCATATGCGAAGTTTTGCGAATGTAAAACCCTGAAAATTTCCGAATTTACAGTAATGGCCTGAGGTGGAGCTTCTTTCTAACTAGCATATTTACTTTTGCGGTATAATTCTGAGCGCACTTTTAAGCAAGTACTGTATGTTAAAAAAAACCCCGTGATCCAACCAAATACACAGACTACAACGTGTACTACTTCAGGCTGTAAAGAGAAAATTTGCCATTTTGTTGTAAACTCACAATCGGGAGGGAAATGTTTTTAATACAAACTAAATCTTATTTAAGACAGTAAAGAGGTAGGAAGGCAGAAGCTCGGCCTCAATATTGCCCCTCATATTACACAAAAGGGGGTCCACTATTATTTTCATAATGGCCACCAGCCTTCGTTGTAGTCTGTGTATTCGTTTGGGTCACTTGGTTTTTTAGCTAGCAGTACTTGCTTAAAAGTGTGCTCAGAATTATACCGCAATAGTAAATATGCTAGTTAGAAAGAAGCAAAGGCTGAAGGCCATTATGAAAATAATGGAAAACTTAACTGATTGCTGGCCTGTGCTACATGATAACTGAACAACAAATACAGGTTTAGACAAAGAATAATGACAAATTACAAACTAGTGAAAATTGTTTGCTAATGCAAGCAAATAAAAGAGAAAAAAGATCAGAAGCTGTTTGTGCCTAATTAACTCTTCGGCTGATTATTGCGCCTAAATGAGCCGCGACATGAGATTTACCAAATATGTGGTGTTTGCGACCAGCAAAGCCTCAGACCAGCCTGCGCAAAGTGCAGTCTGATCAGAGCCTTTGCTAGTCACTTGAATATTCTATGACTGTTAAGCTACTGACCAAACAGCATAGGCTGGTCTGAGTCTACACTTGTCAAAATACCACATTGTTGGAAATCACATGTTGCGGCTCATTAATGTCATCTGCTCTGTGTCATCTACTGGCTCTTTTAAAACTGGGTCCACACTGTTTGTCTGTATGCCGAAATTAGTCTGTGACGTATCCATTTTCATGCAAGCAGATGACATCAGCTGGCAACATTTTCAGATTCATTTTTTTCCATAGCAGGCAATGGGCTAATACTGAAAGAAACCAAGTCTACTGTCGTGCCAACCAAGAGTGACAGTGTGTAATATTTTGTTTACAATTGTTAAGTAAAACATTAACTTGTACGCTCCACTTGAGCTAATGCGAATCGATATATCACTAGTGTATTAATCCTATCGTGTGGATAGTGTTGTGTCGTCATATAACTAATAACCAAGTAGCATGATTGTAGATTTAATCCGCCATTACGCTAAACATGTATAATAATACTAACCTTAGCAACGTAACGTCGAAACGACGTTATGTGCTATAAATAGAATGTCTATAAATATCGCAGTATAACATTTCTCCCATGTTTTAAAAGATCCAGATTCTAAATTGGAAAAGAATTTAAATACATTTTGTTTGAAAGTTATACAGATCATTTGATTTGTTTTCACAGTTAGTATATAAAAGTTTACAATTAATTTAAGTAGTATTTGACTTGAACTTATCTCTTCTTTTTGAAATCTAAAATATACTCTTTGAACTTAGATGGTAATCTACGTGTTCTTCTTGGCAGCTCCCTTCTTTGCGGTTGTGCCTGTTCTTGGTCTGTGACTTCGATTGTTGTATCATCTTGTCTATCATCGCTTTCAGTATGATTTGTTTCAACTTCTGTTCTGTTTGGTTGGTCCTGTTGATTATGGTTCGGTTTTCGTAGTATTCGTTCTCTCCACCTCTCATCCCGTGATTCACGCAAAAGTTTGAATTTTGAAGAATCTCTCCTTATAGAACGTCCATCTGATTTTCGCCTCGCAATGATTGTTGACCCATATATTTCAATGATTTCATAGTACTCTTTTTCATGTGCTGTGGACCATTTGTTTTCCTTTCTTTTCTTTAAAAGAACTTTTTCCCCTACCTTAAAATTGTGTTCTTCACATTTTGGGTGTCTGATTTGCTTATCCCACTTTGTTTTATATTGTCTGTCATGTTTTGTAATTTCCTTTTTCCATTCTATGATAATCTTTGCTCACGTCAGTTTCTTCATAATCCAGTTTCGTCCTCACATTTCTTCGCATGAGCGCTTCATAATGGTTAATATCCTGTAGCTGGATGTGGCGTTGATCGGTACCCCATGAGCATGTATTGTATTGCAGAGCTGCTTGGTGTTCCATCGCTGTGTGCTATCAGCTCAGTTTTGTTTAATACCTTCATGAAACTTTCAGCTTCTCCATTTGCTCTAGGGTGTTCTGGAGTAACTCTATGGTGCTCAAATCCCATTTCTTCAGCAAATCCTTTGAAATCTGTGGAACTGAATGGAGGTCCATTGTCAGATTCTACTTTCTTTGGTATTCCGTGTGTAGCAAATATTTTTCTTAGTCTATCGCATGTCACTTTGCATGATGTTGATGTTGTCTGCTCAACAACAGGAAACCGTGTCCTTTTGTCAATCACCACTAGATTATAGTGGCCATCAGGATACGGTCCTCCAAAGTTAATAGAGACTGTGTCCCAAGCTGTGTCTGGTATTGTGGATGGTTTGACAGGCTCGAGTACCGATCTGGATGATTGGTACTCGAATCTATTCCTAAATGCTTACATAAATCGACATGCACACACTGAATACTTAAAAATGATCTAATTCTATAGTCCTTTAGGCATATGGCATGTTTTTCTGTATAGTATTAACACCAATATCGACCACTTCCGGTCTATGAAGTACCAGCAATACGCATAAATACCACCAAATCGACGTATACATTTACCAGTGTGAGACAGTTTCGATTGTTTGGACCAGATGAGGCCTGACAGAATGTCAGATCCAATTTAGTTTGACTCTTATGGTACTCCTGACTTAAAAAAAGTTGTTGCTGAAAAATATTACTAGCATGCATTGAGTTAATTGGTTTAAAATGTAGGCTTTTTGTCCATGTATGTTGAAAGCCTTAAGGAATATGCTTAGCTTTAACTTCACAGGACTTGATTCTGTCAAGGATGTACTTCAAAGAAAGCAAAAGAAGGTTCTTTATAATCCATTTTTCAATATAATGAATAATTATATCTCTTTGTAGCAAATTAGCTTGGAGTCAGAGGGTACATTAGATATAAGCTACATGGCTTTTGAAAAACATCCTTTTTGAATGTTCTTAAGGAGTTCTAGCGATAAGGCATACATTTTCCCAAGTTGACATGATAACAAACACCAAATTTTCAAACTGCCCTAATGTTTTTAGAATTGGTGTAGTTCAGCAGTAAAATATGCATAGTAACAAAATACATTTCAAAGCGATTCACCATTTACAATACTGTGAAAACATGTACTTTTTACTCCCACCCCTCATTTTACGTCTTTATACTGGGTGCCGTTGACCAGACTTTGAGTAAATGCATTGCTAGATTTAAAAAATTAAAGTGCTAAAGTGTTAAGGATATAAGTGCTCTTCATTTCCAAAACCTTACCTTATTCCTTCTGCCCATGCATATGAAATACACCTAAAATAGGAGCAGTCTGATCAGTGTTCATAATGTTTGCTTCCATGATCACAAGTGGCCTGAAGCCGGCCGGCCATTTGAATTCATGCAGCTGATGTAAATAGTTGACAAAAAAATGACAGGAAAAGGGTAAACTTTCAGTACTAGCTGATGTGGCTTCATCTAAATTTACAAATTATATGGGAATGCATCAAAGACCCTGAGGTGACACACAGATGTGCTGGCTTGTCATGCCTACTCTGATAAGTAGCTTGCTCCTTTTCTACAAAGCTGTGAATCTCTGATAATAATGATTTTCAAGCTGTTTGCCCTAAAGAACCAGTTTTAATTAACAAGTTTATCACCTGAGACTGAGATTGAAATACAACTTCAAGCATATTGATTAGCTTATTTCTTTCAATGTAATAAATAGATTTGAAATAGAAGAGCAAAACAAAGTCTGTCAGAGTAGATCCAATTAAGATGACACATTAGCCTATATAGTCATCTGGATCTACAGTACAGTCTGTTTTGGTTTTTGTTTTTCCACTAAAATATATTTTTTATAGAGTTTTTTACCCACTTTTATCTAATACTCAATTTTAAAATTAAGTGAGTATGATCAAGAAATACCACAATCACGAACTGCAGACCAATTTGTGTCACTGTGAGGAATAGCCTGAGGACATTTACAGTAACAGGACATCCGAAAGACAATAAAAGCATTTCAATCAGCTCTCTCTTCCTCTTCAAGATGATTGCAAAACTAGAAAGGACATAAAGTAATGCATACCAAAACAAAGACCAACACAGAACCCCAACAAACAATGGCAGGTACATAAAACAATAAATCAACAACATTAGAACCACCGCCTTAGAACGAACAGCATCCTAAGCTACCGGGGAGCTTAAACGCATTTTACTGGTGCCAAATCTTCGCCCTAGATTCTGTTGTTGTTAAAACAAAAAAATTGTTTGGCTTGCATGAAGGCTTCCTAAACAATGCAATGCATAATCACAGAGAAACAATCTAATCAAATTAACACACTAAGATGAAACAAAGAAAAGGGCCCATGACCCACAGATAGTCAGAGCTAAAGAAAGCCATAAGTTTAGCTACAGCGGGCCCAGCCAAGGACAAGCATCAGGCACCAACCAACTGATTAAAGCTAAGCCAGGGCCGTCTGAGGCTTGACCCACCATCCTGCAATTAAAGAGGAAACCATAGCTATAAACTGTGATTGGGTTTACAACCAGGCATGCAGACTGTCGCATGATATCCATGTTGTAACCCTACTACTGAATCGGGATATATCATGTTTTAAAACAGTGTAGATTCAGATCAGTTTTCTTCTGGATCAATAGAAGCCAGCTAATCAACACCATTAACATTCAGCCAGTGAACCCATGGAAATATTGATGAATGTCATAATCTCACCTGGGTTTTTTTCATTTATCAGTGTACAGTAAAACCTGTCTTAAGTGGCCACTCAAAACTACATAAATTAAAGGTCTTACAGACAGATGGTAGCTTAATGCAGGTCGAAAGTATTGCAGAATGCTCTTTTGGAGCATTCTGCAATACTTTTGACCTGCATTAAGGGATGATCGGTCTTGAAAAACAAGTTTTGGTTTTATTTTTTAATGGCTGCTTAAAACAGGTTTTACTGTACCTGTTTACTTGTTGTATCCATACAAAGAAAGGTCTTATGATTCTTGATTTTGGCCCTCTCTTTGTTAGGCCAGAATTTTTTTTATTAGTTGATTTACGAAACCCTCCTACTGTAATTTTCCAGAAAGTAGAAAAAAAATTCTAAAATGATTTTTTTTATTTTATCTGCCCACTCTAAATATTATTTTTTTTGTTGAAAAAAAAAATAATTTTGAGGTTTCTGTTTGTGTATCTGTTAAAAGTGATTGCCTATGCAGGAAATTATGTAATATTTAAAGATTTAATACAGACTGTTGGTTTACTTTACAAGTTTTTCTGTATGTTCTTGAGATATAAAAAAAGGGCTCTGAAAATGAAAAAAAGGAGAAAAAAGCTCTGAAAATGACCAGTCAACTGGTCATTTTCAGAGGTTTTTTTTCTTCTTTTTTTTGTCCCCCCGACCATAAATCTGAAAAAAAAATCCCGTAAATCAACTAATAAAAATATCTGGCCTTAAAAGCTACAATTTGAAGAGTGAAGGTAAAAACTGCTCACTTCTATTTTCAGTATTGTGTTTGCTGACATGTGCGGGTTCACTCAATTATCATCACAGTGCACAGCTCAAGAACTGGTACAGCTTCTTAATGAAATATTTGCCAGATTTGACTGTCTAGCTACTGACAATCATTGTCTTAGGTAAGTTAAATTATCATCGCAGTGCACAGCTCAATAGCTGATACAACTTCTCAATGAAATCTTTGCCAGATTTGACTGTCTAGCTACTGACAATCATTGTCTTAGGTAAGTTTAATTATCATCGCAGTGCACAGCTCAAGAGCTAATACAACTTCTCAATGAAATCTTTGCCAGATTTGACTGTCTAGCTACTGATTATCATTGTCTTAGGTAAGTTTAATTATCATCACAGTGCACAGCTCAAGAACTGGTACAGCTTCTCAATGAAATCTTTGCCAGATTTGTCTGCCTAGCTACTGACAATCATTGTCTTAGGTAAGTTAAATTATCATCACAGTGCACAGCTCAAGAGCTGGTACAGCTTCTCAATGAAATCTTTGCCAGATCTGACTGTCTAGCTACTGACAATCATTGTCTTAGCTAAGTTTAATTATCATCACAGTGCTCAGCTCAAGAACTGGTACAGCTTCTCAATGAAATCTTTGCCAGATTTGACTGCCTAGCTACTGACAATCATTGTCTTAGGTAAGTTAAATTATCATCACAGTGCACAGCTCAAGAGCTGATACAACTTCTCAATGAAATTTTTGCCAGATCTGACTGTCTAGCTACTGACAATCATTGTCTTAGGTAAGTTTAATTATCATCGCAGTAAATGTCTTAAGAAATGGTTCAACTTCTCAATGAAATCGTTGCTAGTTTTGACTGCCTAGCTACTGACAATTATTGTCTTAGGTAAGTTATCATCACAGTAAATACCGGGCTGTGTAGCGCAGTTGATAACATGTCTGGCAATAGATGCGAGTCTGACTGCAGATCCAGGGGTCTTGAGTTCGATACCCGCCTGGTCCCATACTTTCGTGGAGATTGATCATGAAATAATTTTTATGGTCATTCTCCTACCTTTCTCTGAATCATTCAAGAAGGGTTGTTGTCAGTTACAAGCAATAGTATGTACACCATGTACTGGTTAACTGCTTGTTCAAGCTTGTCCAGGAAAAAGTGTGGTTAAGTGAACTGACTATCCCACCATGACCATAGCTGTTGACTTGGGACATAAAGCAACTAAACAAACAAAACAAACATCATCACAGTAAATGGATAAAGAAATGGTTCAATTTCTCAAAGAAATCTGCTAAGCTTATGAGAGTCACAGTCTTATGTAAGTATATCATCACATTAAATTGCTGAAGAAATGGTTCAACTTCTCAATGAAATCTTTGCCAGATTTAACTGCCTAGCTACTGGTGATCATTGTCTTAGGTAAGTTTATCATCACAGTAAATGGTTTAAATAAGCAGTGCAGCTTCTCAATGGTATCTTTGCAAGGTTTGACTGCCTAGCTACTGGCAATCATTGTCTTAGGTAAGTTTATCATCACAGTAAATGTTTGAGGAAACAGTGCAGCTTCTCAATGAAATCTTTGCAGGGTTTGACTGCCTAGCTACTGGCAATCATTGTCTTAGGTAAGTTTATCATCACAGTAAATGTTTGAAGAAACAGTGCAGCTTCTCAATGGTATCTTTGCAAGGTTTGACTGCCTAGCTACTGGCAATCATTGTCTTAGGTAAGTTTATCATCACAGTAAATGTTTGAAGAGACAGTGCAGCTTCTCAAAGAAATCTTTGCCAGGTTTGACTGCCTAGCTACTGGCAATCATTGTCTTAGGTAAGTTTATCATCACAGTAAATGTTTGAGGAAACAGTGCAGCTTCTCAATGAAATCTTTGCAGGGTTTGACTGCCTAGCTACTGGCAATCATTGTCTTAGGTAAGTTTATCATCACAGTAAATGTTTGAAGAAACAGTGCAGCTTTTCAATGAAATCTTTGCAGGGTTTGACTGCCTAGCTACTTGCAATCATTGTCTTAGGTAAGTTTATCATCACAGTAAAGGGTTGAAGAAACAGTTCAGCTTCTCAATGAAATCTTTGCAGGGTTTGACTGCCTAGCTACTGGCAATCATTGTCTTAGGTAAGTTTATCATCACAGTACATGGTTGAAGAAACAGTTCAGCTTCTCAATGAAATCTTTGCAAGGTTTGACTACCTAGCTACTGGCAATCATTGTCTTAGGTAAGTAAAGGTTGAAGAAACGGTTCAACTTTCTCAATACTATTTTTTTTGCCAGATTTGACTGCCTATAACCTACTGACAATCATTGTCTTAGATAAGTTTATCATTACAGTAAATAGCTAATAAATGATTCATTGGCTGAATTAATGATTCATGTTCTCAAAGGCTTATTTGCCAGATTTGACTGCCTAGCTTCTTAGGTATGTTTATCATCACAGTAAATGGCTGAAGAAATGGTTCAACTCCTCAATTGACTCTTTGCAATATTTGACTACCTTAAGCTACTGACAATCAATGTGTTAGGTAAGTTTATCATCACAATAGATGGCCGAAGAAATAGTTAAATCTTTTCCAGGTTTGACTGCCAATCTACTGTCAGTCATTGTCTTAGGTAAGTTTATCATCACAGTAAATGGCTAAAGAAATAGTTCAACTTCTCAATGAAATCTTTGCCAGATTTGACTGCCAAGTTACTGACAATGATTGTCTTAGGTAAGTTTATAATCAGAGTAAATGGCTGAAGAAATGGTTCAACTAATCAACTGACTATTTGCAATATTTGTCTACCTTAAGCTACTGACAATCAATGTCTTGGGTAAGTTTATCATCACAGTAAATGGTTGAAGAAATTGTTCAACTCCTCAATTGGCACCTAGCTACTGACAATCAATGTCTTTAACTCTTAGGTAAGTTTATCATCACAGTAAATGGCTAAAGAAATGGTTCAACTCCTCAATTGACTCTTTGCAATATTTTTGACTACCTTAGGCTACTAACAATCAATGACTCGGGTAAGTTTATCATCACAGTAAATGATTGAAGAAATTGTTCAACTCCTCAATTGACACCTACCTACAGACAATCAATGTCTTTAATTCTTAGGTAAGTTTATCATCACAGTAAATGGCTGAAGAAATAGTCCAACTTCTCAATTGACTCTCTGCAATATTTGATTGCCTAGCTACTGACAATCATTGTCTTGAGTAAGTATATCATCACAGCAAATAACTGGCTAAATAGTTCGACTTCTCAATTGACTATGCAATATTTGACTGTCTAGCTACTGACAGTCAATGTCTTAGTAAGTTTATCATTACAGTAAATGGCTGAAGCAATGGCCGAACTTCTCAATTGACTCTGCAATATTTGACTGCCTAGCTACACACAATTAATGTCTTAGATATGTTTATTTCACAGTACTTGCCTCATCAAATTTTTCTTCTACAGTAAAACTTGTCTTTTAAGCGGCCACTAAAAATAGACAAAACAAAGGTCTTAATACAGAATGGTAGCTTAATGAAGGTCGAAAGTATTGCAGAATGCTGCAATACTTTTGACCTGCATTCAGCGATAATCGGTTCTGAAAACCAATTTTGGTGTTGGTTTTGAGTGGCCGCTTAAGGCAGGTTTTACTGTTGTTATACATAATTGGAAGAGCCAGTCAGAATTTTAGCCATATTTATGTGATTATAAAATGCATAATCCAGTGATAAGAGGTATCATGAACCAGAGGCAAGTTCAACAATGTGTCCGCTTTCGAGAGCTTGTTGTACTGATGTCAGACTTTACACATTACGAATAAAGATAGGTATGAGAACACAGAGCGCCCGAGAGCACTCACATTGTTGAACTCGCCTCAGATCTTTTATGTTTGGACAAGCTGTACATCGCATATTTTAAAGATTAAATCATTGTCTGCACTCAAACTGTTATGTGCAGGAAGACAACCAGCGCACTCTTCCCCATCAGAATAATTGCAAAACTAGAAAGGACACTACGTACTGCATTACAAAACAAGGACGAAACACAGAACCCCCACAAACATTGGGCTTAACCATTGTCATAGTCATACTGAATATTTTTATGTACTACACTCCTCCCCAATTTCACCCTGGTAACCTGCAGCATTACAGTTGTAAGCATGTCTTTGCAATACATGCTATGGTTTATTTTTGTTTCAAAAGGCATATTTCGGAATAAAACTATATATATTTTATTTACAAGCAGTGTGTTGTATAGTTTATATATACATGTATTTTATTGCCAAATTTTAGACAGCAATGGGGTTGGGTCACAAGTTCTCACAACCTTAGTTACGACCCTTCCCCTTATATTTACAGGTAGTGTGTTGTATCATAACTCTTTCCTTGCTAGCGGCAACTTCTGTTGTCTGTTGATAGCCTTTGCAAACAGTTTGAACCCAGATCCGTACCAACAAGACATTTGTCCAGATCTGGATTCAAATTGCTTGACACTAGGACAGTGCTGGATCCTGAAAGAATTTTTTGAAAAAGTTAATTTTGAACAAAGTCAGCAGACGACAACAAAAGCATGTAAAATTACCCAGCATGCAAAGAGATAATGTTATTCATTTTCAGAATCAAAATTCTCGGTGACTGCTACTACTGTGTTAGTGGGCTGCCAGAACCGCGTGCTGATCATGCTCAGTGCTGTATTGAGATGGGGCTGGACATGATAGAAGCAATATCGTAAGTACTGTGTTTACTATGGCTACAGTAAATGTTCTAAATTGCATGTGCAGATCCAGAGGGGGGAGGGCAGGGGGTCAGGACCCCCCCCCCCCTGAAAAATCACAAAAATATAGGGTTTTCTATCAATACAGGTCTGGATCCCCTGAAAATCACAAAGCTGCCAAGCCAGCATTCAATGTTGGGCCTTCATCAGCCCGCCAGCGAAACGCCATTTAAATGGCGTTTGCCTGGCGGACCGATGATGGTGGCCCGCTTATCATCCCCTCATCAACTGTAAAAAACAAAACAAAACAAAAAAAAAGGTTGTCAAAGTTGGACCCCCTCGGATCCACGCATTAAATGTCCAACATTTTCTCTTTCTTTTCAGAAGAAAATGTTGGTTTTCAGGATCGGAATTCACAAATTGCTTGTCCGAGTAGCAAACAGGGAAGACCCTGATCAGACAGCTTCTTCAGAAGCAGTCTGATCTGGGTCTGCACTGTTTGTCTTGGCCTTTATGGCAGAGAAGAAGTGTTCGAAATAATAGTATATTTACCATTTTAACATTTAAATGATGATTGGTACATGTTGCAAGGCATCTTAAGCATACAATATATAAATTTTGACTTAAATCTAAGGGTGTGGATGGAGGTGTGACTGGTGCGACATGGTAACACAAACATAGGATGTGGCTTCTGATCAGGGTCTTCACTGTTTGCTTACAGAATGTTCTATTAAAATTTGAATTAAAATGAAAAAAAAATGCCACCCATCAACCCTTACAACAGAAATTGACTGGTTTAATTGATGAGAGTGGAATAATCCTTTACCCCATTAAAACGTCTTTTGTAGCCCTTGAAATATCGTGTATTTGAAAATATTATGAAAACAGGAGCATTTGCTATTTTGAAGCAAATGCTCCATTTTCCATAATAATTTCATAAGTATTCAAAACTTAACTAAACTTTTTCTTCAATTTTTTCAATGTTGTCTAAAAATAGAAAATGATGTCATGATCTAAAAATAGCCTATGGAGTAAAGGGTTAAATTTCTCAGGTTTTGCTGGCTGAAGAGTAAAAAATATTTTTCTGAACATGCAACAAACTGCAAGAAAATGATCTAGAAGCCACCAATGAAACAGTTGTACAGCTGCCTCAGGCTAGGGGGCAATCTATGGGGGCTATCTAAGGCTAGGGTGTACCTAAGGCGCATTACGCATAGTACTATGTTACATGTATTAAAATGGTCTATTTTGTAAGCCTGAACTGGCGTAAGGAAAACTAGTTCTGTAGCATGTGGGTTCAGCCCTATTAAAATCCATTTTTCTAATTCTCTGCAAAGTTTAATCAGCAGAATAAATGAAGTTTATGTATTTTTCAATAAAATATCACTATAGCGATATTTAATTGAAAAAACATAAACTTCATTTATAACTGTTTGTTTTGCTGCAATCACACTAAGTTATTATGTTGGCATGGTTTCCGTGACGTCAGCGTCATGTTATGTAACATCAGCGTCACATTTTCAAAGAAGATCCTCGATGTTCATCCGAGGTCTGATTCCAGGGAATTTCACGGAATTGGCAGAGGCAGTTCCAATTGGCTAGGGGTTTGCAGAGGTATGCTCCCCCTGAAAACGTTTGACAAAAGGTACCATTTGGTGACAAATGATGTGTTTCTGAAAATCATCCATTATCTTGTTAGTTTCATATTTCACAATGTGATACATATTTGTAAAGGAAATCTGTGAACTAAATACATGTACAGTCCCTTTAAATTGCTATGTTAGGGGTCCATAGGAATGGACTGTGACTGTGTTATAAGTGAATAGTGTTAAAAGGAATTATTGGAAAATGACCATTTTTCTGTAATTCCTTTGAAAGATTGATTGGAATTTTTTTTTTTTGAACCACAACATGACCATGTTATATCCAAATTTGTGTTATAATAAGTTGTGTTATAAAAGGATTGCGCTGTACAAGTAGAAATCTTTTTGACAATAAGTTTTCTATTTAACAGGTTGATAAGAAATGTAACGGGCACTGAAGTAAACATGCGTGTAGGAATACACACAGGACGTGTGCACTGCGGTGTACTGGGTCTACGTAAGTGGCAGTTTGACGTGTGGTCGAATGATGTGACTCTTGCTAACGTGATGGAGGCTGGAGGAGTACCAGGGTAGGTTCATGAAGCTGTATCAATGTGTAAATGAGGCGTGACATGGGATTTCCAACAATGTGGCATCTTGACAAGTGTAGACTCAGAGGAGCTTGTGCAGTCTCCTGTTAAGCTTAGAAACTCCAAATTATGTTCGGTCAGTAGCTTAATATTCATAGAATATTCAAGCGACTAGCAAAGGCTCTGATCAAACTGCGCATATGCGCAGACTGGTCTGAGCCTTTGCTGGTCGCACATACCACATTGTTGGAAATCTCATGTCGCGGCTCAAATGTTTATTTTTTTTAAAGTTCTCTCAATGTGTCAATGTTAACTTTTCATCTGATAAATTGAGTTGAGTCAATATTAACTCAAATTATCAAATGACATCGCAGTTCAGTGGATAATGTCATGTTATAAATAATGTTATACCCACATATTACATAACACTTTTGGCAGGAACAATTAACATCATACCGATGTCAGGGACAACAATGCAATTTTTCATGAAAATGATCAAACCTATAAGGCAAACAAAAAAATCACATTTAAAAGGTCATATGATAAACAGAATCTTACACTCCTGATCATTTCCTATTAAATTTATTAAACTCGCCAAGGCTCCTTTAATAAATTTCTTATTAAATGACCACTCATGTGAGATCCTGTATATGTCACAACAATGAATCAACGTTTGATACAGTGTAAACTTGTTGTCACAAAACATTGAATCAATGTTTGCTTAATTCTGCAACTTATTTTATTGAATTAGTGTTAACTCAGTGTAGCAGCATTGAATCAATGTTAACTCATGGTTTTAATGTTATACATTGAATTAGTGTTACATTTTAAACTAGTTTAATAAATTCAATAATACAGGAGTACAAATGTTAGAGATTCTATTGTCATATGACATTAAAATTATTTTGAATTATCATTTTTGGAGTGAGGGTTTTGTCATATGGGTGATGTTAAAAGCATCATTTCATATTATTACGGGAAAATCTGAAAACCACTAGTGGTTTATTGCTTTTATTGCATGGTGTTATATCACTCCCAGACTCGATGTCATGTGATAAATTGAATTAGTGTTACATGTCACAGTATAACATCAATATTTACTCTATGTAAAACACTATGGATAGACTTAGTGTTAACTCTATGTCACAGCATTGAATCAATGTAAACTCATTGTTACAACACAGTATTTTAAATTAGTGTTAATTTAGTCATCACAACATTGAATCAATGTTTGCTTAATGTTGCAACATAATGCATTGAATCAGTGTTAACACAGTGTCACAGCAATGAAAGCATTGAATCTATGTTAACTCATTGCTACAGCAAAATATATTGAATAAGTGTTACCTCTGTGTCACAGCTTTGAATCAATGTTAACTCATTGTTACAGCATAGTACATGTACAGTAAAACCTGTGTAAAACGGCCACTCTCAAAAAGACAGAAAATTGGTTTTCAAGACTAGTTATTGCTTAATATAGGTCAAAAGTATTGCAGAATGCTCAAAGGGAAGCATTCTGCAATACTTTCGACCTTCATTAAGCTACCATTTGTCATTAAGTTCTTTGTTTTGTCTAATTTTGTGTGGCCATTTTACACCGCTTTTACTGTAATTAGTATTAACTCTGTTTTACATCATTTTATCACTGTTCACTCATTGTAATAACATAATACATTGAATAAGCGTTACCTCCGTGTTGCAGCATTGAATCGATGTTAACTTATTTGGTGCGATAATGAATTAATGTTGGCTCAACGTTGTTGCCTGCCGAGATATTATGGTCCACTTTTAAACAGTGATTGAGAGTTTTGTACTCAAATTTTTGCAGTCGAGTGCACATCACGGAGGAGACCCTGAAATGTCTCAATGGTGATTTTGAGGTGGAACCTGGCAACGGTGGTGAACGACATCAGTACCTTAAGGAACATGACATCACAACGTACCTCATTAAGAATGACCAGCATAGGGATAAGGTAAGTATAGTTAAAGGGGAGAGCAACCTTGAAGGCAAGTGCATCTCAAATGCAAATCCTTATATCATGCAATATGCCGCAAACACTATCAAAATCAATTGAAAAATAAGAAAGTCATAGATGTTTATATAGTAGACAGTTGAAAGCAAGAGATGGCAGCCATTTTTAGGCTGAGTGACGTCACACAGCCCTAATTAAATATGCATAAACAGAATAATTAGTTTCCTGCTATTCATTTCAAATCCATTGCAGTTTTATTGCTTCATGTGTTGAAAATAGACGATTTTGAATAAAAAATATGTACAATTTTCATTGAATATGGGAATTTTATTGGCTTTTCAAAAATAACAGGAAGTTAATTATAAAGATCAAAATGGCGACCTCCATTGGCTTAATAGATGTCAGAATTTTTATTTTCAGATTGCTCTTTCTTATTTTATATCAGATTTTGATCAGGTTTGTGGCAGATCGCTTGGTTTAATAAGGGCTTGTATGTTAGACTCACATGCTTTTAAAGCTGCATAATCTGTAACTTTTGATATTTTCATCTTAAAAATAATGTTTCTATTTTTCAAGAACACAGTAAAAATACTAAAATTCAGGTATACATTTTACCTTTTTCGTAATAATTAACAAATTATTAGTGCCAAAACAACAGTATTTATGTTAAAAATTAACTGTCTAGAATTATTGGAGGGACGCAAATAATTACAAACAAAACTTTTTGTGGCTTTTCCATGGGTAGAAACCAGTACTGGGCCGGGAGGGTTTATGATTTGTGTGTTTATTATATGACGGGAACTCCCGAAGGCTCAGCCGAAAGTGGTTTTTATGGAGAAGCCGGGAATCGAACCTGCAACCCCTGGTTTACAAGGCATAGCGCTTATCCACTACACCACGTGGGCTTCTTAAATAAAATACACCTGTTTTTATAAGAAAATTCACTTTTTCATGCAGTTTCAGCTGTAGAAATAAGATTTATTGTGACAACATAGCTTTATTCTACTTTTGCAAATGATTTAAAAAGAAAATATTTTTTTTGGAAAAATGTTCATAGTTACAGAGTATGCAGCTTTAAGGCTGCTGTCCCCTTTAATGTCTAAAATTTTGAACACTTTTCAAAGGTGTAGCCAGAACGCTGAATTAATTACCCACATCAAAGGGAGACTACTATAACAAGCAGGATTCCCATCAGTTGCATCCCTTTGCAAAATGGGGACTTCTCTAAAGGAAGGAATTTGCTCCCAGAGAGCAAATTCTTTCCATTAAGAGAAGTCCCTAATTGTGTGGAGAAGGATATTACCACATTAGGTGATTTTTATTAAATGTGAACAATTTTTAATACGCACATGCGTAACTGGGTAATTGGAGCTACGCCAATGCTTTTCTCTTTCTGTTCTCAAATAAAATGGTTTTCAGGGTTGGAATTCACAAAATGGATGACAGAATAGCCAACTGGGAAGATTATGATCAGACTGCAGTCTGATCTGGGTCTACACTGTTAGTCTATGCTTTTTTAGCAGACAACTAGCATTCAAAATTTTAAGACATTTTCCATACATTCAAATACTCAGGGTAAAAGCTCTACTCACTTCAAGACAAGTTTCATGAAATTTTAGAGTCTGTTTCCTGAAGGATGATATAAAAATATTTTCTGCTGACATCAGCTGTTTTTTACAATATTTGGAACATACAAAAATGACAATTATTTAGCACAAAAGTGACCTTGCCTTGGTCTGGGACCTTCCTGCCTATTTGCGCAGACTGATCCACTTTCATTTTGGGTCCAGATAATCACTAGCATCTATATGGAGTGTAAACACTGTCTCTGATTACACATGCTGATCTGTCCCTACCCTTATAGCATATAATACTCAAAGTATTCATTTCTCAACTTGTGGCTTATTATACACAGCCATGATGAGTCACACCTCTGTGACCGAAAATGGTAGTTATTTTCTTATTTTTCTCTGAAAAACGTTTCTTGTGGTGCACATTGGAAGCGTCTCACTGAGACGCTTCCAATGAGCACCAAAGAAAACGTTTTCAACGAGAAATAATCAACACCCAATCAGATTACTTCTTTTTTCTGGAGCTATGATATTTTTTTTCGTTTTCGCATGCGAACTAATACTAATTCAGCTTTTTTTATCATCTGAAAACCAATTAGCTTGGAAATGTTGAGTAATTTGTTATCATATTTAATAGCAATTTACTACTGGTCTAATGGGGCCATTGTAATGGATTGAATTCCATAGGTCCATATAAGTGAAAATGAAACGCCCGAAATTTTTGATAATTTTCTTATCTGTTTGTCTTAACTAATGTTTTGGGTGCTCAATAGAACTGTCTCATGGAGACAGTTCTTTTGAGTACCCACAACACATTTTTTTTTAGAGAGATAAGAACAATGAATTATAATAACTCCCGCTTATCTGGAGTTCTATATGCACTAGCAAGTACAGCCAATGGAAATCCTATATATCAGGACTAAGGATAATTGCCCATTCATAACTTCCTTATATGTGAAAAAAAAAACCTACTTTCTCAGAGTACAATTGTAAACAATTTCAAACTTGAAACTGAAAAAGATTTTTTATTGCCAATCATAACCTAGCTGGCTTAGTGTTCTGACCATACATTGTCAGGCCCCCAGATAAGATGTGCGTAACTGAAAATTATTTTCTTATTTCTCAACCAAAACATATGTTGTGGGTACTCAAAAGAACCATCTCAATGAGATGGTTCTTTTGAGCATCCAAAACACATATTTAAACTGATTGATAAGAAAATAATCGCAATTTTATGGTAATATTTTTTTGCTTAAATGGTCCTATGATTGTGTTTCCATGATATGAAAAATCTGTCAGGAAGACTAATGACTGAATACATAGGCATAAAAAACTTGTCTTATATACCTTTTAAGTGTTTCCTAGAAAAAAAAGACTGAAAAAGACAAGAAAAAGCAACAAAGAATTTTCGCAGAATATATACTCAGGGTGTTTCTATACAGCCCTTTTGTATAGAGAGTTTCTGATATCCTCAACAACAAAATTGAAGGAAATTGTGTTTGAGTGGCTATGACAAAAATCATTTTTTGCAAATTTTCAATAATCGGATCAAACATGGGTTCTCATGCACTGACTTTCGCCATGTTCCTCGGGAGATGTTAAAAACCGAGGGCGACCGATCTGGTGGTTATATAATAGAGGGAAACTTGATCAGCCAATCATACATGGATAATGTGTTGGAGCCTGCCATTCCTGCGCAAGAACCAGTGCAAGTACCAGTCCTTGGATGACAATGCCAGAATCAGCAAAGATCTTTCATCAGAACAATGTTGTGCGCATTGAATGGCCAGTGCGCTCATCAGCCATGTCTACAATAGAACATGTGAAGGACAAATTTGGACAGAGGATCCAGCACATAATACTTGCACCAAGAAACAACCAGGCCCTAATTTGCGGCTGACGGGGTACACACTCGTTACTGAAGACATTCTCATCTTCCAAACATGACATTTAAGGCTATCATGCTAATTTCATGTGACATTCGAAGGAATTGCATTTTAAGTTTTGAAAACTTACAGCTTATTCATGTGTTTTGTTTCAAAAGAGGGAATACTCTGTAGACACTTTTTTGCGAAAAATGACTTTGACCCCTAGGCTACTACTTGGCACAGTGCCGCATCAAGTGTATTAGAGCTTGCAAACTAAAGAAAGCACCCTTTTCAACCGATGAAATGTATCTAAACAAGTAAATGAAAATTGAATAATCATTTGTTTCGGTATTCTTTTACTCCAAAATTTCCAAGATTTCCTTAACTTTTTGTTGAGTATAGTTATACACAGGCATACATCACTAGTGAAATATGTCACTGCTCAGGGTACTTGTATATTCTTGCTATACTGACCTTAATCAAAATTGGACAAAAGTTAAGTTATTCAACAAAAACCTTGAAATGTTGACGGAATGAAGGAATATCGGAATGACGGACAGGCTGTAAACAGTATACCCCTCTACTAGGTTGGGGGGAGGGGTGGGGGGTTGGGGTATAATAATGATGACATACATCCAGCTGGCTGAGAACTAGAAACATTCAAATAAGTAAAGAAACACTCATATGGTTGTGACAACGATAACAGCCAGGAGTGAAATAATATTATATACCTCTTGTTTTGCAGTGAGATAGTTTTAGAATCTTGAAGGATCAGTTTAGCAAGAATTAAACCACTTTGTAGTTCTAACTGTATGGTGTTTTTTGATAAATTTACAGCATTTTAAACTCAGCCAATTCTAGACCACTGCACATATTGAATGATGGTTAACCCTTAAAGCGCCAATCGCAACAAAAGTCGTCTACTTTTCTCCTCTGAAATGTTTAAAAAGCCTCTTTGACAAACAGTGTTGACCCAGATCAGACTGCTCCTATAGGAGCAGTCTGATCTAGGTCCACCCTGTTTGCTTCTATACTTGAATTCATTAGTAATGTTAGACAATTATTTGCAGCAGACAACTTCAACAGACGTAATTTTTCAAATGCATTTATTTCTTCTTCGCTTTAAGGGTTAATAGTGCATACTCATACAGCCTTCAGTGTATCCTTTTAATACTCATGTGTATTGCAGCCATATTGAAGATAATGTTACTGAAAGCCTTACTTGCAGCCTAAATCTTAAATTGTTTCCCTTGGTCTCATATTTTCAGGAGCAGAAGAGACAGATGGCGCCACTGACCAGAAAGCAGACCAGTAACAACATTAGTAAGGGGATGAAAACCATGGGGTTTGGAGAAGACTCTAATGCCAACATACACAACAAGTAAGTACAGATCTTACAACCATATAGGCCTTTAGTTAAGAGTGTGTACCAAAACATTATTTGAGCCGCGGCATGAGATTTTCAGCAATGTGAATTTTGATGTGTGTAGACTCCGACGAGCCTGTGCAGCCTCCTTTTCACCTTAGAAACTCCAAATGATGTTCGGTCAGTAAAGCTGAATATTCATAGAATATTCGAGCGACTAGCAAAGGCTCTGATCAATCTGTGCTTATGTGCAGGCTGGTCAGAGCCTTTGCTGGTCGCACATACCAAATTGTTGGAAATCTCATGCCACAGCTCATCTGTTATGGGCACTCAAAAAAAACGAATCAAAGTTAAAAAATACATGATATATCAAGTGGATGAGGAAGTGTCATTCAGAATGTCACAATCAGCAGATATCTCAGAAACAACCCTTCAGCCTAGTGAGGCTGGTTCCCCATCACTACTTACGGGACTCTCAACACCAGTTAGCTGGTCATCAACTACATGTATGGACAATGAGGACAGTCAATGACAGATTCAATGGTATTTTATACCATGTTACATCAATTGATAGACAGATCAATGTACGTTTCTCTTCAAAGGACCTCTACCTAAAGTTTATACAGTCTTTAAATAAAGAATTACATCCCAAGCAATTAAATGACAACAAATCAACATATCAGACACATATCCGAGGCAAATGGTGTACACTTACAACTGACAGCAAGGTAGCCTCAATTTACATTACAGGACCTGCACAGAAACAGTGGAGAGAAACTGTATTTCTAAGACTCTCAGTATATCTATATCAACAGTATGTTGAAGAGACTGATGGCATTGTAAATGACACTTACAACTCTCAAACTTCAACTCCTACAAGACCAGGTCAGAATTACTCATCTCCACTCCTATCACCTGTTGGTACACCTGATGATTTGAACAATCAGCAGTTTGACATGGATTCTGCTTCAGAGATCAGTCAGCAACTTAAAGAATTACAGCATATAAGTAAACATCTACAGGAACAGCTAAACAGTGTTAACACAAAACTGGACATTCTTGTGCAGCGATCTCTGGAAACTTCAAACTCGACGACAAATATCACATTTGAGGACGAGCCTAATTACGTAACAATCAATGCTACAAATGATGATGAGCCCCAAGTTCTACCAGGTGCCTCTACTTACAGTGACGTTGTGTCTAAGGATCCTACCCCAATACATAGAGAAACTAATAATAATGCTAACCAGACCATAAACTCTTCGGGAAATCATGCACCAGTAACAAATACAGTGACTCAGCAAAGTAAAACCAAAAAACAAAACCATCAAAACATTAATCATAGGAATTCAACCACTCCCAAGCCTAAAGTTGATCAGGCAAGAGATTCAACATCAGATTTGCAAAGGAGGGGAAGTAAAATACTAATCATAGGGGATTCCATTCTCTCAGATGTTAACAGGAAAGGACTAGCAAGAAATGTTGAATGTCAGCCCTATCCAGGCGCAAATATTGACACTATATATGACAAGGTCCAAATGTTTGACCTCACCAAGTTCTCTGACATTGTTATTTATGTAGGTGGCAATGACTCTTCAAACAGTTCGTTCTGACAATGAATATTTTGAAGAAAAATATGAGCAACTTCTGCAGCACATTAAACGCATAACTCCTACCAGTAAAATACACCTCTGTACATCTTGTCCTAGAGGTGACACAGACGTTGACGAGACAAATGATGTCATCAAGAGACTTTGTGAAGAACATGAGGTAAAGTGTATTGACACAAATTCAGGATTTTATGATAAACACTCACAGCTGCGAACACACTTCTATAAACCAAGGGATAACATACATCTTTCACGGTCAGGAATCAAACGAGTACTTGGACTAATAAATGAGACATTGTGTGTAGTTGAAAACTTTGAAAAATCTGTCTACCCAGTGCATTTCCAACAAAAGGAATCAAATAGCACACAATCACCATCTCAAAGAAGAGCTCACTATGGAAGGAATATGAGGAATGAAAGAGGTCGGGACACAAACTACAGGGAAGTACGACCATCCCAAAATCATAACACATGGTACACAGGTAGACATGGATCAGTGTTTCATAATCCAAATGACGAATATCACTCCGAAAATGTACGGTGTTTAAAATGTGGACTTACAAATCACACTACAGACATATGCCGCCATAAAACTCAAGTGCAGTGTCTTATTTGTAAACTGTATGGACATAAAGACAGTTCAGGACTGTGTCAGCGAAAATAGGATGCTGGCCAATATGCCAAAACAAATGTAATAAATGTAGAATCAGTACCAACATTTAATTCTTATTATATCCTTGAAGGAATTTGTCAAAACTGCAATCAAACAAGTTGTATTTGTAATGATAATGACATCAGTGGACCAGGAACTCCATTTGCTTGTGACAATTTACAAACAAATGAAAGTCCCACTTTAAATGGAAATTCAACTCTTGACTCACCAATTCAATCACAAACAAATGATAATTCGATGCAATTTGAAAGTAGCAGGGCTGATTCTACCTTTATCAATAGTATTCAAACAGAAATTGATAGTTTTAATCTTCATGATAATGTAAATGTGCATGCTATTGAAAATTCTTCCATGATGGCCCAACCATTAAATTTGAATCTTACTGCTAAAGGGTTTAAGATTGGACATTTAAATATTCAAGGTATTCAAAATAAATTTGATCAAGTTCAACTTATGTTAAACAACTCAAACAATGAAATCCATGTTTTTGGTTTAAGTGAAACTAAACTCAAGGACTTTCATCCTGATAGCTCCTTCAAAATTGAAAATTACCAATTATTCAGAAAAGACAGAGATATTACAAGGGAGAGAAGGGAGCAAGGTGGAGGTATTATTGTCTATGTTAGGAATGGTGTGAAAGTTGAAAGAAGACAGGATTTAGAAAGAAACCAAATGGAGTGTATTTGGTTAGAAGTGTTCCCCAAAAATTCAAAAAGTTTTCTCGTAGGTAATTTATACAGGCATCCTAATGAAGGGGTCCAGTGGAATGAGCATTTTGAGGATTTTATGGAAACTGTACTTGGAAATCAAAAAGAAATTTATCTGTTAGGTGATTTTAATAGAGATTTAATGAATGAAAATATAAAAAGCACATGGTTAGAATATATAGAGCCTTTTGGTCTTCATCAAAAAGTAAATTATGCAACAAGGAAAACAGCACATTCACAAACATTGATTGACCATATCTACTGTAATGTTGAATCAAATATTAGCTCAATCAATGTCCCTGAAATTGGACTAAGTGACCATTTCCCTATCTTTCTGACCCGAAAAACAAACTGCACAATGCCCAAACACTCTCATCAAACTATTAGTTACAGATCTTTTAAAAACTTTAATGAGCAGGAATTTATAAATGACCTACAATCTGCTCCATGGGATATTATTAAGATTTTTGATGATACTAATGACACATTGGATTCCTGGACATCTATGTTTATAGAAATAGTTGACAAACATCTGCCCTTAAAAACTCTAAGAGTCAAACACAAACAGCAGCCAAAATGGTTAACACCCGACATTATTGAAGCTATAAAGACCAGAGACAGATATAAGTCTCTAAACGATGATTTACACTATAAAAGTTGGCGGAATAAGGTAGTAAGCCTTATCAAACAGTCTAAAAAAGCTCAGTATTCTGCAATTATCAATGAAAATAATAACAACCCAGGTAGTATATGGAAACTTTTCAAAGAAATAGGCATTAATAAACAGAAGTCAAATGCTTCCATTTCAAAAGTCAAAATAAATGGTCAAGAAACTGAAGACCATAATAAGATTGCAAATGCTTTCAACAATTTTTTTGTCTCAGTTGCATCAAATCTGAAAGAACCTATTGAAAATTCAAATTTTGAAAAACTTAAAACATTCTGTAACAACAAAATTCCTGATGGTACAGTGTTCACTATTCCAGAAGTTTCAAAAGAAAGTGTTGAAAAATTCTTAAAACATATTGATGTATCAAAAGCTACAGGGTGTGATAATATTGGACCCCGTCTCTTAAAAATTGCTGCTCCATATATTGCTGAATCCGTCGCATATATTTGCAATCAAAGTATTAAAACTTCACAGTTCCCTGAAAAATGGAAAAAAGCAAAAGTTACCCCACTGCATAAAGGAGGTCCCAAAGATGATTTAAATAACTATAGACCTATCTCTATTCTACCTGTCATGTCAAAGTTCTTAGAAAAGCATATACATGATTCACTAATGACATATCTTGTAAAGTTTAATTTGTTGCATAAAAATCAGTCTGGTTTTAAACCCAGCCACTCCTGTGAAACAGCACTTATAGGCATGATCTCTAAATGGCTAGAAAGTATAAATAAAGGATCCTTAATTGGGACTGTGATGATTGATTTCAAAAAAGCCTTTGACCTTGTGGATCATAATGTTCTGCTCAAAAAGTTAAAACATTACAAGTTGTCTCATGAAGCACTAACATGGTTTGCATCGTACTTAGGTAAAAGAAAGCAAAAAGTTTCTTTAAACAATGTATTTTCTGAAGATGAAATTATTACTGATGGTGTCCCACAGGGCTCCATTTTGGGCCCTCTACTTTTTCTCATGTTTATTAATGACTTGCCCCTATATACTGATTCTGCTAATACTGATTTTTATGCGGACGACACAACACTTTATGTTATAGGCAAATCCCTTGAAACTATCCAAAGAAATTTACAAGTTGCCTTAGATTGTTTAGCTAAATGGTGCAAATGTAATGGCATGCTCATTAATACCACAAAAACAAAAGCAATGCTGATAACAACACATCAAAAAAGAACAAGTTTAGCAAATGACCAGCTTTCCTTGCATCTTAATAATGACGAGCTAAATATGATCATGAATGACAAAGTTCTTGGTATTATAATAGATAATAATTTAACTTGGTCGCAACATGTTGATAAGGTATGCAAAAAGATTACTACAAACCTGTGGCTATTATCTAGAATCAAAGATTACCTAACTACTTCTCAAAGAATTCAATTCTATAAAACATACATTCAGCCCCACATCGATTATTGTAATACTGTATGGGGGGAACATCTCAAGTAAATTTAAATAGAATTTTTCGTCTCCAAAAGCGAGCTTGTAAAATAATTTTGGACTATAATGTTGTCAATGTAGTAGAAAGTATGGAAGATCTTAAAATACTAACTGTTTATCACAGGCTGTATCTACGAAAGGCAAAGTTTATGCACAAGGTTTCTTTAGGAGAATGCCCAGCTTATATCAGTGAATTATTTCAAGAGCGTGTACCTAATGAAAACATTCCTACACTCAGATCATCATCATCAGGACATTCATTTATTACCCCAAGGCCGTACAAAGAAATCTTTAAACAAAGCATAACATACTCTGGACCCATTATTTGGAATAGCTTACCTTCAGGTTTGAAATCGATAGATAAAACTGACACATTTCACTCGAATTTCATCAAATGGATGAAAAATCCCTGATTTAACTTTGATATGTAAATAAATGTCTTTTTTTTTTCATGTACATAATATGTATATTGTATTGTTTGTTCTATTGTCAATTCAAAGATAAGTGAGATTACTCAAAGTAACTTTCTGGATTATACCTTGATGAATTTGATAAATAAATTACATCTATTGACTATATAGGAGTTAAATGTACTGTTGCTATCAGTTCTCACTTGACTTTGAATCTACAATATAAAATCATTAAATATCTGTAGTGTGGTTAAGCAAAGTAAAACCTCAGAGTCTGAGAGAGTTAGCATCTCAATTTGCATCAAACAAGAACAACCATACAACGCTCTTAAGGAGCACGCTATTTTCAAAACTATTTTGGAAAAGCTTTTGCTTTACCACCTTCAGACACTGTGTAAAACTGTATATATGTATTTATTAGAGGGCCTCATGGAAGATAAGTTTTGTTACTAAATGTGTTACCCTCTTTAAATAAAGTCTATTATTATTATTATTATTAAAACTGATGGGTAGGAAAATATATACAATTTTACGCTCAAAATGTTTGTTTATCTAAACCCATGACTATATCTATTGGACATATCCAGACACTTGAGCTTCTTGGCATACCTAACCAAAAATTTGACATACAGTAAAATTTCAATGACTCAAAGGCTCGCAAATTATCATGATTTATTCAAACTCCGCCTTGAGTCCCCTAGAAAAGTAGTTCCTTATAATAGCTACATATATCCTAATACATGTACATGTATATAAGCAACTTCATACAAATATTAAACAACATTAGACAATGTGCAGAACCCAAGAACTGTAACTCTGGATTGCCTATTTTTGAAGTTAAGGCCCTCTGTTGATTTTGTGATTTAACTGTGTCTGCTCTGTAGCTTAAAGAGCCTTTAAGATAATTTCATCAAACTTCATATAAGTATTGACCAAAGTATTCAAAACTTAACTTATATTTTTCTTGATTTTTTTCAATGTTGTCTAAAATAGAAAATGATGTCACAATCCAAAATAGCATATGGAGTAAAAGTTAAACTTCTTTCCCTATTTTAGCCAAATATTTTCTGCGAGCATAACCTACTTCCTTACTTGTTGTATCTGAGCAATAAAGGCTCTGGCACGATTGTCCTGGTGCAATAAGTTTATCTCTATCTTTAGACTGGATATAGGTGACAACAGAGACCATAAAGACCCGGATGATGTGGTTAATGATTATCTTGGCAGAGCGATAGATGCTAGAAGTATAGAGAGGCTGAGGTCGGATCATATTAAAGTTTTCTTTATCTCTATGTTTAGACTGGATATAGGTGACAACAGAGACCATAAAGACCCGGATGATGTGGTTAATGATTATCTTGGCAGAGCGATAGATGCTAGAAGTATAGAGAGGCTGAGGTCGGATCATATTAAAGTTTTCTTTATCTCTATGTTTAGACTGGGTATAGGTGACAACAGAGACCATAAAGACCCGGATGATGTGGTTAACGATTATCTTGGCAGAGCCATAGATGCTAGAAGTATAGAGAGGCTGAGGTCGGATCATATTAAAGTTTTCTTTATCTCTATGTTTAGACTGGGTATAGGTGACAACAGAGACCATAAAGACCCGGATGATGTGGTTAATGATTATCTTGGCAGAGCCATAGATGCTAGAAGTATAGAGAGGCTGAGGTCGGATCATATTAAAGTTTTCTTTATCTCTATGTTTAGACTGGGTATAGGTGACAACAGAGACCATAAAGACCCGGATGATGTGGTTAATGATTATCTTGGCAGAGCGATAGATGCTAGAAGTATAGAGAGGCTGAGGTCGGATCATATTAAAGTTTTCTTTATCTCTATCTTTAGACTGGATATAGGTGACAACAGAGACCATAAAGACCTGGATGGTGAAGTTAATGATTATCTTGGCAGAGCCATAGATGCTAGAAGTATAGAGAGGCTGAGGTCGGATTATGTTAAAGTTTTCTCTATATCTATCTTTAGACTGGGTATAGGTCATAACAGAGACCATAAAGACCTGGATGATGAAGTTAATGATTATCTTGGCAGAGCCATAGATGCTAGAAGTATTGAGAGGCTGAGGTCGGATCATTTTAAAGTTTTCTTTATCTCTATCTTTAGACTGGGTATAGGTGACAATAGAGAGCATAAAGACCCGGATGATGAAGTTAATGACTACCTTGGCAGAGCCATAGATGCTAGAAGTATAGAGAGGCTCAGGTCGGATCATGTTAAAGTTTTCTTCCTTACATTTAGAAAGCAAGAACTTGAAGAAAGAGTAAGTTCATCCAGAGATTTTTTATAACCTTAAACTAGGGAATTCCCAATTAAATTCCCAAGCTTATTTCCCTATTTTAAACTCTTGTCTTGCTGAATAAACTAATATGGCACATTCATTTAGGGATAACTGTATTCAAAATTTTCATTTGTAGAGGTATATCATCGGATATAAGGACGAAAATTTAGTTTTACGTCGCAGTGTGAGCTGAGCTGTAAAAGGTGATTTCCAACGGTATATCCGACCATATACCTCCACAAATGAAAATTTTGAATATGATTACCCCCATTCTAATGCAATTCTTCATTTTGTCTCAAATTGGAGCGTTGCAAGCCGCATATAGCCACACCTCATCCAACGAAATGTGACATCAAACAATTCCTTCACATACTGTTGCACATTTTTGACGATATCCAATCATACATTGTGTTACAAAATCAAGTGCATTAAAATTCTGTTTTCAAGCCAATTCAGTTGCATGATTTCAATAAATACAGCAGGGGATTCTGAGGCTAAATGGAAAACCGTGCAGCTCCTGATCAGATGGATTTGTCAGAAGCTAGCTTATCTAGATCTACACTGTGTTCTAAAGAAGAGATATCTAGAATCAACAGTACAAGCGTTAAGATCAATGTTTCCACCTGTCTTATCACTTGGCTTTTTCTTTCTGAAAATACATTAACTTATGCTGTCCTCTCCAATATCTACTGCTTACTCATTTATCTTTCCTCTAACAACCTTTTCACAAGCACAAAAGTCACTGTGGTGAGCCATATCATGAGATAATTTTTTAATGTCATATTTTGGAAATCAACTCTTATTTGTCTGAAAAAAGGTTTGTTTTAAGCTTGATTGCACCATGAGCTGTCTGTCATCATCAATTGGTCAGTCGTCTGTCCGTCTTCCATCAAAGCTTGATAGTGATGAGTTGTATTGTGTAACAAAAATCAGCCACATATTGCTTATCCGTCCCTTTTTTGTTCGTTTTTCTTTCTCTCCAATGAAAATTTGACAACTTTTTTTCTGTCAAAGATTTCTCAGCAACTACAGTACTTGACTTAGGATTCTTAAACTTGGTACAAAGCTTGATAGTGATGAGTTTTATTGTGTAACAAAAACAGTCAGATATTGCTTATCATTCTGGTTGTTTATACATTTTTCTTTCTCTCCAATGAAAATTTCTGTCACAGATTTCTCAGTTCCTATTGTAGCCAGTGATTCCAAAATTTTGTGTACAATTTCAGTATAAGTGTATTGTGTAAATGAAAATTAAGATGCTAATCCTCAATTTGCCTTCTTTTTCAAATTTTCAATTTTTCCTTCAGTCACTCCTATGTAATACATATGGTCATTTTTTCTGTCAAAGATTTCTCAGCAACTACTGGATTTAGGATTCTTAAACTTGGTACAAAGCTTGATAGTGATGAGTTGTATGGTGTAACAAAAAATCAGCCGCATATTGCTTATCAGTCCCTTTATTTGTTCATTTTTCTTTCTCCATTGAAAATTTCTGTCGCAGAATTCTCAGCTCCTATTGGAGCCAGTGTTTTCAAATTTTGTGTACACCTTCAGGTAGGCAAAGTGTATTGTGTAAAGGAAAATTTAAGATGCTAATCCTCATTTTGCCTTCCTTTTTCAAATTTTCAATTTTTCCTTCTGAGACTCCTATATAACACATATGGACATTTTTGTCAGAGTTTTCTCAGCAACTACTTAACTTAGGATTCTGAAATTTTGTGCACACCTACAGGTAGGCAAAGTGTATTGTGTAAATGAAAATTAAGATGCTAATCCTCATTTTGTCTTCTTTTTTCAAATTTTCAATTTAATCTTCTGTCCCTCCTATATAACACATATGGACATCTTCATCAAAGTTTCTCAGCAACTACTTGATTTAGGATTGTGAAATCTTTAACAATTTTGTCTTTTCTCTGAAAGTGTTACAACCTCTGATGGCTACCACCTGGGGTATGTGAGCTTTGCTCACTTCTTGCTTTATTTTCTATAGTAATTTCATTATTATGGTAATACATTACATTTTCAAAGCGTTCCTTTAATGAATCTTTAGATTTTCGCAACCATTCATAGCCTCATAAAATACACAAATTTGATTGACAGCTGTCAAGCTCACCTGCCAGTGCAATATGCTTCGAACATCAAACTCATTCGCCAGAAGTGATACTGGTGTTGTAATGACAGGGAGCCACACTTGAGTCGTACGTGTAAAACAAGCCATTTGTTTGCTCCATTGGTTGTCGGTGTTCAAGCTGGTTGTTCCGCTTTTCCATTTTACACTCTGCCTAAACCATTAATACGATTTTATTTTAAAACAAACCTGTTTTGATTCCTACATTAACAATATTTTTAATATTTTAGATATTTATATCAAAAAGGAAATATAAGCAATAAATTCAATTTTTGGAATGTTCATGGAATCATGAATACTTTGGGTCTTTTGCAAAGTTTGCAAGAGACCCAAAGTATTCATGATTCCATGAACATTCCGAAAATTGAATTCATTTCTTAAATGGATTTACATCTGAAGCAAGGTGATCTGGATCTACGCTGTTTTCAATTGGGCATAAAGAAATCAGAAAAAGTTATTCCTACAATACAGTAAAACCTGTCTCAAGCAGCCACTCAGCAGAAGACCAAAAATATGTTTTCAAGACCGATAATCGCTTAATACAGGTCACAAGTATTGCATGGAGCATTCTGCAGTACTTTTGACCTGCATTTAGATACCACATGGCTTTCAGACCTTTGTTTTGTCTATTTTTGAGTGGCCGCTTAAGACAGGTTTCACTGTACGCTTATTAGGTAAAAATTGTTTTTATATTCTTTATGCACCACTGAATCAAGTAGTAGGCAGTGGCCAAGTAAATAGTGGAAGGATGACTTTTTGTCCTTTTAGCAGTGTTGTTTGCTGATAACTTTTGGGGACAGTTTGGACTCGGATTAGTGGGCACTCCTCTCATGTTGGAGCTAATCATGATATTGTAACACTTGCACCTGTGCACATTTTCACCTTCCTTTCCAGTATTGCCGTGTTCGGGACACCATGTTCACTTCCCACCTTGGCTGCACGTGTATTATGCTTCTCTTGATATGTACAATACAGCTTGTTATAATACCAAAGTAAGTTATTTTCTGTAAATATTTTAAAATTCTGAACACTCGCTAGCTGACAAAACAGTATGGACCCAAATCGGACTGCTTCTGAAAAAGCAGTCTGATCAAGATATTCAATGTTTGTCATTCTGGCAAATACACCTTTTAATAGATAAAAGTGCGTTATTAAAAAATAATTTTCTTATTTCTCAATACATACATATGTTGTGGATACACAAAAGAACTGTCTCAACGAGGCGATTATTTTGAGCACCCTATACAAATGTTTAAACTGGTGGATAAGAAAGTATTCAAAATTTTACACTCAACTTTTTTGTTTATCTGGACTAATGTAATCAAAATGAATCTGAAAAAATTGGATACTTTGGAAATAGCAAGACCCTGCCCAAAAATGGAAAAATGGGAAAGACTTAAACTATTTTTTTGGGTAGGAATAATAGCTCTACTTAGAAAAGTGTTGAAGATTTAGTATGTTTACTATTGCTGGCTAGCAACCATCCTATGTGCTATGTAGGGTTGTATTATATTGAATAGAATGTCCATTTTTTGGGTCAACTAAAAGGAGATGATATTATTGTGTCCCCAAATGACCATTTCAAAGGCAGTTATCCTTAATCAGGGTTTGCACAGGCTTGAAAAATACTTGAATATACAGGACTGTCTTAAAAAGTCCTTGAAAATAAAATTTGCCTTGATAAGTACTTGAAAAACATTCAAAGGCCTTGTAAAGTCCTTGAAATTTAGCATTTACAGGAGGATTCAACACTGTTTTTGGAGACCTAAATCAGTATAAAATTGTTGTGCCTTTATTTGGTGCAGCATATGCTGCACCAAACACAGACACCACAATTTTATACTAATTATCTTAAACTAATATCTTAAGTAATGGACTCTAGCATTTCAGAAGTAGAATTTTAATGTATAAATTAGTATTTTTCTTAAGTTTTCAGTACTTGAAAACAGTAGGAAAGTCTTTGAGAAGTCCTTGAAAGGTCCTTGAATTTTACACAATCTTGCCTGTATGAACCCTGTTAATCCACTAAGATGATTTACCACCTCAGGGGTCCCTTTTTCTAATTCATGTCCTGGTGTTTACTTCCACTAACATCAATTTAAAGACTTATCCTTAATTTATTCAGGTGATTTACACCCCCAAACACAGTTATTTCCTAATTGATTCAGAGTTGTTAGCTCCTCAAACACAGTTATTCCCTAATTGATTCAGAGTTGTTAGCTCCCCAAACACAGTTATACCCTAATTGATTCAGAGTTGTTAGCTCCCCAACACAGTTATTCCCTAAATGATTCAGAGTTGTTAGCTCCCCTAACACAGTTATTCCCTAATTGATTCAGAGTTGTTAGCTCCCCAAACACAGTTGTACCCTTATACATTGAGATGATAAGCAGTTATCCCCTATTTCATTAACTGGGTCACTGAGCTATTGGCGATAGTTTTGGATATTGACTGGCCTGGTTTCCCGCTTTGCTGCTAATAACACGAAGAGACTTATGGACATGCTCGATGAAGATGCGTGTACGGTTCATTTACGCCAGGAAACTTTATGTCAATATGGCAGATATGAGGCATGGTTTTTGAATTTGGAACTCTCATAACTATGTTGTTTATGGTCAAATACATTAAGTGTTGATACTCGTCGGAACACTTTGAAAGAAAATTGAGCAGATCAGACAACATTTTCTGTTTTGCAACAATTTCCCATCATCTACACAATCTCCATTCAAGTGATGCTGCAGTTTAACGTCATCAATGGGTTGGGTAATAAAACAGTTATTTCATGCCTGTTTGTAGTATAGTGAAACTATTACCCCTTGGTGCTGTGGACGACTTGATGCACTATTGCATTCTGCCATAGGCCTCTTACAATAGTGCCTCAGGTCGTTCACGGCACCTCAGAGTAATAGTATACAGTTATTTCATGCTGTGTGTAGTAAAGTCAAGCTATTACACCTTGGTTCTGTGGTGGACCTGGTGCACTATTGCTCTCCGCCTCTCCTCCGAGAGCAATAGTGCACCAGGTCCACCACAGCACCTTGGGGTAATAGTTTGACTATACTAGACACAGGCATGTAATTAATGTTATATAAAATAAAAATATTATTTCAAATACCCAAACCATTTAATGACGTTAAACTGCAGCATCACTTGAATGGAGAGTGTGTATATGGTGCGATTTTGTTGCAAAACAGAAAATTCCTTTTGATATGCTCAAGTTTGTTCACAAAGTTTTCCACTCATTCTTACTAAGAAAACAAGTACCAACACTTTATGTTTCTGATCATAAACAATGAAATTATTGGAGTTTCAAGTTGCCAGCCCATGCCCCATATCCCCTCATAGATACATAACGTCTCAAGGCATAAACGAAGCCTATGCACATCTTCGTCGCGCAAATCAATGAGCGCTTTAGTGTTATTAGCAGCAAAGTGGGAATCCAAGCCATGGTATAGTACCAGTCAATATCCAAAACTATTGCTTAGGCAATAGTTCAGTTACTCATGACATAGCAAAAAATAGACAATTACTCTGTATAAAGACTGTTGGGTAATAATTTTGACTACCGTATACTACAAGCAGACATGAATAACTGTATACTATCACCTTTTGAATGCTGTGGCTGACCCTATGTACAATTGCCCTCAGCCTTTGGCCCCTGCAAAACTCTGTCAGGACATCCACATGACTTTGGGGTTAAAGGTTTTTTACTTTTTTTAGTAGTTGATTTATAAACCCTCCTACTGTAATTTTTTGGAAAGTAGAGAAAAAATAAAATTTAATTTCTAAAATTATTTTTTTATTTTATACACCGACTCTAAATATTATTTGTTTTGTTGAAAAAATAATTAATTTTTGAGGTTCTGTCTGTGTATTTTTGAGAGTGACACTTTTAAAAGTGATTGTCCTGCCCAGATTTTTAGAAAAATGATGAAATATTCAAAGATTTAATGCAGACTGTTGGTTTACCTTACTAGTTTTACTGTTTTTTCTGGAGATATTACAAAAAAGCTCCGACCCTAAATCTGAAAGAATTTTCCCGTAAATCAACTAATGAAAAAATTCTGGCCTTATTTGTTGATTGTTTCAGGTCTATTGTGATGGCAGTTCTATTTCCTCTTGGTGCTGTGATAGTTTATTGTTTGTTTCTACTTACTTTCTCAGAAAGATTTTCAGTAAGTATATGGGCCTCGACGCCAGAAAACCTGTCTTCGGGTTTACGACAAAGTGAGATTCAAACCAGTCTGCTTAGCTGCAGAGACTAGCTAGCAAATTGAAATTTTGCTCGTAGCATGTCTAGATATGATACTTTCCAATAAGCAAAGAACAAAGGCACTGATCAGACTGCGCAAATGCCCAGACTGGTCTGTGTCTTTGTTATTCGCAAACCAGGGAAGACAGGTTTTCTCACGTCGCGGCTGATATTATCCCTTAAAGCACCAATCACGACTGCAGCAGACGTCAAATTAGGCGACATCTTTCCTATTTTTCAGTATGATTTGTTATTTTTAAAAAAGCAAAAAATTTGAAATTGTCGTCTGCTGCAAATAATAGGTGGCACTTTATAGGTTAACCCATTTAAGTCTAGCATCCTTTTCTAGGGGTTATTGGCAAACGGTGCAGAACCAGATTTTGAAAATAAATGATAGCCATAATATTAAGCCTAAAAAGCTATATTATAAATTACAAGCATCTTTTAATGCTTATAATGTTCAATTTGCACATAATATGATCACAAGAGCATTACATAAAATCACCTTGTTTTATTTTTGTAATAATATCTTGTTTGATAGTTCAAAATCATCTGATAAATGGATGATAATTAAAGGTGTTCTTATCAACAA